>JASAOG010000018.1:3267500-3867500 GCA_030265305.1 Biomphalaria pfeifferi | reverse complement strand
ATTTAATATGGAAACACGCTTCTAAGGGCCGGATAGCAACGCATCACGGGCCACATATGGCCGGCGGGCCATAGTTTTAGCATCACTGTACAGCATACAGGTTGCATATGTTTATTAGTTCTAACTCTATTCACGTGACAATGCCATAAATAATAAATAACAAATAGTACTATTTCCCACGCCCTCCTAAAAAAAAATTTAAACAAAAAAAATAATTAAAAAAAACAGGTCATAGATACACCAATGAACATTTGCTACCAGAGGCGTAGTGAGCAAAACGTCCTACGGGAGAAAGGTTCTTTATTGGCGCCCTGCCCCTCCCACTTTTCATAAACATCACATAGAAATAAAGGCTTATAAATCAAAAGTATTTAATAAGAATATAATGCAAATAGCATTAGAATGTTTTACCCAACTAAAATATCTATATAATTTTATTATGCCCGGGGAATCGTGCCCCCCCCCCTGCCCCCCTCACTACGCCTCCGCATGCTACATATATAAACAGTTCGTTAGGATACCCCTATAAACAGACTGACTTATCTAAAGAGCTAGGTTTATATAGATCTACGTATCGTCCTGTGTGTAGTTCAGAAGTACTCAAGTTACTCGACCTTCAGGTGTACCCTTTGAGTCCCTAATCCACCTGAATCGGTTGACCTTTGCTTCACTCCATTGATAAGGCGTTCGACATGTATATCGGTAATCAATAAGTAGTGAGATCCTGTTGATTCACTGCCCCCAAGTGAGCCTCTGTTGATTCTCTGCTCCCAACAATATAAAATGTGTAACTTTGTAGGCCTTCTATTAGACTTGTTGCAAGGCGATGTGAAGCTAGACTGCCAGTTCCTGAAGGCAACAGTTTAAAACTCAATATCACGTCCACTTAGCACTAGATTACACTTCAATGGGTTTTTATTTCTGATGAATGCCAGATACTTAAGACTGGACTTCGAAGTAATATGTATACCTCCATATCGTCTCGAACAGTGGCGTAGCTAGGGATTTGGGGGGCTTGACCTTTTTAGGGGACCCTGCATTTTGACATTCGACATCGTGACATGAGATACGGTACTTAATAAATATGTCTAAATTCCAATTGGTACAGTATATCAGTAAAATTAACAAAAAATAATCTTCAAGACGCTTTTAATGAATAATACCGTTGTTTATTGGCGAGAATAACAAGATTACGTGGAAGTAGCGTAATATTTAATGTAAAAAAAAATTAGAACATTCATTTGGGGGCCTCAAGTGGAGGCCCGGGGGAATTTCGAATTTGGACCCCTTCCCCCACCCTAGCCACGCCACTGGTCTCAAAGATTAAAGCCCAAGATATTCTAGCGTTGTGACGTGCTTTACTGTTTCACTGATGCAAACAAATTAAAAATGCAAGTGTTGTCCTGTTGTAATGAGACCAGGTGTCCGAATTTCGTCCTAGATAGACAACAAAACCTCAGACAGAAGTGACCTTTGTCATACGTTTAGTGATAAGAGTGGGAGGGTGGGTACGATTTTTTTTTACAAAGCTTATATCAACTTACTTTCTTGTCTGTTTGATACACATTTTTGTTCATGTTATTTTTTCCCCACTTTCCATTCTCGGATCAAGTTGAAACCTTGCACAATTATTCGTTGTCGATAACAACACATGAATCAATCAAACCATCAATCAATTGTTTTATATTGAAAAAGGGAGATACATCTTGTAGTATTGAGAGTTGTGACATTAATTGGCGGCTATCCTTATGTAAGCTTTGTTTAAAAAAATGTTTTTTTCAATACAGGGTATACACCAATCTTCATGCAGAAAAATTCCTCCCTCCAAACTCGCAGTAAATAAAAAAAAAAGCAGGTATGCCTTAAGCTATGTTACCAGATGCTCTCCTTTACTGTTGGTACACTTATTGTTTGTGATGTTCTGATGTCGCTGTTTATCGAAACACCTGCAATACAACTTCTCTGTGCTTCAAACCTTGGAGAGCTCTTCACGGTCTTCAATTATTTTCCCAGTCATTCTTACAAGTTTTCTTTTTCTAGATCTTTGAACCGTGTACATTACGAGTTAAAGTAAGCATACCAGAATACGTTTAGGCGATTACTGCCACAATAAAGACTAGATTCTATTCCTTTTATAATGTGGTTTTAATATTCTTTTTCTTAGGACTTTACCAAATGTTTCACTACTACATATTTCCATAAAAGATTTTCTTTAAATCTTCATTTCTTCATGTTTTATATTTATTCCAATTTTAATATTGAATTAGTCTTAGCACATTTTTGTTTAAATTAATAAATAGTTAAAAGATAAAGAATTATTTCTGAATAAAGTAAGATAGACAAAACTACACAATGTTTTATTAGTAAAGAGGACATTTGGCTGCCTGGTCGAGTTGTATGCGCTCTGGACTGTCATTCGATGGTCTCGATGGTCCCGGGTTCAGACTCTCCCTGTCGCCATCCCCTCGTATCCAGCGGGAGGTTTAGGTCAGGAGCCTAGGATGCAATTATCTTCATATCTGAAGGAATATGTCAGACAAACAAACAAACATTTAGGCAACAATGTACTTACGGTGCTTTAATTATCCTAATCTTCTCGACTCGTCCAGGCGTCCTCCTATGTCGAAGCAGACTCCTGAAAACCAAAGAGTTTTTGCTGCCATCTTTGGACTTAGCAACTAAAATGACTGTGTCCATGGGTAGGATGGTGTGTCTCTGGGGTTGCGGTTTTGGCGGTGGGGTCATCGGCGAGGACGGGCACGAGCTGTGGTCAGTCTGAGTGTCTGTGTCGCTTTCTATCAGCTCTTCCTTGATGTGAATACCGGGAAACAACATGCTGTCTGTTACAACCATTCTCTTCGTAAGGTTACTTCCCTTTGAATAAATAGCTTTGGCAGGCAAGGATGACCTTCAGAAAGGTCCAGTGAAAACTTTCGGAAATCTCCAATAAATATTTTCAAAAATATCTCTAACGAAAATCTTCAGAAATCTACAAATGATAACCTTCAGAAATTTAAAATGTAGACCGCCAGAAATCTTAAATGAAGACCGCCAGAAATCTTAAATGAAGACCTTCAGAAATATCCAATGAAGTCCTTCAGAAATCACAAATGAAGATCTTCAGAAATCCCCAATGAAGATCTTAACAAATGTTTTAGTTTTTTTAAACACAATATGGCTCTTTGTGCAACGTTTTAGAAGGAGGTTGACAAAGAGCCTAATCTAGATGTAATAAAGTCGAAACACTTTATATTCCAGGATTCTTTATAATTTGTTTTTCTTTTAGATGATAACCGCTTTGATTAAAATGAATGATATTAATCATTTAAAGCATGAATTACATTAAGTAGAAAAAAAATTACACATCAGTATTTATGTGTGTCTTTAGCTTCGTTAAACCTGGAGTGAAGAGTTCTTTCAATTAGGTTTCCTCAACTCATCAAAAGTCAAAAGCTCTTTGTATGAATTCCTGCAAAGAAATAAAGAATTATTATTAAATTGTCATTGTTCAAGCAGCGTTTAACTTGTAACTCTATTTTAAAGCCACGTGATAAGAATGATTATTGTTATTCGAACATGTTGTCAATCTACTCTACGACACGGAAGGTTGAAGTAATGTTTCCTGTACTGATTTGTTGAATCTCCAGCTTTTAATTTCTAAGCAATGGTGTAGACTGGTCTTAAGTGCTGTCATGGTGTGGGCTTTAAAAGTGTAATGCTGGTAACTGTTATCGTCTTGTTATTATTGTTATACGATATTGTGTGTGTGAGTGTGTTTGTCAATGGACAGAAGTGTGCAAAATAATGTAAAAAGAAATACGAAACTAAATCTAAAGTTGGCTAAAAACGTTTTAAAAAATTTTGTTACGGTTTATGAATATGGTAAAAACTTGTTCAAAGTTGAAACAAACACATATCTAGTGAATGAGAGAGAAGAGAAAATGAAAAGAAAGGAAAGATAATTATGTTGCAACGAATAACTGACAGGGATGTTCATTACAATGAGTAACAGGATATGGCCATCATTTCCTCATCTCTACGAATTTTTTCCCCTATGAAAGTGGCTACTAAATACCTATACTCTTTAATCAACATAAAGGTAGCCAATTAATTTTTCTTATCATAATTTTTTTTTTGGAATGATCAGCAACTAGGCGGCCCACAAAACCATCGACAAGCGGCCCACACGACCAGCAACTAGGCGGCCCACAAAACATCGACAAGCGGCCCACACAACCAGCGACTAGGCGGTCCATAAAACCAGCGACTAGGCGGCCCTCAAAACCAGCGAACAGCGACTTACAAAACCAGCGACAAGCGACTCACAAAACCAGCGACAAGGCGGCCCACAAAACCAACCTCTGCTGTAAGGTTAAGTGTACACGTGAAATAGCTAAAGCTCAGAATTGCTAGAAAATGACCTTGCCAATGACATCAATGCTTCCCCTCCCCCTTTTGTATTTCCCTTTCTTCTGATTAACGCTTCACAAAATTAATGATACTAATTCAAGGGGCATAATGATCCAATAAATATAGGATTGAAATATTTCAAGACAGAAGGAGGGGGGGGGGGAAGAATGTCAATTAATGACACGGCCGTGGCCTAAATTGCACTGACGTCATTGCGGGGTGTAGGTGGGCTGTGTCTGTGATTATCTTCCATCGCCAGGTATCTATCTCCAGGTAGATAGTGAAAATGGGCCAGATAGTCAACTTTGAATTGTTTGAATGTCTGTACTGAACTTTTGAAGACCAAAGCTTACCCCCCCCCCCCCACACACACACTCAACGACACAATTTTCACTGTGGACTTCTGACCAAAAGAAGATCATTAGGTGTCATTGTCAAGACGGAATGACTTTGTAAACACGACTTTTGATATTAAAAAGACACTTTGTTAACCTAGAGGTGGGACGGACCTTTTATAGCTGCTGGACATACTGTGGTCCCCTCCCTCCTTTTTTTGTATGTACGCGGGTTATAGCTACAGGTAAAAATGTAAACAAAAAAATTACAAACTGATACAGATCGATCAGACATGATACAGAACAACTTTTGACAAAGCTTACATCAACTCTGTCTGGGTGAATTCTATACACGTTTTTTTCCCTACTTCCCATTCACGGATCAAGTTGAAACTTCGCAAGATTATTCGTCTTCGAAGACTATACTGGAATCAATTTTTAAAAAAAATAACCCATTAGTTAATCAATAAGTGGAAATTTATTAATTTTTGGTTCCTATAGAAAAAGAGTAGATAACCATGCAATATTGAAAGATATAAAAGCTTTTGGTCAGTCCTTTCCCTTGACTCAATATCAGCTTTAAAACATTAAAAAAAATATTTCGCTTCTTCTTCTCTTATGTATTCTAATAACAAATGGATTCCCTTACATTTGTGCTGCCTTGCATGGTTTTTGGTAAAAGTAAAACGAATTTCTAAAAAAAAAAATGCAGACTATAAAGTCCTTCAACTATTCAAACTGTCCTCGAGATTAATAATACATTATCTTATCTTATATAATACAGACGTTACTTCAAAAAAGAAGATGATTACGTCCTACGCGTCATGCATTTAGTCATGCATATTAACCAATGACTTAAATTCTGCCAAGTCACTGGTTTTTCTGGCTAGCTCAGGCAACCCATTCCATGCTCTAATAGCACTAGGGAAGAAGGAGTATTTGTACAAATTTGTCCTAGCATATGGGACGAGGAATGTGCCTTTATTTTTGTGTCTTTCAGAGTATTTTATTAAATTTTGTTTTTGTATTTGAAGATTATGGTTCAGTGTTTTATGTATAATTGCTACTTTACTTTTGAGTCTTCTGTCCTGAAGGCTTTCTAAATTTAGTGATTTTACTAATGGTGTTACCCTAGTCAAATGTGAATATTCGTTTGTTATGAATCTCACTGCTCTATTTTGTGTTTGTTCCAGTTTCTTAATGTTTTCTTGAGTTGAG
The DNA here is from genome assembly GCA_030265305.1 of Biomphalaria pfeifferi. Classification (NCBI taxonomy): domain Eukaryota; kingdom Metazoa; phylum Mollusca; class Gastropoda; family Planorbidae; genus Biomphalaria; species Biomphalaria pfeifferi. Next base: position 3,861,537 of record JASAOG010000018.1, on the reverse strand, counting down.
GGGTCCCACACGGTGGATGCATATTCTATTATTGGCCTAACCAAGGTTAAATAACATTTTAGTTTTATGTTCTTATTTGATTTATAGAAATTTCTTTTAATAAACCCTAATGCTTTGTTGGATTTTTTTATAGTTTCATCAATATGTGGATTCCATGACAGTTTTTCATTTATTATAACACCTAGGTATTTTGAGTTTTTAGTCTGTGTTACTGGTTTGCCATGAATAAGATAAGTGGAATTAATTTGTTTTAGTTTTTTTGTTACTCTTAACAACTGACATTTTTCTGGGTGGAAAGACATGCTCCAATTTGATTCCCATTTCTGTAATTCATCTAATTCTCTTTGTAAAATATCTGTGTCTTGTTTTGTTTTTATTGTTCTATATATTATGCAATCGTCTGCAAATAATCTGACTTTTGTTCCTGAACTAATGCAATTTGGTAAATCATTTATGTAAATTAAAAATAGTAGTGGACCCAAAACTGTTCCTTGAGGTACACCTGAGTTTACTGTTATTGGTGTTGATTTAGAGCCATTTATTATTACAGTTTGTTCTCTCCCTATCAGAAAATCTTTAATCCACTGATGCAGTGGACCGTTAATGCCGAAATATTTTAATTTCTTAAGCAAACTATGGTGGTGAACTTTGTCAAAAGCCTTGGAAAAATCTAGTAAGATAGCATCTATTTGTTCACTATTATCTAAACCTTTTGAAAAATCATCAATTAGTCCTATTAGTTGTGTTTCACATGATCTATATTTCCTAAAGCCATGTTGGTATGGGGTGAGGACATTATGTTTGTCTAAGTGGTTTATGATATTGCTACATATTATGTGTTCTAGTATTTTACATGTGATGCTGGTAAGTGATACTGGTCTGTAGTTTCCTGGATCAGATTTTTCTCCTTTTTTAAATAGGGGGGTGACATTAGCTTCTTTCCAGTCCTTTGGTACTCTGCCCTGGTTAAGCGATGCTTGAAAGAGTATTTTGAACACTGGGGCTAGCTCATTGCTTAGTTCTTTGAGTAATCTAGCTGGAATACCATCAGGTCCAGACGCTTTATTTGGTTTGGTGTTGGCTAATAGTTTTTTAATTCCATTTTCTTGTACTACTAAATCTTCTATGTTGTCTACTTGGTTCAAATTAAGAAATATGTCTTTGTCTCCTGGGGCTGAGAATGCTGATGCAAAGTATTTGTTTAGGATGTTTGCTTTAGTTTCATTATCATTATGTATTATGTTATGTTCATCTTTTAATGGCGCTATGCCTGTTGTTTCCATTTTCTTAGACTTAATGTATGACCATAGGTTTTTGTTGTTATCTTTAGATATTACATTGTTGATGTATTCACTCTGCAGCTGTCTGCTTACTTTTTGGGTTAGGTGTTTAATTTTTATATACTTTTTGTAAACTCTTTCTGCCTTGGTTGCTTTAAATTTTCTATATAGGTTTTCCTTCTGTTTACAAAGCTTCTTTAGTCTATTATTAAACCAGCATTTATTTATTTTGTTTGATGTGTATTTAGTTGGTATATGATTTTCTATAATGCTTTTAAGATGGTTTTTAATGAAATTCCAGAGGTCATCGACTGGTTGGTTAATGTCTTTTTCTAATAAGAATGTTTGTTGAAAGTTTAATGCAGCTTGGTGTAGTTGTGTTAGGTTACATTTATTCCAGAGTAAGATTTTTCTTTTGGTTTTTGTATTGGCTACTGCTTTTATCTGACTGTGTATTTTTATGATCTCATGGTCTGATAGACCAGGGATAATATCATAATCAACTACTAATCCAGGTCTGTTGGTTAAGAAGAGATCTAATGTGTTGTTTAATCTAGTTGGCTTTTTAATGATTTGATCTAAACTTAGGTTGTGTAAAGTTTCTATGAAAAGCTCATTTATGTCCTTAAGGTTTTGGTGTTTATCTATGGTTAGTGTTTTCCAATTTATATCAGGTAGGTTGAAGTCACCCATAATCCAAAAAACTGCATTTTTATTTGTCTCTTTAAGTGTAGTAATCTGATTACATAGTTCCTGCATGTATTCTAAACTAGAATTTGGTGGTCTGTAAATGCTGCCTATTATAAGGGATGTTGAGGTGGTATTAATTTTACAAAATGTAGATTCTATGTTTTTTGAGCTAGGTAAGGTAATTTCTTCTGCTATAAGAGTGTTTTTTATTGCTAAAAGAACTCCTCCATGATTATCAGCCCTATCTTTTCTAAAAATTTCATAATTACTATTGAAAATTTCTGCATTATAAATTTCAGGATGTAGCCAAGTTTCTGTTCCTGCAATTATGTCTGGTTTCTCACATTCTAATAAAATTTCTAAGTCTGCTGTTTTGTTCCTAATGCTTTGAAAATTTATTACTAAGGTTTTAAGGTATTTTGGTATTACTTCTTTGGTAGGTTTGTTTAGTGAGGCTGTTGTATTAATTTTAGTAGATTTAGGTTTAACAGGAGTGGATCTGGCTAGTGGTTGGTGAGTTGGTTTTGGGATGGTGTTTAGGATGTTGAATGGGTTAGAAGTGTCCGCATCAAAGGAATCAAACAGTCCTGATGTAAACTGAGGTAACCCACACGGTACACAGTGCCATGATGCATCATTAGTCTTACTGTCGACCGAGTAATAACCGAATACAAAAGAATTAAGGGGGGGGGGGTATTGTTTTGAAACAAATATTAAGCATGTTAAGTATACAAAAGGTAAAAGGTAGCCCGAGGAATTGGATGACAGATATAAGTTTCTGTTTACATTATCATCACGAAGAAACAATTGACCTCTGATAACATCTTTCAAGGAAGGGGAAATGTACACTCAATCGACATAAGCCAAAAGCAGAATTAGTCAAATATGTTTAGCCTGTCAAATGAGTGTATCTCCCAGGGTGGTCGACCAAAGGGTGTAGAGTTCAAGCCTCGATTATGTTAAGCTGAGCTGAATAGTATTTTTTAAGCAGCTCACTGAGAGATTGAAAACTACCTGTAGATAATTTTCACAAGAAAAAGACAAAACTTTTGGTATTTTTTTTTTAGTCATCAGTTAACCTATGCCTTCTACAAATGGTAAGAAAAAATACCAGATACTGAAGTCCTTCGAAGAGCGGGTCTTCAAAGCATCCACACAATCCTGATGCAGTCCCAGATGCGATGGGCAGGACACTTATGCAGAATGGAAGACCGCCGCATCCCTAAACGAATTCTGTATGGCCAATTAAGGGAAGGAGATTTTCATGACTTTTTTCGTATATTTTACAATTTCAGGAGAACTCCAGAAACCCTTTAATAATAAGTTTTAAAATGGTTTATTTTAGTAATTTACACCTAGAATTCACGCGGGGCCTATGAAAGTGCGAGGCCCACTGCGGCCGCATAGGTTGCAGAGGCATAAAACCGGCCCTGCCTCTATGTTTATATTAACTTTATGTCACCATGTAGAACTGAAATAACAGCTTTCAGGTGAAAATTTTTGATCAGAAATTTTAAGAAGAATATCTAGAAGAGAGTAGCAATATAAACAATATATTATTGGTGCTTACCTTTAATATTACGAATGGTATTACATGTTAAATTTTCTTTGCGTATAATTCATGAATAATTCCGTGATATCGAGCGCAGTATAATATGTTACAGTAGCTAAGAGTTATAGATCCGTCAGACATAAAATCTTCAAAGAGCATCGCTATGGTTAATTAAACACATTTACACATGAACGCTGTTTCAATGATTTGCTTATTCAGCTCAACTATGACCTTTGGTAATTTACATAACTTATTTACATCTCTCGACACACAGTGTATATACTCTCTACACTCGTGACTTTACTACACACTCTCCCTCACTTTTACACACACACGCACACACACACACACATAGAGACACTCCTATCATAATGTCCAATTGACTAAAGACAAGTGTTTAATTCTACCCTAAGGGTACATACACCAATATAATGAATACATTCGGTGAAAAATTGTTGTTTCCCGGACAAAAAAAAAGACTGATTGCACGGCTTAAGAAACTGGAAACATAATAGTGTACAGGGGCGTAACTAGTCCTTGCATTTTGCGTAATATTTAATGTAAAAAACACTAATTTGGGGGCCCCCTCAAATGGGGGCACGGGGGATTTTCGAATTCTCCCCCATCCACCCCCACCCTACCTAGGCCACTGATAGTGTAGACATACCACACAATCATATCCATATGTAAAACTAAGGAATAAGCAGATTCAAATTACTTACAGGTGTAATTGTTTTTCGATTGTGTACAATTTATTAAAAAAACAAAAAAACTCCGAAGTTTTCCTTTCCTCTATTAACCTTCTTTTGAAACACAACTAAAGACATGTAAAAATTTGGACTATGTAGATTGCTAGTTAAACTAAGTTATTCTTTTCCATATCACATAGTATTGTTTGTTGAATGTCATGGTTTGGGAAGGAGTGCATATTTTTAATTTGTAGGTTATTTTAAAGGTAAGTTTATTCTACTGTTTTGAATAATTTGTAATCTCTTATAATAAGTACTTAAATTCTTTTCTAAAAATCTTTATTTTAGGTTGAACTAATGAACCGCCAACAGACTAAACAGTAATATATCTTCGTGGTGCATGGACAATGGACATAATAGTGTCTTCCGTACATAATGTGTTGGGTGTTTGAGGTTTCAATGTGGACTAGGTACTTTAAAATATAATTATAATATAATTATAATATAAGAGATTGCTACACAGATACATTTCTCATAGTACAGTGCCTATCTCTGAAATGACTGTGTTAGTCAAATAATAAATTGGAAAGAGATTAGGTCCGGCTGGGGAAGTCGTGTGTTAGTAGGTACATTCCGGCTGAATACATTGAATATCATTTGTGACTGTTATAAATCTACATTTTAACTCTTTCTGATTTAAAAGCAGTGCTTGTTAAAGGACAAAACAGACAATTCAACGAATGACTGCCGGTAATGAAATCTGAACCCGGATTTTGGGGGGTTGTTATTCAAGACTTAATGCTCGTCAGTTTTCTAAAGTTGGTCGAGTCATTGGAAATGAACGTGTTAACTCCAGGTTTAAGTTCATTGGAAATCTAATGAGCTCGTAGATGTTTTTTTTTCTTCATATTTTAACTCTTTATGAGGTAGTAACGTTTTGAAACATATTCAAAGTGAAATGAAATGCTTGCAGTCAGAAAAAAGTGTTGAAGATATTTTTAACGAATCAATACTTCATTGTTATTTTAAAAAAACAACAACTATATACAGTGTCAAAATAGACTCTGGCATTACTATACAACGCGGCATACCAATGTGCACCATATGACAGAGATTCTCAAACTTTTTGGATCCGTGGGACCCCTTTATATACTCAAAACTTGCCCACGGACCCTATGTGAAAAAAAGCTACATAAATGCTTAGTAAATAAATTACGAATGTAAAAATAAAAATTGTTTTCTGAAGACAGAGCGCCTAAAGGCAGCACGGAAAAACCTTCTCCTAGATACCCCCTCCCTCCCACTGGTCCACAACTGAGATTAGACTGATTTTGTGAGTCGCTTATCGCTGGATTTGAGGTCCGTCTAGTCGCTGGTTTTATGGACCGCCTAGTCGCTGGTTGTGTGAGTCGTTTGTCGATGGTTTTGTGGACCGCTCTGAGCATGCTATAAGCATGAAAGTAGCACTATATAAAAGACATAATATATATATTTGTGTTTATTGAAATTATAACTTTTTGTTTTAAATAAAATTACAAAACCACAACATTGACTTGTACAAACGTGAATAGACTTTCTGAGTGTATTTTTGGATTTGGTCCGGATCAATGCTTGTAAATAGAAACCGCAAATCTCCACGAGCACAAATTTCTTGTCGGTTTCTTTTATTTGCCGAGGTTCATTACGTCACTAAATCCACGTTTTACCAAAATAAAAAGACGGTTAGGTAGTCAAGAACTGCTGTACAATGACCCACAATGCACGATATTAAATTGGAATTTGTTTTTGAAGTAAGAGTTTATGGGTATCCTTGTTCAAACATGAGTTTAAAGTTCCTCGTGTTTTGGATATTCAATAAGCTTCTCTCCCTTTATTCGAATGGATTGGATTGGAATTTGTCTACGCGCAAAAAGGGCTCAATACATAGTCGGGAATAGCCAACTGTAATGCCTAGTTCGTAATGGACATATTAAACAGAATTGAGGGCCGAGTTTATTATTAAAATTACCGGATTAACTGAATTTTAGCGAAGAAATTATTTTGATTAAATAAAATTCTCATCTTTCTTCGAACCCCCCTAAGTTCGTCTCGCTGACCCCTCGGGGTCATCGTATTCATGTCATTTCAAGGAAATGATCATGATCCATTGTCCCTTAGTGACTGAAGGAAGCCATGGAGTTTTCGGGCCATTTAATGAAGTATTGTTGACCACGAAACTGTTCTACTGGTTAGCTAAAAGTGTTGAATATATAACACATGTAGGCCATCTTTGTTTCCTTTTCCCTCTCACTGCTACGTTACTTCCGGTACGCTATAATTAGGTCAAGGTAGAAACAAACATTTCAGAGGCCCTCAATTCTGCCTCATGTCTCTGCTAGTAAATATAACTGCGAAATAAATTCATTAACTGTTTCCATAACAACCAGAGAGACCCTTCAAAGCGGAATTTCGAAGAATACGGTCTGTCAGTATGTAACAACATTCACGAGGATAATATGTGTCCAATGCTTCATCTCTCTAATGGCTTGATTATTATCATTAGGGGCGGATGGAAAAGGAGATAGTATTGGAAAAACAATACCCCAAGAATAAATTTCTAGCCTGTAAGGCCAAAGCAGCTTGGAAGGAGTCTCCCTGTCCACCACATTTCGTGCAATAAATAAAATCAAATTTTCCGACATTTAAGATTACTGCTTCAGTGATGCCTATATTGTAAAAAGCCCCAAAATTAATCCCCTGCCTCACCCCCACCCCAACGTTTCCAGAAAGAGGTTAAATTTTGATGATGACATTACAAACAAATGGCGCGCGATGAAAACAAGATTCTCTTGAATGAAACGGAAATGCGTCATACGGGAAGTATCTGGAACAATAGACAGTAAGTTGTGTGTTAACGTCTGCAACACAACGGAGGAAACAAAGAATTGGGTTAAAGGTCATAGGGCGTGAACGCTGTATGAATGTCAGAAAATACATAATATACAATCTTCTTATGTTTCATCTATCTCAAATGAGACACTAGATACATGGCCCGATCAATCTCTTTTTAACTTCAATAAAGAGCAGACGTCAGAATCAAGTTTCAATATTTTGATGAAGAGGATCCATACAATACTTTAATATTTGATCGATTCCTAATTATGATCAAATAATACATAGGCCTTAAGGTGCAACGGGCGCATCGTGTTGATTATTTTGAAGCACAAGCAAGAAGGCTTACAACCATGATATTTTTAGAATTAGAAAATCTTTTTAGAACAAGGAGTGTGTAATTGTCTACACGCGTGTTCTAGTGTTATCTTGAATAGATACTTATATCTGTGTGTCAATAATACACACAGGGACCGCCCCTATTGTTATCAGCGTTAAAATAAGTGCCCGAACAGAGGCGGCCTTAGCTGTATGAGGGAGCTCTGAGATTAATTCTGTCCTTTAACGAGGTATTATGCCAAGAGCTTTCATGTTAATTGGTATAGATGCCGAAAAGGTTTTGTTAAGATTGAATGACAAGTCTAAGTTTCAAAGTATTGTTTTCAAATACATGCATCACCCTGTATTTTTATTGTATAGCGCATAGCAGTGTTTCCCATATTTTTTCCTTAACGGAACACTTTGCACACTTTGAGTATTTAGCGGAACACTTCGCTTGATCAGAGTCTTTTTACTAAAGGAGGAGTGTGTCAGTAGGATACATTAAATAGTAAGATACAAAAAAGTTCGAATCAATTTTTACTCAATTTGGATTCAGAAAGCTAAATATAGTCAAGTGCTACCGTAACCATTTTAACAATATTGGAACCTCTTATGCAGAGATAGATGTAATATTAATATTACTTCATAGTAATGGAGTTCTTCCTAAGCAATGTAAAAGAACAGAAATACATATCAGTGCTTCTTAGACATCTGTCTATGAAATAAAATGGTGCACAAGCTTATAGATTGTGAATATTGGTAGTCAAATGCTGGCTATGTTGAACACACAGCATGTTGGTCATGTGGTGCACTTCAGACTGTCGCCACGATGGTCGCGAGTTCGAAACCTGCTCGCTTCCATGCCCTGTTGTCCTACAAGAGGCTTAGGCCAGGACGTAGTCATCTTTTCTGAAGGAATATCGGAAAAATTAACCACATGAACTAAACAACTAACTTACCTACACTAAACAGACTTAAACAGTATACTAATGGATGAACTAGAAAACGAACTCTATGGGCAAATAACTCCTGCTTAATAATCTAGTTATACCAGAGTTTAAAAAAACACACACACACACATACGTATTTACTAATTCTAGAAGAAAACTGCCAACTTACAATTATTATACAGTCTACCGTTTTAAGACGTTTAGAAGTGCATTGTATTTTGAGAATGTGTGATTTAAACCGAACGAAGAGGAAATTTTGAAGTATGGATAATTTCTACCCGGATCTAGGGGATAGATCCTTGACGAGTGTACCGGTAGTCTTTAATGAAGTTGCCATTGAGTTTTCCAAAGAAATTAGACCCCCCCCCCCCCCCCCCGAGTTCATGTGTTGAGGGAGATGATAATAAGAATTGAGGGAAAGTTGGAATGAAAGAAGAAAAAAGGGAAAAGAAAGGAAGAAAGGAAAGAAAGGAAAGAGATGAAGAAGGAAGAAAAAAAAAAGAGTGAAGGAGTAGAAGGAGTAAGAAAAAAAGTAGGGTTACAGACAAAATAATACAAGAGAGAGAGAGAGAGAGAAATATAGAACAAAATCAAGAAAGCAACAAGGAACTAATTTTTTTTATCAAAGCTAGAGCGGACTGTTATGGGCAACATAAAAGAATGGATGAGCCTGCCATTGAAAGAGGCTCTAACTAAGGCAAAAAGCATAGAGGAATGGAGAAAGACGGTCAACGAATGGTGCCCCAACGGTGCAACAGACTAAGGGATATGCAAAGATAAAGTAAAGAGCGGACTTAGATCTAGATGCATTTATTTTATTGCTTTCTGATTCTTTCATTCTCTTCTCTCTGAATCTGTCCCTTCCTCTCTCTCTCTCTCTCTCTCTCTCTCTCTCTCTATGTAAGGGTGTGTTTGCTTAAAATATAGATTTATCTAATTCTTTGAAATATTTTTACTATAAAAATGACAGCTGCATTCTACGTCCAAATTAATTAATTTTTTTTTAGTTAAAAAAAATGAATGATTTTTAAAAAAAATGATACTGAGTAGAATTTAAATAAAACAATTCAAGACACTCACAGTTAATTAGGTCACTTCAATGTGATCTACTTTTGGGTTGAAAGGTAATTAAGTGTAATACTAAATGAGAGCACAAGTTGCCGGTGTGGGCAAACGGAGAGACTACAGCGATAAGGGGACATAAACCGCTTTTTTGTTTTCTTCTGTAGTTGTGGACATTAAGCAATTTACATTTAGTGAAATAAACATGTAATACCGAGGGAGGGAGGGAGGGAGAGAGAGAGAGAGAGAAGGGAGAGAGAGAGAGAGTAACGACTAAAGGTTTTTGGGCAGGTGGGCAATGTTGTTGAGTAGGTAAGTTGAAGGTCGAGCAGAGGTCATTAGACGCGCAGGTAGATAAATGTAATATGTCAGACCTTGCGACATTGTTGTAGTACTGGGTGGAGTGACCATTCCGTTGTAATGTTTGGGAGAAAACGATTTCTGTGTTTGGACTGTATGGTCAGTTTTGAGTGACCCCTATGTTTATAGGTTCTGTATTATTAGTTAAGAGTTACGGGAGTTACGCATTGGTTATAAACGCTATGATTATATGTTTTTTGTATATGATGTTCCTATAGTCCATGGCTTCTTACTGTGTTGACATTATACAATTAGCAAGAAAGAACTGTTCTAGATAATGTTTTATATTGTATGTAATGTGTTGTTCACGGTCGTTGACTTGTAGCACCAAACTGATGGTAGACAACTAGACCGCTGTAGGTGTATTATAGTTGTACTTGTAAAACTTGAAATATCTTCTTTATGAAACAAAAAAAAAACAAAACAACTTAATGTAGCTTTTACTACAATATACTTTTTTATAATATAGACAAATTCAACTTGAGATGAAATTAAACTGATATTTAAAAAAAAATCTAACTCGAACAAAACACGTCTTTACACTCAGGCATCCTGGAGACGTCTGGCGCACTTAATTTGCTTACAGCATCGCCTTTATCTTGCATCATTCTACAAGACTAACATTAAATTAATGCTCTCCCTCTCTCTCTCTCTCCAACAAACAATAAATACTCCCTTTCTATACAGCCTAAGAAATACACACACTTCATAGCATGATGCCCGGCTGAACTTTGAAAATTTTGTCTACAGTGAATCTGTATGATGTATTGCAATGTGTCGACTATAAAGGTTGTAGGACTATTACTTGAGTGTCATTTATTTTGTAGCATACTCGTCTATATTTAGGGGCCATTTCAGTATTATAGTTTATAATAGAATGTATGCTCACATTAAATATAAAAAGAGTGGTGTAATTAATTTACATGCAAAATGGCCAGTAATCGTGTGTGTGTGTGTCCAAATGGGTGCTTCCGCTATGCATTCAAATAGAGTCAAATATGAAATGATTGCTTAGATATCAAGGGGGACACAACCATTGTAGTCTAACTAGTCCCCTAGCTCATCCTATTAATTCAATGAAGTATGACCGACGCCCTTGAACGTTTTTCTTTTGTAAAATGACCTAATTATACATGCACAATTTCAACAATTAATGGAGTGACCGCACCTTAATTTAATATATACATACTGAAGTATGCCCCCTATCATTAAGCTTTATATCTCTATAACATAGGAATCTACTACATCAAACTAACTAGAGTCCTATAAAACGAGTGAAGTAACTTACAGTCAGAGAGCTTGGCTATAGTCCTGAATCAAATTCGAGCTGTTTCACATTATCAGTAATGGAGATTGATTCGCATCCTTCAGTCCTATCATTGTTTCGATTATCCTGACGTGGATATACGTCCCGTCCAGGGAAATTATCCTCACGTATAAGGAACCCTGCCCCCGCTTAGGTCATTGCCGTGAAGACCTACAATACTTAGCAACAGCATTACAATGTAAAGTTATCTACCATTGTGGCCATAGTGAAAGTTACACTGACACTTGACAATGTAGTTTATATTTGAAGGGAGCTAATCCACCTGAGGTTTTGTATTTTTTTCGCTTTGTTTTTCTTTCTTCACCCTTTCCCCTCCCTCCCCCCATTTAATTATCTAGATAAATAAACAGAGTTTTAACAAAGAAATGCCTGCGACTGCTACTATGTAAATTAAATACTAAGAATTTAAGAAACGACTTCTAATTATTGACTCCTTAACAAGTATCAGTGGCGTAGCAAGGAACTTGTTATCATTTGGGCCCCGGGGATGGCCTTGACCTCATTGGAGGCCCCTGCATTTTACGTAATATTTAATATTTAATGTTAAAAAAAACACTAATTTGGGGGCCTCCCTTAAGTGGGGGCCCGGGAAGATTTTCAAATTCTCCCCCTCCCTCCCCCACCCTAACCACGCCTCTGACGAGCATGATTAAAACATCGGACTATCAACCCAAGACTCACTTGTTTTGAATGATACATTTATGATTCTTTTTATTTCCGAAGCCGCCCAGCTCTGGTAGTACCAGAGCCTGGACAGTTAGTGTTGAAAGCAAATGTAATTGGTGTTATGCTGACCAGTGGTGGTCATATCTCACACATTCATTTAACTGCAGCGACTTGTGAACATCTTCTGCATCATGGACTAATAGTTCTAAAATGGACAATTAGCTGACCGACTCTTACGGAAAAAAAAGAGTTCCTTTTGTTTAATTACAAATCTAGAATTAGCTTGATTTAACATTTAAAAAAAATATTTAAATATGCACCAACTTCTACATTTAGTAGTGAACCAAAAATTAAAAAAAAAACGTTGATAATGTATGTGTGTTTATGCGATAGAGAGAGAGAGAGAGAGAGAGAGAGAGAGAACGTCAACATTTAATTAATGTATGTGTATGTATGTGTGTGTACTGGCTCGATGTTGGGCAAGTTTTCTCAAGTACGAATCACTTCTGTCACAGAAATGCAAAGATGAAAATATGAAAAATATGATAGTTTTCACAGCAATATCTTTTTCGTAATCTCAGTCTTTAGTGGGAGTTGCTCAACATTTTCTCTTCCTCTTATCTCCCCTTCCCACCTTGCCCGCACACAAAGGAGCATACGACAGTCCATCCATAACATAGAAGATGTACTTAGGTGCGGGCGGTCAGTTACTAGTGCATAGTGCCAGACTGAACTTCTTGTTTGAGTCTCACTGGGCAGCTGCCGGTGTAGCCTGGACTTGGAGCTGACCCTAAAGATGTCACTTTGACTGATTCTAAGAATCTCAAGGTTGTTATTTGTGGTCATAAATGATGACCGTATCACAAGTGACCATCAAAAGATTTTCTTTCCGACCTTTAATACACGTGTTCTATAGTGAGAAGACATGTGATAAGCAGATACCTGGTTTCTTTCTTTCTACCCGCCCCCTTATCCCATCACTGTGGTTCCCTTTATTTTTTTTATATACATGTAGGTGGGCTTCAGTCATGCATGACTTCATTTGAAATGAAAAAAAAAAAAAGAAACATGCACTTTAGCTTTAAGACATATTGCATGAACGTTTGGGGTGACAATGTGAAACGCTCTAGATTGAAATAGGTCAGCGAAAGGACCAGAGACGCTGAGGGCTGATAAACTAAATGAAAGCAATCATTGATAACTGGAAGGCCGAAATGAGAAGTTGGCAAGTGTATGAAATGTGACTCGATAAATAGATCTACATGTATTTCTTTGATCAGGAGAGAGAGAGAGAAAGAGAAAGAGAGAGAGAGAGAGAAGTAGAGAAAGAGAGAGAGACATTTGGTATATACATATATATATATATATATGTTGTTTCTCTTGCTACATGAAAAGGGGAGATGTTTCCTTTGTAAACTGTAGACAATATATTAATGTGTTTACTTGACAGTCTATGTTGTCTCCCTTAACGAAATATTCTCTCTCTCTGCCTCTCTTTCTACCTCTCTCTCTCTGTCTCTCTCTGTCTCTCTCTCCGTCTCACTCTGCCTCTCTCTCTCTCTCTCTGTCTCTCTCTCTCCCTCTCTCTTATTTTTTTCGTCCTTACTCCTTGACGTTCTTTCAAACTCTTTTTAAAGTTTCCTCTCTCTTTTTCGTTCATTCTCTTTGTGTCTTTTATTTCCTTTTCATTCGCAATCTCTCTCTCTCTCCTTCTCTCTCTCTTTCTCCTAGTCTAAGAATGCAGTAATAAATAGTACCTCTATTTGCATCCTACATAGATTTGTCTACATTTCTGTTACTCACTACGTCATTAACTTATGAATGGCTATTACATATTCTTTTTTAAATAGGTGTATCAGACAAGACCAAAAAAAACAAACTACTCTTCACCAAAGTGTCTGTAGTACTGTATTGGCTGTGATAGGCGGATAAATGATTAACAAGTATGTGGGTGTTGGCACAAGGGCAGTAACTACAACAGCTGTTGACGCACAACAGTTGACAACATTTTGCCCTTGCCAGTGCAGTGTGTACTCATTACGGTATCAGAATTAAGTATAAGTGTGAATAGAACAATGTAACATTTAGTGTAACAATATTTGCCTCTTTCTGACCCAATTTCAATCCTGGTTCTAAACGGCCAAAGGCAGTACAGAGCGAGGGATTCTTTCATATTCTTAGTGGTGGACGGTCGTTGAATTGTAGTACCAAACTGCTGGTAGACAGCTAAACCACTGTAGGCGTATTATATTTTAACTTATAACATTTGAAATAACTTGAATAACTTCTTTTCTGAACGAAACTAAAAATAACTTTTATTATAATATAGACCGATACAACTTGAGATGAAATGAAATTAAAATTGAAAGTTTATCTCAAGTTATTTCATCTATACAGCCTAGTAATAAAAGTTATATATAATATTTTTCACAAAGAAATCATTCAAGTTATACATCAAGTTTTATAAGCTAAGATACAATACGCCTACAGCAGTTTATTTGTCTACCAGCAGTATGGTGCTACAAATCAACGACCGTCTACACCACGGAGGAAATATACAACAGTGTGGCGTCAGAGGGGGGACATTCCTTGACGTCAGTTTGCATACGAACTATGAGTCAAGGGCGAGAACCCAACGATAGCAGAAAAGAATAGCAAAAGTGAGGGTGGAGAAAAGTTTTACTATTTACCACTTTTTTTCCCCCAGTGACAAATCCGAAAACTACTAGGCGAGATGCGGGGAGGGGGATGTATAGTTTGCCTTGGTCCTGGCTTGACATGTTATCTAGGTCTTTGTTTAAATCTTAATGTCTCTTCCTTTCTGACATTTACTAAATACCTTTAGAGTCAAAAGTCACTCACGAAAAAAAAAAAAGCTAGAACACACTGTCAAAATAATTATGCTGTTAAAGTTCGTTTGCCATTCCTCTCTCTCTCTCTCTCTCTCTCTCTCTCTCTCTCTCTCTCTCTCTCTCTCTCTCTCTCTCACACACACACACACACACATGTGTTCACTCACTGTTAAAACCTCAAGAGCAAAGGGCGCTTGGGGGGTCGAAGGTGACCAGGCATTAGAGGTCGGGTCAATGTTGTTTTATTCCGTTCATTTCTTCTTAATTTTAATGCTACTAACATGACGCAGTTGTCACAAATGGGCAAAATGCCACGACTGCGACCCACCAGTGACAAAACCCATGTTCTGGGGCGTTCACTTGTGACCCTGCCCCGCACCCGGTGTCACGGATACTGTTATCCCATCGAGTCTGACCTACTCCATACACTAAACCTATTACCTAGCAGGCGTGGAATCAAGAGAGCGTATCGAAGAGATGGAGAGAGTGATATGCTAGACTTCTCAACGCCGCCTATAAACACAGCCTAGCAGTGTTGCCAACAAGGGAAACGAACACAAATACAATCATAGGGCAAACAGGGAAACCAGATTAGGGAGAAAAACAAAACAATATCGTAATAAGCAGTAGAGAATGGGAAAGATAAGAGAAAAAAAAGAGAGAAAGAAGAAGAGAAAATAGAGAAAAAAAAAAGAGTAAAGGGGAGAGAGAGAAGACATAGAAAAAGATTGAAGCAAACAACTTAAATTGTAGACTTGTCTGTTGAAACCTGGCATGTTAACGAACTGTTTACGACTCACGGGTCACGTGATTTACGTCTGACATTCGGAGACCTATCAAGCAACGCGCTTTATTTTTCCTTTCTTAGAGATTTAAAAAAAAAAAAAAAAAATTTTTAGAAATTTTATTGGTACCCTAATAGGTTGTTGTTTTTATTCACATGGTTCATAAACACCTGGAAGTGTTTATTGATCAGGCGTAAAATTACAATCACAAATCAGTACTATAGGGAACAAGTGATATACAAAATGGGTGCTATTTTAACCCTGAGCTTTGTTTTTTCTCCTCAAACAAAGGAAGAGAAACTGATTCTCATTCAGTTTTTTTTTCAAAGCTTATATCAACTCATTGAATCTGACTGGTAAAAAGTTTGTACACTTTATTTCTCCGACACCCAATCTCGGATCAAGCTGAAATTTCGCACAATTATCTCTTTTACCTGACAAGAAAAGAATCAATTTAATAAAATGACTAATTAGTTAATCCATTATTGGTAATTAATTATTTTGTTTAATTCCTTGAACAAAGGAAAGAAATTGTACTTGACTGTAGTGCTGGTATACGCTTAATTAGTCCCCTTTATTGATCGCCGCTTCAAAGTAAGTTTGAAACAAACAATAGATAACTATACCTCATTACTTCACCACGCAGTACAAGCAGAGTGGTTAATGTGTCGGCTTGAGTTTGAATTCAGGTCTTCCCCCAACTTTTTTTAAAATAAACAACTCTGCTCTAGTGGATTGTCGAACTCACCCCCCCCCCTTCCCCTTCCATCTTATAGATGGTCAAGCGGCTTAAGCCTCTCAGTCATACACACAGTTGCAATACAATTGATTGGTGAAGTGGCTCTAATGACACCATTAAAATTGCTTAATTGCTTACAACGCAGTTCACGGTCATTGATTCTGACACATCTATTCAAACTATTTTAAAAAAAGCTTATCTTGGGAGAAAGAACTCTGCACTTACAACTACATATCTTCATGTAGAAGTTAATTCCCTCATTACAATTAAACAAAATAATTAATTACCAATAATTAATTGACTAATATGTTAATTTTTCATTGCTTCATGTTTTGTTAGGTACAATAAATAACTGTTTAAATGGGTGTGGGAGAAAAAAACGTGTTAAGGGTAAAAAAAAAAAAAAAAAACTACATATTTAGCCGTTTGTGTCAATACTGAAGGATTAATTTTCATTGTTGGCATCAAATAAAATAATTAATTACCAGTATTTAATTGACTAATAAGTATTTTTTTTAATTGATTCAGGTCTTGTCTGTACCAGTGATAATTGAGTGTGTGAGATGTAACATGTACAAACTCTGACAGACTTGATAAAAGCTTTGCAAAAATACTTCAAGCTTAAGTACCTTAGTATGAGTTTGTTAATAATAACTACAATGTCAACAGCTGTGTTTATTGCTAAATCTAATACAGTAGTATAATATTATATATAGCCTAATTGTTTAAAGCTACATTTTATAATTACACTCAGAATCACTACATGCAATAGCTACATCGTCAATGTCTACCTTGTTAAATGGCTACATTGTTAAATGGCTACATTGTTACACGTTGTTAATACATAACTGTTTCAAATTACAAAGAATTCGGTAGATTTCAATGGGGTGCCTTTTCTTGTGTCTCTCTGCACTCTGGAGGATATTCACACCAAGTTCAACGTCCTAACAAAATGGTTCTTCAGGGGTCGACATAGTAGTGTAATAGAACTTAAGCATGTAATTCTAGATTTGGATTAATACGTCACTAAAGATGCAAAAAAAAAAATCTTTACCTCTCTCTCTTATGTTCTTTTTTTTTTTTTAGCGAGACACAAATAAGGCTTTCTTCACTAACCTCAAGCCACTCGGTCAATGGAGTGTCTCAAATTTGAGAACAAGATTTTTAAAATACCTGGCCTTGTTGTGCTGTCTTGACAGTTTAAATAGGCCAGTAACATTTTAATTTCAAAGACCAAAAACCTCAACAACAACGAAGTTTTTTGGCCCTGTCTTAAAAATGGATTGATTATTTGAAAATATTTAGTTATACTGTTTGTATTTTTTAAAAGGCTTATATTAACTCATTCTATCTGTCAGTCAGATAAAACGTTTGTAGGCCTACACGTCATTTTTCTCACACACACATTCTCGTATCAAGTTAAAACGTCGCACAAATATTCATTGACACAGACGAGACTTGGATCAATAAACATATTAGTCAACCAATTATTCAATTCACGAGTGATAATTAATTATTTTATTTCATAACGGCAAGGAAAATTAATCCTTCAGTATTAAGAGGTATGGCTAAATGTGTGGTTTGGGTCCTCTTATCTAATTTTTTACATAATTTCTCCCTCACCCACTCTAGGGTCAAGTTGAAATCTTAAACATTTATTGTACCTTACAAAACATGAAGCAATTAAATAATTAAACAATTAGTCAACTAATTATTTGTAATTAATTATTTAGTATGATATCTAATAAGGGAAATAACTTCTATATAATTGAGAGATATAGTTGTAATTGAGAAGTTTTTAAATTTTCTTTTTTATAAAGGATTTTTAAATAAGCCTCTCCAAGACCGAAATCATGGCACAAGATGTCAGAAATACCAGCGATACATGTTGGCAATCACACACTTACAGTGGTGCAGGAATTCACATATTTGGGTACAACGATAGCCAGCAACCACATTTTGTTTTGCACATTGAAGACTTTTCTTCAGAAATAAAGATTATTACATGCCCAGATCTCCAACAGGGAGGATTCGACCTCTGGTCTATCGTCACAACAGAACGGAATGACTACCACACAATCAAGTCTCCAGTCGAAAAATGCAAAATAAAAATGCTGGTTTGGGAGCATGTATGTGTATCCTAGGTGACGGTCATGAGAGGCTGGTCCATTGGTTGGTGGCTGTGTATTGTAGAATGATGAAATATGAGCTGATCTGTTATAATGGATGTTAAGAACGAAAGAACGATACGAGATGACACAGTGAGTCGTGTTTTTGTTGTGAGTTGCATTTTGTTTATCTATCAATGTGTAGATCTCATTTCAACTTAAATCACTGAACAGTGCAATAAAAGTTATATTTTTACAAAATGTTCACACGAGAAGTTCGTTTAAGTTATTAAAGTTTATTAAAATATAATACGCCTACATCGGTTCAGTTGTGATAGCTGTTTGAAGCTACAAGCCAAATTGCTAAAATTAAAGCCAGGTAGGGTGTAGACAGTATATAATTGATATATTTGTTGATTTTTTATGGTCACTATAAAGTCTATGTTCAACATGTACACTTAACTTTTCAAGTGACATTTAGTAAGGAACACTATTGACAATCAGGGGGACGGTAGTGGAGGAAGATGACACAGATTTCACCTGTCATTCAATTTTGGCTTCTGATAACATTCTCTTATTCAGCTATCAGCTGTGTTGTCCTTTTTTTTCTCTCTCTTCACTCAACATGCGTTCATTTGTTTTCTAGGTCTATACATATCTTTGTCTCGTTACGATATGTTAGGTAGCCTATTTCATTCACTTTTTCTGCATCTTTCCTTTCTCTTTCTCTCTTTCTACCTCTCTCCCTCCTTTCTCTTTCTCCACCTCTCTCTCTTCTTCTCTCTCTCCTTTCTCTCTCTCTCCCTCTCTTTCTCTCCTACCTATCTTTTTTTCCTTCTTCTCTCTTTCTTTCTCTCTTTATTCCACTCTCTCTAACTTCCTCTCTCTTTCTGCTCCATCTCTTTCTTCCTCTCTCTCTCTCTCTTACCTCTCGCTCTCTCTTTGTTCCTCTCTCTCTCTCTCTTACCTCTCGCTCTCTCTTTGTTCCTCTCTCTCTCTCTACTGCCACTTCTAACTTCCCTAAATAGATCACAGTTTTATTGTTATTTATCTGTATCTCTATCACACACATATTCTATTTAGCTTTCCATCTCTCAAATCCTTTTTCTGTCTCTTTCTCTTCTGTCTGTTATCTCTCTATCACACACACACACACTTCTTCTCTTTCATCTCATTTTTCTCTCCGTATTCCCCCCCCCCTCTCTCTCTCTACTCTTTACTCTCTCTCTCTCTCTCTTTGATTACAATCGCTGGTTAACTAAAAGCAGACATAATTCATGGATGTCAAGACTACTTTGAAGGAGATCGATCAGATGTATAAGAGATTATAGATTTATATATAATCCTCTACTGTCTACAGGTTAAAAAAATATATATATATTTATAACTCATTGTTTTTTTTGTGTGAGTGTAAGCAAAACTGATTGATGGGGAAATCCAACCGAGAATCAGATATGATAATTTTTTGTCTGCTTTTTATTACTATCGAAAAATTGTAGTTGGTATCTTTCACCGAAAAGTAAACGCATAATAATAGTAACCTTGAATTAATATTCACTTATTCGTTTGATTGGTCCATTGTATTAGGGTTTTTTTTCTTCATGCATTCATGTTTTATTTAGAATGAATGAATGGTTGGCCGTGAGGTATTCACACCAATGTGCTCCTACTATGTCCCTATTTCGCTCGCCATTACTGCTCCAAATGACCTTTATGACATAGATCTATGACCGAGTTGAGAGGTGGCCAACCTCTTTAGGCCTGGAGAGTATATAGATGTCAGACGCTTAAGTCAAAGAGACGTCTCACGTTACGGGCCTCATTAACTCACGGGCCACAAAAGTCACGGGCTACATGACGTCGCGGATCAAATCAAGTCTCGGGCCACATCAAAGTCATGGTTGAAATCGATTCACGGGCCACATGACGTCACATGCTACTTCAAGTCATGGTCCACATCAAGTCATGGCCTACACCACGGGCCACATCTTGAAAAAAAAAAAAAGCTATTCCAATAGATCCAAAGCTCTGCGACTTCAGTGTACACTTTAAGCACTAGTAATTCCAAATAGTTCCTCTGTAGTATCTTTATACGTATATCTAAATATCTCAATGTTTATCTAGTTGAAAAACAAGGCAAGACGGAGCGATTGAATCCACCATTAGTTGTGCCCATGTAAGTTATCTGCTGACCAAAGGTTAATGCCTAGCATCCAATTAAACTAAGTTCAGATTATTCATTATTTTCTCATTTAGGGATCGTAAATTAGGGATTTACATTCATTTAACCTTAAAATTACTCAAGCATTCAAATTAATCTTATGTAATCTTATTTAATTTTATCTCCGTAGCGGATAGTGTAAAACTTAAATTCTCGAATTGAGTCCAGTCCCTAGGAGTTGTATTTGCGACTAAATAATACAAAAATTTACATTTTTATTAATTGAACATATTGTTTTTAATAAAGATGTATATGGATCTACTAAATATTAAATTTTGTAAAAATTAATATCTATCTTCTTAAAGGAAACAAAAAATTAGGTTGTAAAATTAATGTAGTAAATTTGTATTATGCATCGATAGAACCACATTACCAGGGGCGGACTGGCTACATGGGCAAACGGGCGAATGCCCGGTGGGCCGGTACCAAATGGGCCGGTCTGGTAGCGACCAAAGAAAAAAAATCGATGCAGACAACTTTAATAAAAAGTGACAGCAGCAAGACATAAAAGCCCGAACACGTTTTCTTGTTGTTGTTTTTTTAAATTATTATTACAATTAATTTTGTTTGAAATTCATCAAGAATATAATTTGAAGAATTACACTATACACTGTATGTATTATCATTTGTAGAACGTTAGACCAGTGGTTCCCAAACTTTTTTGTCTCGTACACCCCTTACCATGTTTTCTGGTTTTCGGTAGACCCCTGCTTAACTTATTTTGCAATTTAAAAAAAAAAATTCTAACTGTAGTGAGTCGAAGAGTGAAAAAGTAATTTAAAGCTGCATTCAAGTTATAGAGATCTTTTTTATTGATAAAATTCAAACTTAAACCACTTAAAATAACAAGTTATATTTATTACTGGAATCACCAAACACACTAGTAATGTGTTTTTTTTTAGGATTGATCATCCATTGCTAGGGACATTATGTTTCTCATAGGACTTTGTTCTATGAAGTATTCCTTCAAACATTAAATATTAATTGATTAAATAGCCATCAGTATATCATTGTAAAACATGTTCGCAAAGAGTTTGTATTTCTTAATCTTTTACGTGGGGCTCTACTATTGGGTCTGTGGAACAGTTCTCACTAACAGGAGAAGAGGCGAAGGCGAGTAACTGTCACTTAAACCAGTAAGCTTCCGACAGGAAGGGTTCTTAGGCCATGGCTGGCTACACAACTATGAGAAGGAAAACTCTGAATTAAAACCTCTGCTGCCTTGAAGCTATATCCAATCATGGAAAAGGCTTCGGGAGTCAACCCTGAGGAAAAATAAGAAGCTGGTGACCCTTATATTGCGACACACTGCACTAAACTCTGTCAGAACCTGCAACGCTGCTGATCCCAAACTGTTTATAATCAACATCTACATTTCGCTTTGTTAAACATTAGTTACATTTAGACTAAATTAAGCTATTTAAATATTTTTTTTATTTGAATAGCGGGATAAATAGGCTATTTAAAGGATCAACTAATCAACCTGATCATTTTGCTGGTCGGCACGGGCCTTTGTTGGCACTCCCATTTTTGTTTTGCTCCTTCCCTCACCCGTCTTTTGATGGTTCCATTGAAAATTAACAAAAAAGAGGGATGGGAGAGGTGAAGTTAGAAAACATTGGATATAACGCGGCAAAAGGGGAGACAATTATCTCTTTAACAAAACTTAATAGAAGTTAAACACATACACACAGCCGCGAAATTGCAAACCACCCAACTTATTCATAGCTCAATATGGGTATAAAGTTCTACTTTCTGCGATTTGAAAAGAAAAAGGAAGTTTCTTGTTGTTTATTTGTAATAACATAGATCTAAAAATACTACACTTAAGGCTTACACAAAAAAAATTATTTAATTAAAACATAAATCTAGATCTAGATCAATTTTATACCGTTGTGATTAACGGCAAACTTATACTTAGTATGAAGTCATTGATGATGAAAATTATTACAATAATTTATATAGCGCTGTCACATCCGATATTTAATGAAAGGAGATTTAGAATCACTTATATTTTAAATAATATATTCATATACAAATCTCGTTTTTGAGAATGTACTAGGACGAAGCAAGAGCTTTTCCCATTTAGAAGTACCTCTCTAACCGTTCTGCTCTCTCTTATCTTTTAAAGGAATATATCTAGTTCGTCCATCGTAGTTCGATTATGACTTATGATTAAGGGGCTGAGGGCTTTGCAATGGGGTTTTATGTCTCCTCGTGTGGCTGGTGAGACCTATGTGAGCCCGGAATGTTCGGTATATATATATATATATATATATAAATTGCGGAGGGGGTTTAACCCCACACACACACCGAAAATATATGACATGCCATTTGTAAGCCGGTTTATATGGTACTGCCCGGGCCGATTTTGATACCCAGTCCGCCCCTGCACATTACAAAAGGTCACTGTACTGCATTAGGAACTAAAAAGTGGCTTGACTGCACCAAATTTAATGATAGTAATGAAATTCTGTTGAATCCCAACCTGGGAAACAAATACACGTTTTAAAGGAAAATCGGAAAATGGAAAATCGTATGCGCAATATTTGGTTGACAAGCTTAAAGAATGACGACGCAAATGAGGCGTCCCTCGGAAACATTTTAAATAGCACCTGAGATTTCATCATACTGACATGAAGGAGAATAACTAGCAGTGGGAAGCGTGGTCGAGAGGCTAAGTGCGCTTGAACTTGGCTTGTCTCGGCTACCTAGAAGGGGGCTCGAGGTTCACACCCGACTCGGGCAGAGTTGCGTTTACTGAGCGCCTAAAGGCAGCATGGAAAACCAACTCCTAGATACCCCCCCCCCCCACACCGGTCCACAAATGAGATTGGACCAAAGCGCTCTGAGCATGCTATAAGCATGAAAGTAGCGCTATATAAAAGCTATAATAATAATCAAGTTGCTTCCGACAGTTTCAGAAATTTCACAACGGCCGCGATAAACCCTCACTTCCCTAAATAAAAGCAAAAACAACAAGGTTACAAAAGACCGTTTGTGTGGAAACACAAACTCAAAATCGGCCCCCGAAGTGGTCCACCCAGGCAGGCTTCAATATTTTCAGAAAGAACATCCGAATGAAATTATAAACAAATGACAAATGAGAGATAAGAATGGAGAAAGAAGGTTAACAGATCTTGTGCTAACCCTAACCCTTACCCCAACGGTCCCGCAAATCAAAGGATAGGTGAAAGTGAATGTAAAGTTAGATGTGAACCTGGCCTAACTACTTCCCCTTTTAGACCTTGTGGTCTATAGGGCAGATGATGTAAAGTTCATCTGTTTTTTTGTGGCTTACAGTTAACGAGGGTGTCATGTAGCCAACACATATAAAATATCCCTGACCCCTATCACCCCATCGATCTTTCATTCAAATCCTCAAAAAAAATTTCAAAATCTGAATTAAAAATAAAAAAGCTAGGAAAATGAAGTTTACAAGATTAATATTCATTTTAAATTAGGTTTAACTTTTAATGCATACTAATTAGCTTTTTCTCTTTAAAAAACTGCTTGCATAACTGATTTTAAAAATTAGATTTTTCGCTTTCAGAAAAAAAAAAAGTAGCCGTTGCATCAGAACTTTGAATGGTCTAAAATATTGTGATGTCGGATTTTCAATATCTTTTCTAGTTTACGAGATCTAAACGGGACGGACGGACAGACGGACATACATTTCACACAAAAATAATAGCGTCCTTTCCCCTATCGGGGGCCTCCAAAAATTACTGTCGAAGAAAAGCGCAGACTACATATATAGAGCTTAAATCATTCCCGGCAAACAAGTTTCGTATCAACGGAGACAATGATACTTATTTGGACTTTTGTTGAATGAAAGGGTACCTATATTGACTGTTGTTGGACGAAACGGTACCTATTTCGATTGCTTTTGGACAAAACGTTGCATTGATTGACTTTTTTTACCAAGAGATGTACTGACTTAGACTACTCAATTATAATAGCGGCCTGGGTAAGGCTCGAGAAGCACTACTGCTAAATAGTGTACAACCCTTTTCCCAAATCATGGACACATCCGTTGGGGGATTTTCAAACTGGACCGAGGCGAAGACTCCTTTGTTCAGTCTTGACTACGGAGAGAAATCCGTCTGGGTTCTACAGAGATGGGCAGTGGCAGCATCTCCAACCTTTAACGGACTTATTTCATAGCAATATCGAGCTATACTTTAAGTGACATATTTCTAAACAATTATGTAATTTATATTTCCGTTCGATATGCCCAGAGGTAGAGAGAAAGAGAGAGAGAGAGAAGGAGAGCAAGAAGAAGAAGAGAAGGAGAGCAAGAAGAAGAAGAGAAGGAGAGAGAGGAGAGAGAGCAAGAGAAACAAGGAGTGAGCACTATGATGACAGTTTAGTCCATCTCATACCCACTCAGAACTGTCACACCTAAAAATAATATCATATTGTCATAGATTGTAAAGGGGAGGGAATGAAAGGGCTGGCTGGTAGCTGGTGGATCTTTCCATAGACACTTCAGAAAGTTATCACAACAAATAGATAACAGAAACTGTTATCTCCCTTATCCTTCTACCCTGAACGCATTATTGCACAGGGCTTGATTGAACCTACCAAGTTAGTCACTTACACCCAGCGACCAGTGCTTACTTAATGTACCAGCTTTTAATACTAAGCATTGATTAGAAGATTGCGAATAGAGCAGGTACATGTATTTCTTAACTACGCCAGATCAGGACACGATGGACCAAATCGTTTCATATCGTAAGAAGTAATTATCTTCTCTTTGGAAGTAAAGTCTGTAATTTATACGATATCTAGATGAAAGTATTTTTTTAATTGAAAATAAGGGTTACACATTGCCTTCTTATAAATATTTAGTTTGTAGGTCTGCTTGATACACATTCGGACTTCAATAGTACAAAATGATACAATGGTTTTAAGATAAATCATTATCTGTTTCGACAACTGCGGGATGAAATGTTACCTTTTTTCACTTCCAAAGAACAAAATGTTACCTTATTTGAATGATTTTGGACAGAAAGGTACCTAACTTGAATTTAATAGAAATAAAATGACTTCTAATGAACAAAGTGATGTCTAGTTTGTATAGGTGAAGACAAAACGCTGCCGAGCTACAATGCTATATCTGTTTTTCTGTCTGTCTGGTAAAAAGTGTGTGCATGTTATTTATCCCACACAAACGGGCGAAATTATTTCTTGTACCTGACAAATCAAGAATCAATCATTTTAGATTTTCTTGTTTTAAAGATGACATTTCAAACTAGTGGCTATTAAATATTGTATTTTTACAATATTACAACAAAATTATTGCTCATTAATCAATACAGTTTAATGCTTTAAAACACAAACTGTCTAATCCGAGGCTTTTCTGAGATCAATAACTCATGTGAGTTTACAGCGACCTCAGTTACCACAGGCATGAGACAGTCATTGCCATTCCATTACAACGTCTTGAAATGTTATTTTCACTGATGATGTAACTGCAAAGAACCATTACTGCGTTATGAGCTTAAATAGTGTAAGTGTTACCGCCCTTGGATCGTGCATGCCAGAGCTGTATACGTTTAATGCATGTATGTGAATATACACTACTGATCTGGCAAAAGAGGATAATACGTAAGTTCCCTTATCCTCTCCCCCCCTCCCCCACTTCATGGACTCGCCCTAACGTACTCAAGAAAGCCAGGGTTAAAAAACTGTCTTTAAAAAAGGGGGGACGCTCAATGACAAAAGCTATTAGTGTTGCGAAGTGGAAAGGGGTGACTGTACGTCACGATTTGAAGTCAAGAGACACATATATATATATCTACACTGCCCCCTGCTCTCTCGTCCCATGCCTCACTCCAACGATCATGGACTAGAAAAGTAGGCTACAGTCATCTAATAAGTAGCTCCTGCTACCAACGTCCTCACTGGGAAGTAACGGAACAGACCAATTCTTGCGACCTTCATTCCCTCAATGTCAAATCCAGAGCATTCAAAATATGGAGAATAAAAAAAAAAAACCGACTCTTATCTACAACTGCTTAACTTCAGAACCTAATGGACAGGGGAGGTCGTGAAAGATTGATATTTTTTTCATGATAATCTCACTTTCAGTTAAATGCACTTTTATAAGTATAAATATTTTGTTATTTATAAAGAATGTTTTTGAATTTGGTGTTTAACGTCGAGTTCTATTTTGTTTTTTTATCGATGCGATGTTGATCATTTCAGAGGAATAAGGCACACAAAAAGTCAAACCATTTACATCTATATTGTGCACCCGTTGATCCCCATAGGCCTCCACCATCAAAGCTAACCCTACAATCTGTATACTGAATATAGGAAGTTCTATAATGTAAATGTAAACAATTAACATCGGAGGTTGGTGTTCATCTAAACATAATGGTATAGTCCAAAAAAAGAATCTACCCCCCTAATATATATATATATATGTATGTATGTATGTATGTATGTATATGTATGTGTGTACTATAATCGATTTAGACTGAAATAGGCCAGCTCATACATGTTTGTTCTGCTAATTACTTGTCTTCCCATATTTACGTGGATTTCATAAATGACATGAAGTAAAACAAATCTCTCACAAGTCTATGGTTCGTAAAACGTATATTACAACAGTCCATTCCACCAGAGATGTGAAATACAACAGTCCATTCCACCAGAGATGTGAAATACAACAGTCCATTCCACTAGAGATGTGAAATACAACAGTCCATTTCACCAGAGATGTGAAATACAGCAGCCCTGGGTAAAAATAGAAAAAGCCTTTTGCGGTCCGATTATTTCTGAGAATGCTCGTAAGACCAACGGCCCAAAGATGTTGAACAATCAAGGATTTATATGTTCTAAACTTGAAACATTGAAGAGTATTATACTATACGTTTCGGACTTTCAGTACTGATGATTTCTTAAATCCTTGACTTTAACCTCTTGATGGAAGGCAGGGAATGGCAGCGGCAGGTTTTGAACGCGAGACCATCGGGACGACAGTCGCAGCCATTGGATTAGAAAAAATAGAATTGCCACGGCGGATACTATTTTCTAAGAAAACCAACAAAAGGTGTGTGTGTGGATGTTTGTTTAGCCTACAGGGTATTGAAATATCTCGAGATGCAATTTAAATTTTTAAAAACTTACAATGTACAACATGTTGCTAAACAAATAAACTCTAAAGGGGCGTAATAAAAAGAGAACCCACTGCAGCTTTGCTAAAAACTAGGCCAGCTAAATAGCTGTCTTGTACCCAAACATCAAACTACTTGCGGGCGCACCGATAATAGATAAACTGCAAGGCTTGTATACTTGAATTCACATCATCAACTCACACACAAACAGACAAACTGTTTCATCCCACGATTAATTTAAAGTGCTAAATAGACGAATAATGTATTTATACCAAATGATCCATACATAATCATTACGCTACTACTCGTGAATATAGTCTATATAATTAGCAAAATACGTGCATTTTTTAAATCATAACCTAAGAAGGCTCATAAATTACATTAATTCCTAGTTTACTAATATCCTTTCTTTCAAATCCATACGGTAATAATAATAATAATAATCTTTATTGTCCGTAAGAAACTTTGTCTTACAATTTGTGCACTACACCAAACAAAACATTGTCACAAATTGGTATTAAGATATGCAACAGTTTAATGGTACATTTGGTTTGTAATTTAATAAACCGGTAAACAAGATTAAAAAAAAAAACATTAAGTGGAAGCCAAAGATAAAAGCAAAATAATTTCCTACCTGAGAATTTTACTCCAAAATCTAAAATAGCTGGCCACCCAATTCCGAGAGTGTCATCAAACCGGGACCCACATTGTGCTATCTACATATTTAAAGAGTCGAAATCTAACTTGGGCGAGCTTAAAGTGGATATGTATTTTGTCACTAGTCTCTTGCTTATACAACTTCTTATCTACACACAACAAAAAGAGTCAAAGAATAGTTTTAGGATAGTCATGGGGAGCTGGGGAAATGTGGGGGTCGGCGCCCGGTATATACCAAATGTCAGAATTTTGAATAAGACTTTTAAAACCTTTTTTCTTCTGGACTAACAGGTCTAAGCAGAACCGAGAAATGCGGATCGGGGTCTTAGGGAAATATTAGTGAAAATTACTAGATAAAGAACTTCGATGTATAGCCAGTATATGCCCATATTGTTGACGATGCAAAAGTTTACATTTCAGAATTTGTACAAGTAATTCAGGTACAGGAAAGGGAAAGATCAATGTGTCAGGTGTGAACATATTCATAGAAATGTACAGTTAAGAAACGTTTATTGCAGTGCCGTTGCTAAGTGAGTTTCTTGTGGGCGGTGCTGCTGGAACATGTATAATCGTTGGTGAAAGAAGCCTAATATCTCAATACAGAGTACATTTTTAGTTTATATTTAAGTTAAATAATCTCATACATTATTTTTGAACTAAAAAAACTGATAAACTGATAAAAAAAAGATTTTAAGTTTCATTTGAGGATAAATCAAAATGCTTTGTGATATGTTCATCATCAGGCTGTGGTCACGATGGTCGAGCACGAGCTTTGGCGAAGCTCGTCCCCGAAGCTCGTAAAATTAAAAAAAAACAAAAAAAAACATAATACTGAAATTAATTGGAATGAAGTTTAATTAAGGGATTTATAGATAAATTAAAATCGAGTCTATCCTTCGAGGATAAATAAAACTCAATTCTTATTTGGTGGTATACAGTTTCTAACTATCGAGTTACCAGTGGTCAAAACTGTTCAAAATAAAGAAAAGAAACAAATGTGAATTAGATTGAGACGCATCTGCTATAGACACTATTATTAACTAATAACTGTAAACTTCTTCATTTATAGTTTTCTATAGTCTATCAAGTAAATTTATGCATATTTACCCCTGCTGCGCGTGTAACAGCCACATAAAATAAGATAGATCCACACATATACTATGAAAGCAAAACTGATCCTTGTGGAAATGCATGAATAAACGTGGGCAAATTATCCAGGCCCGTTCATTAGTATTTGTTGAATTGCAATATATTATCCATGCATGGCAATGAACAGGCAACATATGGCGAAGATGGTCTGTACTCAAAAATGTGCTTCGAAAATAAAACAAACAGTTACATGGAGGGAGTGCAGCGCGGGGGATCGAAGGGGGTAGCTTAAAATTGTAGTACACATACAATGTTCACCCACCCAGCTCCTGCTCTCCATTATATCCTCTATTTGGGTTTTAAAACCATGTCACATACGTTACACTAATGCGGTCTGTTATGATCAGAGTTATGTTTCTCCGTGTTACTTCCCCTTCCGTTTTCTTCCGTACCAAAAGGAGAAATGGTCAGGAAACCTTAAGATGTGAGTGAAACTAATAAATAGATAGTCAAAACAAAAGGAAAAATGAACAGAAGAGAGAAAGAATGGGGGCGGGGGTTTTGGGACATGTAAATGTTTCGTTTGAATCCTGGCGACATCGGAATTCTCTTTTTACAATAACTCTATTCAAGTCACACATTCATGGACACGGTCCTCGAAAACAGCTCTAACGATTTTCCTAGAAATTTGACAGTTGGAAAAAGAATTACTAGCTCGTCAACTTTACTGGAAAAGCTCTAGTTTGACCGTTATAATTTATCAAAATATTTTTTTTTTTAATTCAATTTGGCTAGAGAACTAAAAAATATTTATCTACAACACACATACATTTTCGGGTATTTCCGTATGTAGGAATTATATTATTCAAGAGTTTAATAAATTATTGTACAGGCACATTTTGCTTTCCGACTAATAAGTCTAGATGTAGAACTAAAGGACCTATCATTAGAATATTTTAAAGTCTAGAACATTCGCTGAACCAGGTTTTTTTTCTCGGGGAAGGGGGAGGAAGAATGAGGAGGAAGAAATATTTTCTTTTTTTTTTTAATCTAACATTTATTAGTTATGAAGAGCAAAATTATCCCTTTATTAGTTGTATAAAGGACGTATTGTCTATTTTTTTTTAATTATTTTCTTTTTATATTTTTCTTGTGCAAATAAAAGATAAATTTGAGAAAAAAATGAAGAGTTTTACAAACCATGAGGAGATGGAATCTCGGAAGAGTCCAATACTGAAAACTAAAGGATGTGCTCACAACATTGAAACTGGTTAAGATATTCAGTCTTACAGCATGGTGTATAAATAAAAATCAATAAAACTGTTTCGATTAAAATGAAGAACAAGATGTTACATTAAAGTTTTTCTTTAGAGGAAGCTTTTTCGGAGAAAATTGTAGAAGCTACACCAATCATTAAATTTCTTGAAATTCATAGATATTACATAACAAATCTATAAATGTTAGCATACTGATAACGTGCCGGTATTGTGTAAGGTATATACATTAGGGTGTTAAGTCTAGGTAGTTATGTTGATTTCTCTAAAAATGTGCCTAAGTCCATTTTCAGCCTCAAATAGATCACTAGCATCACTGCAATGAGTAGAACATTAACATTCAACTTTTGGACAACTGACTAAGTTTGTCTTCCTCACTTGTTCTATTTCTGTCAGGATCTCAAAGCGTCTGGAGTTCACATTCTATATTTCTTAATTACGTTTTATTACATAAAGATGACTTTATTGATCTGGTGGAGGAATTCTTTTTGAACTTCATTGAAACGAATGAAGTTTGACCTAGGTTTTATAGCAATCATGTATCGGCGCTATCCGCTGGCCATGCACCTCAAACATCCGATGTAACTCACACATCTAGCCCAATCTGCATGAACTATTCGTCAACTGTTCACATGGCCCTCCTTCCCTTTCCTACAAAAGCATTGCACCCCCCCCCCGCCCATTTCACCAGGATAACAGAAGCAGTCATCGAACTCAGTGGACGAACAATAAATGTATTTTAACTCTTTATCTACGTAATTATTTTCCATGTTCTGACGGAATTGTTCATTTTTCGCATATGAATATTCTACCCTGTTACGATTAAACTTCAATAACATTTTTGTTTGTAATCAGAAAACATTACTTTTGGTATAGAATTATAGGAGAATGCATGCTCTTTTTATATAAAACAAATACAAGTTTATACAACCAAAGATTAATTTACTTTAATGGGGTCAAATCAACGATACCATTGTCAAATAGGAGAGAAAGAGTTAAACAATCAAGTATCAACCACAGCCTAGAGTCAGATTCCAAACGAAATACTCCCTGTTTGAATGTGTATGGAGACAGTTGGAATTTGAAGTTCGCAAACGTATACAGACTACCACTCATATGTTAACGCATACAATCAAACGATCACGCAATCATCGATTGTGATTGACATGCACTCACAATCAATCCTCCAATCGTAAGCCAGCAAAGGAAAACCAGTGACTTGGCAGAATTTAAGTTATTGGTTATCATGCATGACTAGATGCATCTCGCGTAGGACATAATCATCTTCTTTTTTGAAGTAACGTAGATCTCTGTATCATATAAGATAAGATGTCGTTAGTAACAGTGGAAACTAAAGCCTTACACTTCTAACTAACAAAAAAAAAAAATAACCGTGGAGCTAAGTGCTGAAACAAATGAAGGATACATTTCAATACATACATATTAAACATCAATGAACTTAGTCTCTGGTGCTACTATTCGTTTATTTTTAATACGTATTTTGTATCATTCTACCTAACAAGCCTATGTTCTTAAAATGAAAACACATCTACTTATGCAGTCTAATGCATATTAACACCAATCTAGGCAGGTATATATTTACACAGACAACATTAAGTAAGAGATGGAGGATTAAAAGTAGATCTAGGTTGGTGACACACCAAACACGTTCCCTGTGTTAGATTTAGTAAGATAATTATTAAAAGTAAATAAATACCCAGAAGCCAACATTAGCTCTTCAAAGCTGAAGTTTCTTAAAAGACGACCATAACAACATGTGGGCGTCAACAGCACTGACCCTAAAACTTTTAGCAGTGATAGTACATAACATTTTAACCCCTACAGTTATTCAATCAAAGTGATATATTGACATTCATTCGTTGATTTCTTCTTCATTATTGGTAAATCAGAATTACTTTAGTAATTTACAAAGATCGGACGACATTAACGGATAGGGAAAGGCTTAAGTGGTAAAAGCGATCTCGAGCATATTCCTTATTAAAAGATTAATTAAAAGATCAATGAATGGAAGTGACATGAAAGCAATAGCTTACCTTGGATATATTCCAAATAAAACTGAACAAGAAATGGATCCAAAATAAAAACAAATTACACACAGAAATAGATGGATAAGTATTTAATGGTACAGCGTTGTGACCTTTGAATAAGAAAAAAAAAAGGTTTTGTTTTCCTTCATGTGTCGTCTGCTACACTAACTGCAGCTGATTTTCGTGTCTACACTATCTGGCAGGCGGTGATGCGTAAAGCCAGCGGTCACTGACACAACGACTCGGACCAGCTCAATGATAAACCGCACACATCGTGCACACGCATCTATACACACACACACACACATCAGAGAGAAACAGACACACACGCTGACTTTACTTATTTAAGGTAAAATTAAATATCAATAAAAAGAAGGTAAAATATGTCCTTCTAGACTCTATGCGGTTACATTGGATGGCTTACTGGTCGGATGGTGAACGCACTAGGGTTTAAACCAGTCGCCATCCCCAGCCGGCTTAGGATACGATGTAATAATTTTCAAAACACCCGAAACATTTAAAACAACGAATTCCCCTCTGTCTGATATGGAGAGGAAGAAGATAAGATAAGGAGATGAAGAAGATAAGATAAGAAGATGATATATGTAGAATAGTTAGTAAAGTATCCTTTTCAAACCTTGCAATCTATAGGCCAGATGATGTAAAGGTAATCTGTATTTGTGGCCGATGGTTTACGACCAACCGCCTTTACATTCAACAAGTAATGTCAGTTGTCCATTAGCATTAGAGTTGGGTAAATTCAGGGACGTCCTAAAAAAAACCCAAGTTCATAGTCCCGTTCTTCATCGAGATTCAAACCCGGATCACTCGGTTTGGAAGCCAAGTGCTTAACACTCAGCCACCACACCCTTATGTAGAATTAAAAAATTTAAAAGGCTTTAAAACATAGATAGATAGATAGATAAGTAGGTAGGTAGATAGAGAGATATAGATAGATAGATAGATAGATAGAGAGGGTTAGGGAGAGAAATAGATAGATAGATAGATAGATAGATAGATAGATAGATAGATAGATAGATAGATAAATAGATAGATAGTTAGACAGATAGATAGATAGATAGATAGATAGATAGATAGATAGATAGATATAGATAGATAGATAGATAGATAGATAGAAAGATAGATAGATAGATAGATAGATAGATAGATAGATAGATAGATAGATAGATAGATAGATAGATAGATATCTACATAGATGGATGGATGTACCCTAAATTAGCATTTCCATCCACTTCTTACTAAAGTGTGCCGCCTGTTTTCACTATAGGAGTGTCTGTCTCAATGTGAAAATGTGTTTGCCATCACACGCTATCGGTGCTGGTGATACAGATGATATGATGATACTATGCACACATATAACACGTAAGGAACACAGCAAGTAATTATCTCGTCTCATCGTAACTCAAGTCTTATACAATAAAGTGGACTTATCACTAACACACGAACACACACACACACACACACGAGTGTACACGTACTTCAAAAGGTAAAGACGGAGGGGGGGGGGGGGGGGGAGGTAGGTGTCGTTAACGGAAACGGGGCAAACGGTAACAAAAATAATAACTGCGCTTTAAAAAAAAAAGAAACAAATCCTTTGTTTTTGTTTGTTTTACATATTTCGAACGTTCTTTCAGAAATTAAAATTATTTGATCCTAGTTCAAGCAAATTACAGAAAGGTTTGATATCAAAATAAGGGGAATAACCGCTACTTAATAAGAGACGTTGATGTATATATGGATTTTAATCCCTTATTACTTTTTTGACACGTTATTCTCCCTCTTCCCATTCTCGGATCAAGTTGAAATGTTGCATAACGATTTATATTTGATAACAATACACGAATCAGTCGAAAAATTAACCACTTTATTAATCAATTAGTACTAATTAATTAATTTTGTTTTTATATGGACGAAACTGAGCTCAACCCTGCCATTTTCAGACAAATGGCAGCAATGAGCGGGCGGGTCTTTACCTTAAATAAGCTTTTGTTTTAAAAAGTCATCTTTTTGTTTTTTGTTCATCGTTCACGATAATAACATGAAAGGAAGAGAACACGATGTAGAGATAGACAAAGAGTCTAGAAGGAAACACTTACATAAAGATAGAGAGACTGTTGTCATTGATTGATGTTTTCCGCGTGTTTTATGATTCTATTCCTTAATTAAAGAGAAAGAATAACAATTTACTAAAAAGTGTAAACATTTTGAGGAAGAAGTTGAAAATAAATATAAAGAAATACCACAAAAAAATGTAAAAAAAAAAAATACACAGAGTACAACAATAAACCCAATTAAAGACAAGATCAAATTTCTTTTGTATGCTCGGACAAAATAAATGAATAATATGTTTTTTTCATTGAAACATGAGATATGTTTTTTTGAATTGACAAATGATTGACCTCGGTTTGACTCTCTAGATGATGTCAGTAACTAAGGTGGTATAGCTATTAAACCTTGGACGTAGGCCTAATATCTTTTTTTTAAAAAAAGGAACCCATTAGATTCTTAAGAGGCATCACAATTGAAACTGTATCACAACAATACTAATAAGGCTAGTCTAAGATACCGAAGATTAATGAGTGCTGTACTTCATGTAGATACGCATCCCTACGCTGCAACCTACATATTTTGCCACATCCAGCGAAAACCTAGTCGTCGTCCGCCGGTTGTTGATTTAGGTTCCCTTTTGTTGGTCGTTGTGCCGGCCACATGACACCCTCGTAAACCGTAGGCCACAGAAACAGATGACCTGCAGATCATCTGCCCTATAGACCACAAGGTCTGAAAGGGGAACTTTACTTTTTTTTTTTTTTACTTTTTGCCGTTCACGTCTGTCTTTGGCAGTGGATTTTCTTTTGGTCTCGAATGTGTATCCCGCGGCCTTTGTATGAAATCTCCAGCTGTCTCATTCGGAAACTTTATAATCATTACATTTAAAACTGTATCATACAGTAAAGAATTTTTTTGGACATGTGGTATGCGCTCTGGACTGTCATTTCGGTAGTTCGGAGTCCGAACCCTTCCCGCCGTCCTGCTAGGATGTAATAATCATTAATTAAATTATGTTCGGACAAAACATGTTAAACAAAACAACGGATGTTTGTAAATTGTTAGTTGATACTAAACTCTAGAACTAAAGTGTACCATCAGAGCAGGCCTTATGCGTAGGCAAACTAGGCAGCCGACTAGGGCCTCGGTTGGTTGGGGCCTCGCACATGACTCTAAACAGTTTTTGAGAAGAAATAGCGAAACTTGTCCACAATGTTTTGCTGGACTACACTAGGCTTTTTATAACTTGCGCAATTTTATTGCCTATTTTTTATTTGGGGACACCAAATTCATTTTGCATGGGGCATCCGATTATCTAAAGCCGCCCTGGTACCATGTTATCTAAATATATCATCACTTAATAACTCTCATAAGGAACATGATTGATTCCCGCTGCTATCAAATATTTCCCTTTTCCAACCTTGTAGACCTACCCTCAAATTCCTTGTTCTATACAAACATCTATACAAACATCAAACTTCGTTGCCTCTCTTGTGAGTGACGAAAATAAATATTTATGCATGTATAAGTCCTGTTCCGTGTTTACACACACACACACACAGACAGCGTGCCACGCAAAGCATGTCGGATGTAGACTCAGTTATTTACTTACGTTCAAAACTCTGCTCGGTAACAAATTATAAATAACAAATTCTGAAGACCTTACTTCCTTATCTAGATCTATATGTTATGATATTTCCATCGCAGTTTCATCCATACAGGAAGAACAAGAAAACTTGGTCCACTGTGTGTTGTCCATACAGATTTTGAACACATTATGGTCACTGTACCCAAGATAGTTCATGATTTTGTTTTTAAATTTCCAGACGACTATCAGGTAGTTCTAGCAGTTAACAAACAAACTTGTGCTTCTGTTAGAATTAAAAGATATACGACAATTTGTACGGGACAGCAACAGCCGCCTACTAATCTTTACTTGATGTTTATAACTAGATCTATGTTTTCTAGTAGGCCACAGATCAAGGAAAAAAGCAGAGAATGGTAGGCTACTGAGATTGTGCTAAGTCACTCTTGCATGACCTCACGCCAGAATAGGACTTTTATGGAAAGATTTTAGTGAGCAAATAGTAGAATGTCTTTCTTTTTCCACTTGGTGGGTGTCAAACGGTGGCCCAAGCACTCTCACACCTATCTTAGTGACGCCACTGGCTCTAGCTATCGTCGAAACGTTGTCGCCCTTAGTAGTTCTTCCTCTGAACGCAGCTACTTTGTCCATAGGTGCGGCAACTGTGGGTTCTGTCAGGCATGGGCGCAGCTTAAGATCCTTTATTTTACATATCTTTATTTCTTTATTTTTTAACTCTGAGCTTCAACTCCTTTTGGAAGCAATCATTGATGTAGCAGATAAATTTGGAGCAATCCAACCGAAACATTCTTTAGTTCAAAAAGTAACAAAGTATTGCAGATGTCAGTTTCAAAATATTGCCGTATATGATGATTTTCTAAAAGGTGACATTCGAGCAGAAATACCATGACTGAGAACGGATCTAAGGGCAACAAAAGTTATTCTTGAAGAAAATAAAAGTTGACATTGCATGATTTATATGCCACTAAGACCTTAAAAAATATCTCTAAATAATTTAACAAAGCCTTCAAACGTTTCTTACCATCTGCTTATCTATGGCGTCTCATGTGGAAAAGGATTTTTTTAAAATTAAAATTAAGAACTTTTTGAGACAAATAAACAAACGACACTTTCACAAAAGTGGAATTTAAAAAAAAACTGAAATCGTTACAGACATTATCTTCAAGTTAAATATACGTTTTCAAGTTTGAAATCCAGAAAAAAAAATACAGTGCAATTTACTTATGATTGCATTGTTTCAAAATTGAACTATAGATTAATGAAAATGTCTTCGATTCCAAAGATTAAGGATGAGTGCAGAGTTTCACAAGTAAACCCAGTGAACTTTAGATAAATTGCAATAAACAACTGAATTTAAAAATTTAATAGACACTCATTTTCTAGTTTTTTGTTGAACAATTAAATGACGTAGGTTATTGTAAAAAATATTTTTTCACAGCACAACAAATCAACGAAACAAAAAAGATTTTTTAAATGGAGGAGTACGGGGGTGACATCCTGAGCTGACCGCACCGGGTGACACCCACCCTAGTGACGCCACTGGTGTGGGGCCAGTGTGTATAGACAGAGTGAGTTTGGTATAAGCTTTGTAAAAAAAAAAAAAAACTAGTTTTAAAACAAGCTCTTTGTGTCTGAATGTTTCATTTAAATTATAGCAAGTTGGCTTATTCTTTGAGCCCTTTCTTTTCTCCCTTCCTGCATTCATCTCACACCTAAAAGCAGTGGAGTCACTTTGGGGATACGGGGGGGGGGGTGCGGTCTGCATCGGCTGACACCGACCCTAGTGACGCCACTGCCTAAACGTACATATGTTTACACACATATACACATGCACACGTGCGCCTGCGTGTTTCATACGGTGCACATTACATGCGCACAGTCTTCAGTGAAAATACAATGAAAACGCGGTCAAAGCGCTTGCAGTGTTGATTGTGCACTCATGAT
Source organism: Biomphalaria pfeifferi (assembly GCA_030265305.1). Classification (NCBI taxonomy): domain Eukaryota; kingdom Metazoa; phylum Mollusca; class Gastropoda; family Planorbidae; genus Biomphalaria; species Biomphalaria pfeifferi. The sequence goes on along the minus strand of JASAOG010000018.1, from coordinate 3,823,249 downwards.
TTTTAACGTCAACAGTCTTACCGACACAGCGATTCTCTCCCGTGACTGACGTCACATGACATAAAAAAAAAACCACGAGAAATTAAGAAAAAAAAAAAAAAACCCACACACAAGTTAACACATTACCTTCATTCAAAGTGCCTATTTATTTTTGAGTTTATTTCAATTCTTCATACGCTGTTAATATTAAGAGACCCGCTGGAAGGTTGAACCAGAAATTGGGCTTACAATAAATGTTTTCATTCATCACATGTACCTGTCATAGTTCAAGTTTATTTGTAGGCTGTTTTCTTCTTTCACGTGGACAAGAATCAAGTCTCTGTATACAGTGAGACATCAGTGAGGTCCGGTTGAATGGGTTTTTAGGCTTTGACATAAAAGTCCATATTCGCACTGGCTTTTTTTTTAAACAAGATGTGGAACAAACAATACACAAAGGTGCATGAAGGACAAGTGGGATAAAGGTTGAAGCATTCAAGCGTAAGATGCATGGGATAATCACCATTGTGAACTCTGGGTTCACATGATCTTGTTAAAAGTGTCGGAGAAAATATCTGCGGGCAACGTTCAATGAGCTACACTTTGATGTAACTCACATTACAAGAGTTTCTTATCGAACATTCTATTGCCAGGAGTTTCTTAGCGAACATTTTATTGCCAGGAGTTTCTTATCGAACATTCTATTGCCAGGAGTTTCTTATTGAACATTCTATTGCCAGGAGTTTCTTATCGAACATTCAATTGCCAGGAGTTTCTTAACAAACATTCTATTGCTAAGAGTTTCTTAGCGAACATTCTATTGCCATGATTTTCTCAGCCCACATTACATTGCTATGATTTTCTTAGCTTTCTATTATTATGATTTTTTTTAGCTAACATTACTTAGACATGATATTCTTAGTTTAAATTCTATTGCTATGGTTTTCTTAGCGTACATTAAGTAGACATGATTTTCTTAGCTTAATTTCAATTTCCATAATTTTCTTAGCCTACGTTAAATAAAGTCTGCTTCTTACCATGACCAGATTAAAAGTATGCTTCAAGATATGTGTATTAAATTACATTTATATGAAGCTTCAAGACAGTAGGAGCGCCCACAAAAATCGTGCCAAGTGCCTTCACTTACTAAAATCAGGCATTGCATCTTAGAGAAACAAATGGATTACAAAGCCAACAAAATCAAAAGTGAAAACAAAATATTGTGACCAAAAATTTTTTGAATGCTTGCTTCTGTTTACAATCAGGGCCTGATTTGATTTTTAAGATTTAAAACTTCTTTCAGAAATTATCATGATTACGTTTTAGCCCAAAAGATATGATTAAAAAAAGACTGTGCTAGGAAGACTGATACCGGTATATGATATGGCATCAAATGGAGTCTATTATATGATAGTAAACCTATTTGTCATAAAGATTATAATAGGAAATAAAGATAATGATATTATATAGTCTTTGATATTTTGTGATGTCTATGCTATGATATTGGGTGCGCGGTGGCTAAGTGGTTAAGCGCATGGCTTCAGAGCCTGGGATCCTAGGTTCGAATCTCTGTGAAGACTGAGATTTTGAATTTCTGGATTATTAGGCTGGCCACACTACACCATGTTCGTTAACTGTGGTCCAAAGAAACAGATTACCTTAATAACCTTAACATCATCTGCCCTTTAGATCGCGAAGTCTGAAAGGGAAACTATGCTATGATATTAAGTCGATGGTGTGATTATTTCAAATATTTATTAAGCAGCAGTTGAATTGCCAAAACTTGTGTAAAAATCTGGCTCTATTGTTGGCCAGGCTATAACAATAAAGAATGTGGTATAAAAAAATAAAATTTCTCGATACCGGTATAGATAAATGTGGAAGTCATGTAGGGTAAACTTAAAAAAAAAAAGTAAGAAAATAGAAAGAGAAAGATTAGGAGCGTTTTCGTAAGAAACAGAGACTCTAAACAATCTCAAGGACGCTACGCTTTTGTTTAAGGGACAGGAAATCATTTCTAAAGGTGAGAAAGCAGGTTGGATTTGAACTTTCTGTCTCTACTATCTTGTGAAGGAACTTTTTCTATTAGGCTATATAATAATAAAAGGCTTGTCTTCGAGTCCGAAGATTAACGAGGAATGCAGTATTTCCCGTAGCTACTCAGCCTCAGCTGTGCCTACATTATCATTCCTTATGTAGACTAAATTTGGATTTCAAACATTTTGTATAGGTAAGCCACAAAATTGTATGTTTACGAATTTTTTTTTTTTATTTACATTCTTAAATCACACCTGGGCCCACTGTGGAAGCCTACAACGCTTCTCCCAGACCCCAGTGGGCTAAGAGGAGTGCAAACGAAATTTTTTGTCTTAAGGGCGGGGGGGGGGGGGCGTATGGTAAAAGCTTGATAAACCCTGACGTACATTACTGGGAGGTTGGGGAAGGGGCACTGACAGACCTTGCTGCCCCGGGCACCTCTGCCATCAATTGCTACACCTTTTAGCAGAATGCTTTCATAAATCAATATTACAATGAACCCAGTCTGAACTGAATAAGGATGTAGCCTTACCGAATTTGAAAGGGCCATGTATAAGCTCCGGATTAGTTACACTATCTATAGACTTGACTTTCGAAAAATGAACTCTTTTGTGTTTGTGACCTAATTCCGGGCAGCATGGTGTCCTAATTGAACAATAATAGATTTCTGTCTATATCCTATTAGTGTTTCTGTGAATTACATTTTCTAAACAAGTGGCTGGGTCCTACATTCTCATCCTGAACCGTTACTTCGGTGGATTTTTTTTTATGACTCACGTGCTTTTGTTTGTTTTACATGTGGTCTTTCAGAATTGAAGATAATTACATGAGGGGAATTGTGGCGTGAAGGTCCCAGGCCGGGGTTTGAACCGAGAACATCGAGTCGACTGTCCAGAACACATACTTCACGACCAGACAGTCATCCTTAACATACATTGTAACACTGGGTCCATTTGAAGCAGAAGTAAAAGTGCTTATATTAAAATTATAATTTTTTTAGCTCTTTTCTCCCAAGTTGCTTCCCACGTCAGGTTGATTTGTTAGCACGTTTCTCCATTTTGCTCCCTACGTCAGGTTGACTTTTTAGCGCTTTTCTTCATTTTGCACCCCACGTCAGGTTGACTTTTTAGAGCTTTTGTCCATTTTGCTCTCTACGTCAGGTTGACTTTTTAGCACTTTTCTCCATATTGCACTTTATGACAGGTTGACTTTTTAGCGCTTTGCTCCCATGTTAGACACGACAGTTTGACTTCTATTTTATTGTGAAGCCCAGATGATAAATTTGGTTCTCCTATGCAGTTTTTGTTGTCAATCTGGTACTTTAGTCAGCTTCTTCTCTTCACTGAACTATATATCAAATTTCCCTTAATCCTGTTTCTCCTTCAAGTGGAGTCATTATAACGAGTATTTTTGTTATGTTCAGAAAATTTTAAGTATTAATCAGCTCTTTAATTAAATACGTGCTATTTGAGACTCGGCACCCTTTTGGGGCCCTTTACAAGAACAGATAAGTTTAAGTCAGTGACAGTCAGTGCTAAATGTTTCTTGGACGCCCATAGCTGCAGCTTGTTTTGCCTATTGATACATCCGGACCTGTTAATCATTACCAAGTTTAAGCACCTTCCTTGTGCAGTTTATAGACATCACCGATTAATTAACAAAGGGATTCACTTACGACAAAGGTTTGTATGCTGTTGGTCACGAAGAAGAATCTACTTAGTGTACATTTTAGGCTTGGGTCTTAAGTGAACATCGAAATAATGATAAATTGTTTGACATAGCAAACTGGTCAACAATTAAAAACAAAAGTTATATAAGGGAAAGAATCGCACAATCACTGAATCCCTCAATACTTTCTCAATACTTTGATATTTATGTCCCTTTTTCTATATAAGACAAAAAATAATTTATTACTACTAATTAATTAACGAATTGTTTAATTTTTTTGTATTCATGTCTTGTCTTCTAAAATGAATAATTGTGCAAAGTTTTAAAATGAAACGAGAATGGGAATAAGAGAGATATGACGTGCACACGAGTTGTACCAGAGAGACAAACTGAGTGTTCATATAGGATTTGTAAATAATTATTAGCTTGACTTAATGGTAGGATACACAGGCAAATAAATCCCTTTACATATCTTTAAAAACCCATTAAAATGTAAATATCAAAATGTTGTCGGCTTCTTATAAAAGGGGGATGGACTGTAAACATAGCTATATATGTTATGTTAATTTTTATAATTATTTATTATTATTCATTTTGTTTGTTGTTTTAAAGGTTTCGTATGTTCCATCAGAGCTAAAGATTATTTCCCTAGTCCAAACCTCGTACCTCGTGCAGGATGGCTATGAATGGCAGTGGGACTATTGTAAGGCAGCCCGAAGCTTATACTATCAGCAGTCTTCCAGGGTGTATTGCAAGATGCCTTTGAGTCACTGGCTTCTGATATTTCCTTAGGTTTGACTGCAAGGGACGTTTAATTTTAAGACAGCAAAGGTTTGAATTCAGTTTTCTTTCTAATTGCTGGGTAGCCAGTTCATTTAGTACATACTAGTCGACCCACGGCGTAGCATACGTCGCTATTTTGCAGGGCCGGCCTTAGGTCACTGCAGCCTATGCGACCCGAGTGGGCCCCGCACTTTCATTGGACCCACGCTAATTATATGTGTAAATTATTAAATTAAACCATTTTAGAACTTATAACAGATTTCCTGATTTACCAGGAGCTCCTGGAAATCTCCAGAAATTGCAAAATATACGAAAAAGGCATGGAAATCTCCGAAATTATTAAAATCTTTTGAAAACTCATAAAAATCTACTGAAATGTATACACAAAAATTGTCATTTTGGTGTGTCATTCAATATGGAAAACACCAATCCTACGCGCGATTAAAAAAAAACGGCATTATGCAATACCAGTAATTGTGGAATCTGGTGAAAGAAGCTTCTCGCGCATCAAACTAATGAAGAATTACTTGAGGTCAACAATTCTCGTAGATAGATTCAAACATGTGGTAATTCTTGCTATTGAGCGTGATCTATGTAAGAAATAGAATTCGTTTCGCATAGGGCCCCACAATGGTAAAGTTCCCCTGCTATTTAGTGACGGGTGAATACAGAGTAGATTACCTGTTTTCCCAACCCCTCTTTTTTTTCCACGCTAAAGCTACTTGGAGTAACTCTAGTCTGACTTGCAAAAAAAAAAGATTGATCTTTCCATGACTTCTTGGTCACAATGGTTATTCTTGCTATTGAGCGTGATCTATGTAGGAAATAGAATCCGTTTCGCATAGGGCCCCGCAATGGTAAAGTTCCCCTGCTATTTAGTGATGGGTGAATACTACTTGTTCCCCCCCCCACACACTTTTTTTCGCCACTTAAGTTACATGGGGTTACTCTAGTCCTACTTGTAGAAATAAAAGAGTGATCTTTTCTTTACTTCTTGGTGTCCAAACTGTTGCGCCATGAAGAGAACTCATTTAGTATATATTATACCAGATAACTTTCGACCGAATATTTTTGTTCATGTTGACACTTTAAAAAAAAATAGTGGGCGTTACCAGTGGCTTAATAATAATTTCAATATATTGGTCCAGTAAAATAGACAATAAACTATGGCCCTATTTTATTCTTCCCCTGGTCTAAATGAAAAGAAATGAAAAAAAAAAAAGTCTACTGTTTGACAAGTTGAAAATCTAATGTCAGCTGATCTGGCCACATAAAAAAAATACACTAATATTTGCCCTCCGTTTCTCCTTCCCATAGTGCAGTTCTCTGCATTGAACAGGTTGTCTTCAGCAGCGGGGTGTCTTTGGGAACATACAGGGATCAATTTGTTTGACTTTGGGTACAAATGTCCGTTTCATAAGTCCCCTTGAACTAGTTTTGAAATTTCGTGTCACTCAATTTTTTTCGCAGTTTTTTTTAAAATAAAGCTTATATCAACTCTGTCTGTTTGGGTGGATTCTTTTACAAGTTTTTTTCTCCCACTTCCCATTCTCGGGTCAAGGTTGTTTTGTTTTGTACTATTATTAATCGTTGATGACAACACATGAATCAATATTTAAAAAAACAAACTATTAGTTAATTCATCAGTAACTAATAAATGTTGTTTTATAAAGAAAAAAAAGTACTAAGCTAAGTGGAGATACCTTGCAATATTGATAGATACTGCAGCGATGGAAAGGCGTTCTTCCATCACTCCTATAAGCTTTCTCATTCCTATGAAATTGTGTGCCTGGATGCCTATTTATGTAAAAAAAAATATTACCTTAAAATATGTTGGTGAGTTGTTTTTTTCACTCTGAGTTGAGAGATGCATTCTCTGGCGTCTAGAACGCACTATTCATTCTAGCAAACAAACAAAAAATACTCAGGTCAAGGTCAAATTAGTTTAACAAAGAAGGAGACAGCGCTGACCAATACTATTATACCAGGAACGCTCTTGGCACATGTAGTGCTCGTTCGCCTGGGTCTGTGTTAAATAAGATGTCTTATCCTAAACTTTTTTATACATTTCTTTGTTACGTTAAAGTCGTTAAGACAGCGATGGATGACAGTCGCGAGAAAATTGAGTGTCTGGCTTAAGAAAGTTGAGAAGAATCGTGTTAGTGGAGACGTTTTCAAATGTTTCTTTAAACCGTTCCTAGTCCGTGTTATTGTCGCAAAAATGGTAGGCCCTATGCACTTTACATAGGTTCTACTTTGAAAGAAACAATGTATCTTTCTTATGCATTTTTATGAAATAATGGTAATAATGTCTAATTACATAGTTAGGACTTTGCGGTCCCATAGATGGAGGGGGGGGGGCACCCGACATATTGAGAAACGCTGTTGTAGAGCAGACACCACTTGGTACTTATTCTTTACAGCCAACGGCAGACTAAGTAAACAATGGATCATGGTAGCGAAAAAGACTTTTTACGAGACTTTTTTTTTTTCCTTTGGACAAATAATTAGGGAAATAACTGTCTGCTAATTATTCGTAACCTTCCAAAGTGGCAAAGAAAAGAATATACAGTCAATGCACCGAAGTCAAAGGTTGATTTTTAATTTTTTATAATTTTTTTACAAAATCTGGGTGGAATCTTTTCAACGTTCTTTCTCTCACTTCCCATTCTCGGGTCAAAGGTGAAAATGTTTCAAATTATCCGAGAATGGGAAATGGGAGATCAACAAAAAGTGTAAACTTTTGACCCACACACAGAGACAGTTGATATGTGGAGCTTTGTCACAACCACAACAAGAACCTTCAGGTGACATTAACATGCAAACTTTTTCAACATATAAACTCATTAAGTTAGAAATGGATCAATTTCTTTAGCTTGCCTGCAATAAAATCATTCTTGTTAAAACCCTCCAGTGTAGTCAGATTTATTTTCTTCAGAATGTTTTGACTTGCAGCATTTCTCAAAACAATGCAGATTGGATAAACTTGTAGTTCACTCTGATAACCTTCACAGTACCAGTTCAAGAAGTAGTCCTCCCATTCCTTTTCAATCTCACTGTCTCACCACAAGTGCACTTAGGATATTAACAACCCCCCCCCCCCCACCCCCTTTGTTTGATAGGACAGGACTAAGTCAGACTTTGATAAATCTGAAGAACTTAGATCTATGTGTATGAAGCAAGTCATATCTTACTAGTATACAAGCTATAAGCAAATAATGCAAGACAAGAAATACAGTAAATCTGTATTTTTTTTTCCAAAACTTTCTTTTATTAAACTTATTGACTACAAAGTTTTAACAGGGGTGTATGAGTGTAAAAAAAAAGTTACAAACTTATAAACATTTCGCACGTATTGCATAGTGTCAGCGCTGGGGTAGCTAAACATTTGTATATATATATATATACATTATATGCTTCTCCAATATGATCCTGTTGAAAAAAAATCATCAGTTTAGGGTCACATTGACATTCTCAGATGAAAATAGATAAAAGTTCAAACCCCTGGACTAACCCTTTCCTTTCTACATTCCCAGCTAGTTAACCCCTTCAAGTAGACACTACAGTTCCTTTTTGAAATCACACTTTAAATTTAAATTACCAACAACCAATTATGATATAAATGATTTTTTCAATTATTTTCATCCCCCTCCCCAAATTTATATGTAATTGTACAATGAAAAACCTAAAATTTTTCACATTTTTAATATTGCTTTCTTTGTATGATACCGGTACTCTAAAAGAAAATTACAATATGTCACAATTTCAAAATGTATTACAAGGCATTGGTACATACAAAAATAATTAGAAATCAATAAAATGAAGATTTCACTTTGAAAGCAAGATTATTTCATGTAATGGTAACACAAAATATCTAAAATATATCAATTGTTCTTGTTTAATTTCAATTATAAAAATAATATATATAATTACCATAAAACCTTAAAAAAAAATTTTTTAAAAAGATAACAATAAAAGGACATTATCCATGTAGACTGATTTGGACTAACTCTTGAAGACTTCAGTTTGAAATATATGGCTGATATTTAATACAAAACAAAAAACAATGAAGAAAGACAATCACTTGCATACATAAAGGCAAAATGATGAAATAATTTTATTTTGCTTTTTTTTTTATTTTAGAATTCGAGTTTAGGAGAAACAAACAAATCGATTTACATTTATAGCCTACAACTCTTGAGTATTAAGCCTTCTTTAGTACCACTTTAATATGTGGACAGTTTTATCAATGACTGACTAATGATGTGTGAAATACTTGTGAATCTTTTAATTTCTATTTGTAATCTAGTTGGAACTACTGCAAACTAATCAAAATGTCTTTTTTGTAACGTTTATTTTTTTTTTTTAATATTATTTATAGCTTTTATTGATAAAGACATATAAAAATATATTTGATGTTTTTTATTTTATACTTATTAGTTGGTGAATAATTTATCTATAAATATCTTTTTAATTTAGTCAATTTTAACAACCCCTTGAACAGTTCCAGTCATTCTATAAAATGACTAGCATTAAAGTAGGAAATCAAGAATCATTTCACATTTTTCTGGCACCATATATGATAACTGTTGAGACATAAAGTTTTTAGTAAAAAAAAATAGTCATACAATTTACGTTCAAAAACTGAAACTTAAAAGAACATTAAAGTACTTATTATTTTATCAGAGCAATTTTTCTTTTACTTAATACCCAACATAATGGGGGCGCATTGGCTGAGTGGTTAAGTGGTTCCTTACCTGGGGTCCTGGGTTTGAATCTCAGTGAAGGCTGGGATTTTGAATTTTGGGATTTTTATGGCTCCCAACCCAACTGCAATGGGTACCTAACTTTAGTTAGGGAAAGTAAAGGAAGTTAGTTGTACTAGCCACACGACACCACGCCCGTTAACCGTTGGACTAAGAAACAGATCATCATCTGCACTAAAATAAGGCAATGCCTTTTTGAAAAACCCCCCAAAGAAAGAGCAAAAGAGGACGAACTAGGAATTCAAGGCAATTTGGAAGCAGATGGGCAAGATGTGTAGACAGTTAGAGAATGCCCAGAACCAAGATGCCTGAAGGAAGCTGGTTGGTGGACAATGCCCCAAACTGGACAACACGAGAGAGAGAATACCCATAAACGTGTAAAGTTCAAATATAAGTTACATTGGATAGTATCAGTACTCATTAAATACCAGACGTGTTTTATCACAATTTGTCTGAAAACAAGGGGATTAATCTCATGAATATAATTGACATTTTTTTTGCTTGGTTGGAAAATGAAACCACTATGTCTAACTATCAACTCAAATTGTCTGCAAGACACACACATTTCATGAAACACTACAGAAGATTTTTCTATTTGAGTTCAGAATTTTTAAAAAATCAAATTGAGATTCTAACAATGAACACTTTTTTAAGTAAATTGTTTTCATACATTTCTTTTAATTAAAAAAAGTTCATTCAAGCAAAGTGAAACGAAATCTCATTCGTATTATTTTTCAAAGCTGGATAGAAACTACTTTTAGCATGGAGAACAGAACTTAGAATAAGTCCAAAAATGGGTCTCCAGTATCGCTTTGACCACTGAGAAGGATTTCTCTCAGTGGACATTTATGAACAAGGAGCTCTTCATCCCTGATCCTGTTTGAATGTCCCTCAATTTATGTGACCATTACTGGGTTGAGTCACATTTTATACATGGTGCAAACTGGCATTTAGGGAGAACAGTAGTAGACTGTATCACCAATGTAACTGCAATCTTGGCACCCAAACACTTAATGACTCAGTCATCATGCATAATAAAAAATTATAACAATATAAGTGTTTAAAAAAATTATAACAATATGTATAAGTGTTTACTATATAAATGAGCATCATTAACAATATTAAAAAATGGCACTTTAAAAATATTTACCAACAAAACAAAAAAATCCCAACAGTATTTTACAAAACAAGAACACCAAGATATTGTCACAAGTACAAATGTGTGTGTGGCGTTAAGGTGTCCAACTTCAAACCAGAACAGTCTGGACATTAAATGGACAATGAGCAAATAACTAAATTGGTGACATCTTGTTTAAAATTACCCAGGCATACCTTTTAAAAAGAATACAATGTAGGTATAAGACTGAAGGTAATCAGCATTTTAAAAAAAAACTGTTACATTCGCAATACGTAGGAATGTTATGTCATCAAAAAGTGTTTCACTTTGAAAGGAGCAGGGCGTTTGGAATGACATCACATGTATCCAAAACAGATAACAGGTAAAGTAGCAAACTCACATAACCATAAATGTTTTCTGATTTTTGTTTAATAGGATCACTTTGAAATAGAAAGATATATTTACATTTGTATGTACATGTTTGAAACAAAAGGAAAAACAATATTAAAGCTTCATAGATAATTGGTTTGTACAGAACATAAAAAAAACGATACAAAGAAAAACCCAGATATACTGTGGTACAGAAATTGTAAAGATAGATAAAATTAAATCAATCACAGTTTAAAGAGAATTTCAAATGGCTGACAATGGTGAGTAAATTACCTCCCCTATTCTCTAAGTCCAAGACAGAGATCATCTTTTAACCCTTAACATACCAAGGGGAAGGTTTTCTTCCTCCTGTTCTATAACTGTGTACTAGTCAAATGTTCTCTCTTCATTTCTGTATGGGTCCCAAATTATCTTAAGTTGAATAATATATACAATTAGATGTAAAGAGTAGTTTTTACATTTTTTTTAAGGCACTTGCATGTCATGTTTTAAAATCTTGATTGTTGTAATTCTTCCTTTTCACATGATCTGAACTGTGCTATATTTTTTTATAGTAACTTCTGGCATTATGTAACTGTCAGAGGAGAGTGACAGTAGTAACAAATGTTTAGTATATTAAAAGTTTTCCCTTAACATACCAAGGGAGGGGCCCTTGCGACATCAAAGGGTGTTTTTTTTTATTATCCTGACCTAACTGTAATAAATGAGTTTCTTTTAATTTTCATACTGAAATTTAATCTCAAAACAACAAAAAACTTTTTGAGCAATCTACTGCAAATAGCACCTATAAAATTTACACAAAAAAAAACAACAACAATGGAGTCCCTAGAGGAACTCTATAAACAACTTTGACTTCATAACTTGATATGTTAGGAGTTAAAAATAAACAGTCACCGAAATATAAATAGCTAATGAGCTAAAAAAAAACAAAACATTTCAACAAAAGTTTTAGTTTCTAATATCTATACTAAAAACATTTTGAAAAAATGTATGTTTACAATGTATATTTTATACAAAAATTAACAGAAAAAAAAAGCATAAATATTAAGGTGGTTTTGTAATATACAAAGATCAATAATGTGAACGTTTAAAAAAAAACTATTGACAATACTCCAGTGACACCATTTGTATAACAAGAAATTGTAAAAGAGCTTCAACTTCAGAAAAATAGATACAAAGATAAAACAGTGTTGCGAAACATAAACTGACATGCTACAATAAATATTACAAAAAGAAATTGATTAAAAACTGCTATTTGCAACAATATGTATACAGAGTTGGCCTCAGAGAACTGTTAAGTTGCATATTGTAGCCAGAAATAAGACTGAAAGAATAAGGCTTAAACCTTTAGGTGCTGATGCATTGTGGGAAACATCTGTTTCAGTGTTGAGGGGATAGTTGGCAGGCAAACTTTTGAGACTAGTTGGGAACTGCTCAGTGTCTCTACCAGAGCACCAAGTATCTTCATTGTCGCTTTCTGTAGGCATTAAACATACAGAGAACATTAGTCATTTGCTCAGTTTTCATGAAATGTGCTAGACTTAAAAACAAAAGCTGGGGAGGGGGGGGGGGGGGGGAAAGGCTTTGAATACTTAGAAAAAATGAGGGCAGTAAACACATGATTAAACTGGGAAAATTAAATATTAGCAAAACTAAAAAGTGTTGGAGTGTTGAAGACATTAGTTAATGAGGATAATGTATATGTTATACAACTGGGAACAGAAAATAAAATAAATTCTGACATTTGTTGTGTTCGCAACAGCTTCTGAATTTCTGAATTTTTCAATTTGAATTTGGAATTTGTCCATTCATAGAGCAGGGTTAAGGCACTTACCATTCTTATTGCAAAAGACATTGATGACCCTGCCAGGCAGTGTAAAAACAAAATTAAAAACGTAGCTTGGTGATAGATTAATTAAAACTTAGAAAATAGAAAGAGGGGCAGTACCCTCATCAAAGTTTAGAACTTAGTGGCCATAAAAAAAAAAGTAACTGTATCTATTCTGATATATGCTGTCCCCAAATATAAATTATATTAAGTTTTCTTATTTCAATGATTGAATAGTTAAGTTGTGTTATAAGAGAACAAAGAATCTGCTAAAATCTATCATCACATCTGAGAATATAAAACACAACTTAGCAGAATTTTCTTTCCACAATACCATTTTTACACTCCTTCTCAGACATACCTGATCCTAAAGTTAATCTATACCAGAACTGAATATCTGCTTCGGCTCCAGTTGTGCCTGTAAATTCAACATTGTCATTTTCAGTTCCAGGGACACATTGATATAGACGACCCTGAAAATCAAACAACATCTAATAATTGGCTAAATTATTGGTAAAAAAATAAATAATGAAAATTTAGTTTTTCATATTTTTTCCCACTTCTGCAAGTCTTGTTGATTTGAAAATGAATCAGTGCAGTGTAGAACAACAGAAATTGAAAGGATTAAAAATTTTAGAGTTAATGTTAGCATTCCATATTATTAATATTATATTATTCAAGCTAACAATATAAAATCCCCCTCTCTCTCATACTCAACAGATTTGAAATGGCTCATGTACTTACAGTGCCTGGGTCAGAACACGTCTGCTGAGCACCATTAAGTGATACACTGGAGAAAAACAAAATGAAGAGAAATTTACTATGAATAATAAAAAATTTTTCTTGAATTTTACAAAGTGAATAATAATATAAAATAGTTAAAAGCAATGTATTTCAAAGATTTATTTTCCTGATATTCTTCCAGTCTAAATCTTTCAATGTTGAAGCGTATAAAACAAAAGTGAAATGATTATTTAATTAGCTCCCCTGATTTGCTTTAAGAGTTTACGTCATGGCTGAAGAAGAAGCTTTCCTGATTCTTTTTGACACCTCATAGTTTAGGTTTAGAAATGGTAGTTAATTCAGTAATTTCCTAGATAAATCTTAGGTATTTTTTATGTAAATTCCTACATAAATCTTAGGTATTTCTGTGATGTCCTGCGCAATAATTTGTTTGACTTGCTTCTACCAAGGCACTAACAATCCATTTTAATACGGCTTGCAAATCGGAAAGTGAACAGCATCATCATCAGCATACAGAAGTTTTCAATTTCTCAGGAAAGCAACACTTCTGAGAAAGTTCAGAGGTAAAAAATCAAGGAATCGTCTTGTTTCCAAAAAATTAAGGATGAGTGAACTATATCACTATATAGTGACCTGCATGCAGACAAAGCTATTGGCTGTCTTTTGAAGCTTTGAAATACTTGAAAAGTCTATTGGGTTTTGCATTTAAATGTGTAAATTTGTAATGTCTTTCAACATTAACCCTATAAACTAAAAGATTTTAATAATTTCCGGAGATTTCCAGGACTTTTTTGTATATTCTGCAATTTCAGGAGATTTCTAGGAGCTCCTAGTAAAGCGACAGGAGTGCGGGTCTTATGACAGTGCGGGGCCCACTGTGGTCGCATAGGTTGCCTAAGGCGACCCTGCAAAATAGCGGCATATGCTACGCCGCCGGTCAACTAGTACTTTATAAAGTGTCACAAATTAACCATACAATTGGCAGCACGAACTGTCTAAAAGTATATACATTTTTTGCATGTAAATTATGACTATCTTGCAAGCTAACTTGTAAAAAGCAAACCAATCGTAAGAAATAAATATGTCTTACATTAAATCAGAGAAGTTTCTGATTGTAAAAATAGAAAAATAAGCTCTTACCACAAGCGTGCCGCTGGAATGGCCTCAGCCTAAAATAATCAGTGGAAAAAATATCAATTAGGCAGAAAATAAACATTGTTGCATAATAGAGAATTTTTGTTTTCAATTTTTATGTTTCTTCAAGATTATTTGATTAATTTAGGATTAGTTTCTTTGTTTCACATGTTTTAGATGTTCAGAATTGAGGATTGTTGCATCCTAGCCTAAACCTCGTACCGGAAGGTTGGGGATGGCAGTGGGCAGGATTTGAATCCAGATCCATCGAAACAAAAGTCACATACCATATGACCATGCAGCTATGATTGATAATTATTCATAATCTGCATTAACTCTTTCTCTCTGTAATTATTTTCCTCATTCCGATAGTAATATTCATTTTGCTCATTTGTATTTCACTATCCTGTTCTGATTAAACTTAAATAACTTTTTGTTTGTTATTAAAAAAAATGTTATACTTGGTATCAAATTATAAGAGAATGCATGCTCTTTTTACACAGCACAAATTAAAGTTTATAAGTGAATAAAATCAATTTAGTTTAATGGGGTCAAATCAACTATGACATTGCCGATTAGGAGAGAAGAGTTAAGTAAATTGTTGTGCCCCAATATGACAGTAAAAATGAGTCGAGACAGATTGAAGTACTTAGTATGATGTTTAAGTAGAAAGTAAGAAAAATAAGCACTTCATGAGCTCCAAAATTAATAAGCAATGTGGAGTACAATTATCTTATCGTCCTTATAAGAACAGATAACAAATTGGAAGGACTACATTTTACCATAATTTCAAGTTTTCTTTTGTCAGCCCCACTGACTGTAGTACAGGGCTTAGGCTGGTCTTGGTTGTAGTACCAGGTACCTTTCATAAAGCCCAGCGGACGAGCACCCACAGTTGTAATGGCAGAAAAATTTCTGAGAGAATAAAATGTGAACAACTGTACTACAATTTACAATTATTATTTTATATAATTTTCATACATCATGAATGCGTCCATAAAATGACCTCAAGTCTATCTTTTGAAGTAATATATATATATATCCACCTGATATATATATATATAGTGTAATAAACCTGGTGGTGTGTGTAGACAGCTGATGCAGATTGCCCCAGGCCAGCGCTAGACGAGCTGTCAACCGTGATGAGTTGCAACGGTCAGCCAAGACAGTTTGGGAAAGATCAGTGTTGTGAATAGAGCTCAGGAGCATCACAAGGGATGTAGTCATGTGATTAAGCCTTTGGGTCGAGCAATGTTCCATCCGGTTCTAGAGACCAAATATAAAGAGCCGAGGTGTCACAGTCAAGATGGTTTACTACAGTCTGGTCAACTACAGCACAGTTTAGTGGGGTTTGGCAGTGTGGTTCTGTATGGTGCATTACGACGGTTCAGTGTTTAGTACAGTCAAGACACCTCGCTAGTACAGACGGCATCTTGATCTTGGTCTGCGATCAAGTCCGACACAACGAGCCCAGTGTGTGAAGTCAGTCCTGAACAGTTGAACCAAGTGCAAGCCCGGAACGACCTGGAGAGGCCTGTGTAAGAGTTGATATGGTTGTTAAAGAAAAAATATTTGTACAGTCTGTGTTACATGTTGCAAATTGTACAGTATTGGCTGTGATTTAAGGATATTAAACTGTTACGTTATTTTGGAGCCCTGAGTCATGTTCTTTAAGTTGGTGATGTCATGTGGTGCAGTTTGCAGAGCACCTGGATAGTGAAAAAACATTACAATATATATATATATATGTGTGTGTGTGTCACGAGTCGAGTCTGTGACCTATTTCGACCAGTTTCTAAAAGCTCGAGTTCAAACCAGTGCAAGTGTCCAGCGTAAACAAGTTAATTTTAGATATCTAATAGAAGAAAGAGGTTAAGGAAAAAAAAATAGCACACGTCAGCTTCTAGAAGGTCAAAGTTACTAAAATAATTATCGGAGAAGGTTCCATGATTCTGGAACGTACGATCAAAGAAAGTATAAATTAAGGGAAAGTGAGTTAGACGGGGTCCTCCATAGTAGTAGGTCTTGTAGAGCGTTGGTCCTCGCACAGTCCTCGATTACTAATAAGTTTTGTGATATTAGCGGGTCCATTAAGTAAAGTTTTAGTATTTGAAGTTGAAGTTATACTAAGTGAAGTTTCATGTATCATTTAAGTTTTATTTATGAAGTATCAAGTCAAGTTGTTAATGAATTAAGAAGTTAATTTGATGTGAAAGTTGAAGAAGTTATTAAAGAAGTTTGAAGAAAATACACAGATGTTTCTTTCTTCATTTCATTGAATTGTCAAGTATTGAGATTATAATCCCCAGCAAATGTGTTCGTCACAATATGCTAATGCTGTCAAAATCTGTGATATTATTTTGATTATTCACAGATTTTCTAGTGTCAAATCACATTCACATAACAATATATGTAGTAATCTAGGTGTCTCTCTGAGTCACATCATTAATAACTGAGTAGGACAATAAAATACACAAATAACCATTAAAGTCTTCACACCTGTCTGTTCTCTGATTGGTTTTCTTATACACAAAACATCATTCTTATATCTTTAAAATATACATAGATTACTTTGGAACCACAAGAAAAGTGTATTGCTATGAGGTATGTCAACCCATGCTAAAGACTCTACCATGACTGTAATGTCCGAGTCAAAAAAAACATAAATCCTACCTAATCAATTAACTTCAAAGAAATTTTTTTTACAAAGACAGATACATTGTTATATTGCATTAAATATATTTTTGATGATACAATATAGCTTTCTTAAAACATTCAATGTATACCTTTCATAGTTTTCTTCTTGGACAAACACATAGTCTGGACACTTGCAATAGGATCCTACAGAAATACAATTAAAAAAATAATAATTTAAGTTTGATATTGTTTTCAGTCATTATTTGGTTTTAGTTCGAACCTTAAGAATTTTTTTCCCAGTTCTTTTCTTGTTTGACTTTTCTATGCCTTTATTATTACTTGAAGAAAAATAAAAAGGGTTGGTCGTTTTCTGACCACATGACACTCATTAGCTATGGGCCATAGAAACAGATATGCTTTACATCATCTGCCTAATGGACAGAAAGTTCTGAAAGGGGAACTTACTCAACTTTTAAAAAATAATTTAACTATTACAGTCCATCTTCCCTTAAATCAGTGTTTTCCAAACTGTGTTCTGCAGAACCCTAGTGTTCAGCGAGGCCTGAAGAGGTGTTCCACGAGCTACTGGAATAATTAACTAGTAGGCCACCACATGAATTAATCTCTCTAAAAACTATGTAAAGTGTTCTGCTCAGCCCTTCTCTAATGGGTGCAGGATGTTAGTCAAAAGATTATAAAAGCAAAAACACTTTTACATTACTCACCTGATAGTAAACTGACAACAACAAAAACAACTGTCTCTAGTGATGACACCTGCCTTCTAGTCATTTTGTTACACTACACAATCAAAAGTAAGACTGAAAATAGAATTTAAAAAAAAAAACTACACTTTGTTTTTAGAATAGTCAAGATTCTAGAAACATAGAATAGATCTAGATGTAGCTAGATATCTAGATCTAATTTATATTTGATTTAATGAGTTTTTAAAGATTAACCATCATCATACCATCTTTTGTTTGTCTAGCTAGATCTAGAAATATATAATTATATATATATATATATATATATATATATATATATATATATATATATAATTCTCTTCATGGCCCAACCATGCAAGACACCACGATAAAGTCATGGAAAGATAATTTTTTTTTCTGCAAGTTGGACTAAAGTTACCCTACGTAACTTTCGCGGTGACAGAGAGCAAGGCTTAGAAAGGGAGGGGAATAAGTAGACCTAATCTTTCTCTTTATACATTCTATATATTTGACAGCATTTATATGTGTATTTTTTTACACACGTCAATATCTGGTGTCATTAAAATAGTTGTATTTTTTCTTCTGTAGCTTTGTTTTGATTTTGCCCCTTTGTATTGCCTTTCGTTTCCTAACCATGCCCGGCGCTTCACATACATTTCGTGGAGTCGACAGGTCTTTCAATTTAGTCGAAATTCCTGCATCAGGTAAATGTTTAATTCCTGCATCAGGTAACTCGACGAAACTGTTGCTTTCAAAATTCGCATGTTGGCTGTAAGCTTTGTTTGCGAACATTGGGATAATAACTATGGCGACTCTCTGTCCGTTGTTCTTACTTACAGAAGCACAGGCATATACTCCGCTCGACAATATGCAACCTACATGAATATTTCCGGCATTTATGATGGTGAGGCTGAAATTATAGCAATGTCTCAAATACTTCCCACTTCTATCACTATTCACTTCCGAAAACATCCTCATTACCCTCCTCAAGTTTACAATCTGGGGCAACATCTCGCCGTATCCCTGCTATTTAGTAGTTGCATTCACCACAACGTACTGTGGTGTAAAACTATTGCAGCTGCTACCTCACAAACTGCCCTTATTCTCCGGATTTCCCTGACTCCATCAGATTCAAATTTGCCTTTTACCTTTATGCGCAGATTAGATTAGCTTTTGCCTGCATCTTCCAAAACCTGTTTTCAGTCATGGACAATTGTATGTTGCTCTCTCCAGAGTTCTTCTTTTCATTCACACACAGTCGTTTACCCAAACCCACCCCATTTGGACAACTGTTTCTTTCAGGAAGTGTTCATCCTCACTAAAAAGCTGCAAATTCTACGCTGTGGGTCAACTAGTGATATCTAGATTATATAAATTCTAATCTAGATCTATATTAATATTAGGGGTGCACCGGATAGTACCTTTTTGATATCCGGCCGGACTAGATATGACCGGATAGTAAAATTTGATATTCGGCCGGGGCCGGATACCTAAGTGTCTTGTAAATAGCTTGTATTGCTGTCATTTTACAAAACTGTTCAATAACATACCTATATTTGTTGGTTTTTTTTTTTTCCTTATATATACCTTATTGTTTTAAACTCTGTTACTGATTGATTTATTATAGATTTACAGTATAAACAAAAATTAATCTGTGTAGCATGAGCGTGTCAGTGTGTATGTACGAGGCCACCAACTATAAAGGCTGTATGTTGGAGGGTCAATGTAAAATATGTTAGTATATATTTATATATTTAACTAGTTACTAATGTAAATCTCTCATCTGGCTTGTATGGAGGTTGGATGTATGTGTTCAAGAATTTCTGACCAACAACTGGTCACCAGACTAGTAATTTTAAGTCCAAGGACTGCTTCTGGTTCTGGATTCAAGGGCTTAATACTGATAGCTGTTAGTTAATAGTTGGGATCTGAAGCGTAGTAATTCATATATTTATTAATCCATTTGCGGCAAATGATATTTTATTAACAGCAGGAACATCTATTATACCTACTCATAGCCTGAGCCTTAAATGTTGCGACGCATAGATTTAATTGTAGTCTGTAGGCCTATTATTGATATCTATGTTTAGATCTACTGTTATATAGATCTAAGAGAATTAGGAAAACCAAGTATAGAAGATAAAAAATCCCCCACACCCTCCCTACCAAAAAAAAAACAACATAAATAGACTCTGTGTTTGACTGATTGTAACAACCTGGTCAGATAGACGTAGTGAGCCTACACATGTAGTCCTAGTGTAGCGTGTATAGATGATTGTGTTGACCTTCACATATTTTTTTTTCCTTTGGCATATGCAATAGTGTTTAGTGTGCAGGCAAAAAAAGATAACACATTGGCATGGTCAGTCAAGCATATAGATAAATTACATCTGTACCTTAGTTACAGAGGTCAAGTGTTTCTTAACATACCAGCATATTTTTTCTTTGTTTGCTAGATCTAATTGTGGTGCTTTAGATCAATTTATTTCTGCGATGTTAAATTTTACTGTAAGGTTTTCCTTTATATATTAAGTCAATAGAATTAAACAATGAAATTAGTTTTCTTTCTAAAAGTTTTAATACAAGGGGAAAAAATTCTTACACGCACACATTTGTTTTATTTTATTGTGTTCAGTGCCCTAAATGACATTTCTCTCCAAGTAAACAAACTTAGTCTCATCATCTAGTCACCTCTAGACAGTGTCAATATTTCTCAACAATATGCATTAATCCATTCTGGCTTAAGAATGGTCAATGTCTATCAATACATTGTCATGGATTAAACAAATAAGAAGTTGGGGTTGTTGAGTCTCTTGAGCCCTCCCTTTAAAGATACCCCTGGTCAGTGTCTGTTTGGCTTGTAGTCCAGCCTCCTCATTGAGACTTAAAGTAAACATCTTATTGTCCCGGCCAATAGTATAAAGTGTGGCTTGTGGTCCAGACACTTGATTGACAACCTATCTCATAATAAACAAACTCATACCAGATTAACTTTATAGAGATTTGGCTTGTAGTCCTGCCCTTAATAAAAATTCTTCTCCAAGTAAACAAACTCAGTTACCTCATAAGATGTGACCTCTGGAAAGTGTCAACATGTTGACATCTGGCTTGATGTGGTAGGCTGCCTATCTGTGAACTCAATGTTATGGACTAAACAAACAAAAGGGGGTGGGGGTTGCTCATCTCTACCTCTGGAGATATATCCGCACATCTAGACAGATTATCAGCGTGACGTTGTTAAGGAATATTACTTGTTTACTAGACCACTCAAAGGTCAAGACAAGCTTTTAAAATGTGCCAGACATCACTGCTACGTATGTAATGCGAATTTATAATGAGTCTTATTTCTATTTAGATTAACATGCCTTGTCTTTGTACTAAAAAATATTTGGTGCATAGTCATAGTTTATAGTTTTAAAAACACATTCTTTTATTTGAAACAAAAAAATTAATGTATTTCAGAATTGACATTATTGAATCATGTCCCCTTTATGAGTATTGGTTTATTTTTAATAATATGGAGATTTAGTTTAAACTTGTTGTTGGACATCGTTTATCAGCGTCGACTACCTTTATATTGTTTGCCTTTCGCCTGTATTGTTTGGATATTTAAGTGTTACCTTCGTTTGGCGTATCTGGAAAAGATTTAGCACTGAGGCACATAACAATATTAATAGAAATGCAGGTGTAGCTTTTACTATCCGGTAGTGATATCCGACCGGAGCCGGTTAGTGAAAAAGTGCCAAATATTCTGCAGAAGCCGGAGTGACTATCCGGTGCACCCCTAATTAATATATATATATATTAAATATATATACTTTATAGTCAATATAAACTAGTATTATATATTTAGTATATATAATAGTGTTAATATAATTATAATAATATAATATAATTAGTAATAATACTCACTGGACTGTCTAGACTCTGTGCTCTCTCTATATATATAATTAATATAATATAAATATATATTTATATAGAATCTTAGGCTCAGCCTCTACTATATATAGAATATATAGAGAGATTTAGATCTATATATTATTATATTTATATAGTGATTAATTAAGACTTTTTAAAGAACTTGTCACTGAGTGTCTCAGTGTGCCTGAGTCGAGTAGAGTCTAGACTAGTCTAGAGCTAGAATTGTAGAATGTTTGTAATTGTAAATCTCATATCCTGTAATATCTAAATCTATTACTATATATAGATCTAGGCCTACTATTCCTCTTATACTAGTAATAGTATAAATAGAATGATAGATGTAGAGGTCTAATATTGTGTTGTGATATATCTACGATAAACGGCATAATTCTATGTCATCTATCTATGCTTTGTATAATTCTAAAACGTATATCGGTTTTTATCTTACAAAATGCGATATAAAAATTTCTTACTAATAAATACTAATTTTAGATTTTTTTAATGGAAAAAAAAATATTATCAAATGTATGTGTTAAAGTTTTAAAACAAATGAATTGAAACGTTGTGGTCTGGCGTGATTCTCAAGTAAATAACAAGTAACATAAAAAGGTAGTTTTTATTTTGTTAAAGAAGATGACTTTTTGCAAGAGCGAAGTATCTTATCTTTATCTTATATAATACAGACGTTACTTCAAAAAAGAAGATGATTACGTCCTACGCGTCATGCATTTAGTCATGCATATTAACCAATGACTTAAATTCTGCCAAGTCACTGGTTTTCCTGGCTAGCTCAGGCAACCCATTCCATGCTCTATTAGCACTAGGGAAGAAGGAGTATTTGTACAAATTTGTCCTAGCATAGGGGACAAGGAATGTGCCTTTATTTTTGTGTCTTTCAGAGTATTTTATTAAGTTTTATTTTTGTATTTGAAGATTATGGTTCAGTGTTTTATGTATAATTGCTACTTTACTTTTGAGTCTTCTGTCCTGAAGGCTTTCTAAATTTAGTGATTTTACAAATGGTGTTACTCTAGTCAAATGTGAATATTCGTTTGTTATGAATCTCACTGCTCTATTTTGTGTTTGTTCCAGTTTCTTTATGTTTTCTTGAGTTGAGGGGTCCCAAACGGTGGATGCATATTCTATTATTGGCCTAACCAAGGTTAAATAACATTTTAGTTTTATGTTCTTATTTGATTTATAGAAATTTCTTTTAATAAACCCTAATGCTTTGTTGGATTTTTTTGTAGTTTCATCAATATGTGGATTCCATGACAGTTTTTCATTTATTATAACACCTAGGTATTTTGCGTTTTTAGTCTGTGTTACTGGTTTGCCATGAATAAGATTAGTGGAATTAATTTGTTTTAGTTTTTTTTTTTGTTACTCTTAACAACTGACATTTTTCTGGGTGGAAAGACATGCTCCAATTTGATTCCCATTTCTGTAATTCATCTAATTCTCTTTGTAAAATATCTGTGTCTTGTGTTGTTTTTATTGTTCTATATATTATGCAATCGTCTGCAAATAATCTGACTTTTGTTCCTGAACTAATCAATTTGGTAAATCATTTATGTAAATTAAAAATAGTAGTGGACCCAAGACTGTTCCTTGAAGTACACCTGAGTTTACTATTATCGGTGTTGATTTAGAGCCATTTATTATTACAGTTTGTTCTCTCCCTGTCAAAACATCTTTAATCGACTGATGCAGTGGACCATTAATGCCAAAATATTTTAATTTTTTAAGCAAACTATGGTGGTGAACGTTGTCAAAAGCCTTGGAAAAATCTAGTAAGATAGCATCTATTTGTTCACTATTATCTAAACCTTTTGAAAAATCATCAATTAGTCCTATTAGTTGTGTTTCGTTTTAGTTATTAGTTGTGTTCTGTATTAGTTTGGTTTTACACCCCACTCTCCCAACATATTGAAGTATAAGAAATAACGAAATAATTAAGGGATTAAGTCTTTATTCAATATGCTGTTACTAAACAATTACAACGAATCGTGTTGGACGTACGTCTATAACTTATAAGACTAGATAGCAGAACTTGACAAATCGTCGTCACACTGAAGCTATTCTGAGATGTTAACCAATATAACCCAGTAGGCCTATTGAAAGAAGATAGTTTTTTAGGATTCTGTCTTTGCCTGGGTTTTTTAAATTATTATTAATTGTAGATGCACTCAAAAAGTACAGAATACATAAAGAGTTGTTTCGAAGTACGAAAGTGAGAGCTAAGCAAGAGGTGAATGAATTTATATGAAAGAGACAACTTAAAATAGCTCAAATTAATGTTGAGAAGGCGCTTTTCAAATCAAAGCAACATGCTTATAAATTTAATAATTCTACATTTAAATGAATAATTATTTTTAAAAAAAGTTAACGAGCAAAAAGAAATCTTTTTTTTTTAATGAAACACATCTAAGGGAAAGAACTCTGCACTTACAACTATGGTTCATCTCAGAGCACACTTCCTCATGTGGCTGTGGAGCCCTATTTTGGAGAGACACTCCCGTCCACAGATAGCGCAGGTTAAGGTGGCTTTTGCTTCGGTGGTAGAGGAGCTGGCCGTTTTTTGGATTGTGCGTTTTTCTTCCTGGGCTGAGACCCATGTACTTTATGTCCATAGCTTTCTTGGTCACTGTCTCTCTCCACCTGTTGAGGTCTAGAGCTATGTCTTCCCAATTGTCAGTATTGATGTTCACTGATTTGAGGTCACGTTTTATTACATCTATGTAACGGAGGTGGGGGCGACCAGTTTTTCTTGTGCCAGTCGCGAGTTGACCATAGAGGATGACTTTCGGGATGCGCTTGTCCTCCATCCGGCGAACATGTCCAAGCCAGCGCAAACGGCGTTGTCTGAGGGCTGTAAAGATGCTGGGAATACCTGATCGCGCAAGGATCTCAGTATTGCACACCTTTTCTCTCCATGTGACATTCAAGATCCTACGGAGACATCTCAAATGGAATGAGTTCAGTTTTCTCTCTTGCTTTGCGTTGGTGGTCCATGATTCACTGCCATACAGCAGTGTACTCATAACGCATGCCTTGTAGACTTCCATTTTGGTCACCGTAGTTAGCTTATTGTTTTCCCAAACTCTTGGTCTGAGTCTAGCGAATGTCGAGGCAGCCTTCCCTATGCGTTTTTTCATCTCATCTTCTAGAGACAGGTCATCTGTAATTGTGGATCCCAGATAGCTGAATTCGTTTACGGCGTCCAGCTTGTTATCGTCTATGAGGATGGAGGGTGGTGCTGTAGTAGATGGTCCCATAACATTTGTTTTCTTCGTGCTAATAGTCAAGCCATATTCTTTACAGGCCTGAGAGAAGCGAGACATTAGTGACTGAAGTTCCTCTTGTGTGTGTGCCACTACCGCTGCGTCATCCGCGAATAGCATATCTCTTACGAGGGTGGCTCTGATTTTAGTTTTGGCCCTCAGTCTGGCAATATTTAGGAGTTTGCCATCAAATCTGGAATGGAGATAGATTTCAGTGGATTTGTCAAACGCGTTGTGGATTAGCAGTGAAAATAGTATTCCAAAGAGGGTTGGGGCCAGGACACATCCTTGTTTAACTCCGCTGTTTATACTGAAACTTTCAGAGCTGGCACCGTTGAATTGCACTGTACCCATCATATTTTGGTGGAAAGATATGATTACATTTAGTAGCTTGGGTGGACAGCCTATTAACTGTAAAATTTTAAAGAGGCCATCTCTGCTAACTAGATCGAAGGCTTTTGTCAGGTCAATAAACGCAATGAACAAAGGCATCCTCTGTTCTCTGCACTTTTCCTGGAGTTGGCGGATGGAGAAAATCATGTCAATCGTGGATCTCCCTGAGCGAAAGCCGCATTGTGATTCTGGATAGACCCCATTAGCGAGTTTTTGTAGCCTGGGAAGTATCACTCGAGCAAAGACTTTGCCTACAATACTTAAGAGGGAGATTCCCCTGTAATTGTTGCAGTCGCTTCTGTCACCTTTGTTCTTATACAGTGTAATGATTTTAGCACCCCGCGGGTCTTGTGCACAGCACTTCTTGCCAACATTTGAAAAGCAGTTCGTGTAGAGGTTGGATTAGAGTAGTTTTGCATTGTTTTAGAAGATCTGGGGGGATACCATCGCATCCGGGTGCTTTGCGGGCAGCAATGTTGTCTATGGCTTTGTTGAGCTCTGAAAGGGTGGGTGTTTCATCTAGCTCGTTCATTGTGGGTAATTGTATGATGGCCTTAATGGCTGAGTCAGAGACTGAGCTTGTTGTGGCGTAGAGCTCAGAGTAATGTTCAACCCATCTGTGCATTTGTTGGCACTTGTCTGTGATAATTTCCCCAGTGGTTTATTTCAGAGGTGCTGTCTTGTTTTGGGAGGGTCCGAGAGCCTTTTTGATTCCTTCGTACATCCCTCTTATGTTGCCAACTTGGGCTGCGAGCTGAATACTTTCACTGAGCTCTACCCAGTATTCATTGGCAAAGATCCTTGCTGTCCTCAGTGCATTGGCTCTAGCTTCTTTCAGGTTTAGCAGGTTGCGTTGGGTAGGTTTTGCCTTGTAAGTAGCGAGTGCATCTCTCTTTGCTCTGGTGCTAAAATAACTGCTTTAGAGTCGAACCAATCATTTTGTTTTGTAATTTTTCTTCCAAAGATTTCCAGGGAAGTCTTTTGTATGGTGGACTTGAGGTGTTCCCATTTTTCAGTTGCTGTATTTTTAGACATATTTTTATACTCGCGTTCAAAAGATTCCGCAAACTGTATCTGGAGATCAGGGTGACACATCTTGCTTACATCCTATTGGGGTCTTCCAATCTGCTTGGTATGGTGGATTTTTTTTTTGGAGAAGATTTATCTTACAACATACCAAGGAGTGATCTGTGTCGCAGTCTGCACTGTGGTAGGACCTGGTCAGCTTGACAAATTGTAAGCACTTTTGTCTTACCATGATTAGGTCTAGTTGGTGGCAGTGTTTGGAGCGAGGGTGCCGCCAAGATACTCTGTGCTGCGGTTTAGTCTTGAAATAGGTATTAGTGACGCAGAGGGAGTGTAGTGAGCAAACCTCGAGGAGCCTTTTCCGACACCAAAACGCCCAATACAGCTGTCCCATGCAGAGTTGTCAGATCCAACGCGTGCATTGAGGTCGCCGAGGATGATAACCTGTTCCGTAGTTGGGATCTCGCTAAGAGCAGACGAAAGGTTGTCATAAAACATATCTTTGGTCTCTGGTGTGGAACTCAGAGTAGGAGCGTAGGCACATATCAAAGTCACATGTCCAATAGATGTGTTTAGGCGTAGTGATAGGAGTCTTTCTGAACCGTTGCACTTCAGCTTTACTGTGTTCAGCAGTGTGTTCTTAACTGCAAAGCCAACGCCATGTTCCCTTACTTCACTTTCGGCTTTGCCTTGCCAGAAGAAGGAGTAGTCTTTTTCTTTGATTGAACCAGAGTCAGCTAAACGAGTTTCCTGAAGGGAGGCAATGTCTACTTTGAGCCTGGACAGTTCATCGTTTATTATTGCAGATTTTCTGAAATCTAATATGTCCGGTAGGTTTTCATTAAGTCCAGTTTGTAGAGTACGCACTTTCCATGTGCCCAGTTTAAGAGTGGAGCTCCTCTTTTTTTTTCTTCAAGTCGACTGGTACATTGGCTTTGTGCCTGCTTTTCAGATTTTGTCCTATCCTCGTGTACCCAAACGAGGAAGACAGGCATGACGAGACAGCACCATATTGGCTGGGGGCTGCCCAGCTTGAGGCGGGCGGTAGCTGTCCATTGGAATCCTAGGATTTGAGCTTATAACCGGTGACTGCCACTTCCCGTGTTTGGCCGACGCCAAAGGCGAGGCTGGAGTGTCCTCTCCAGTTTTTTGGGGTTAGGGCTTTGAATAAGTGAGATGAAAGCCTGGGCATTGTTTATGGTCGGAATGATGTCGCCCACACAGCATTTCCCCCAGTCCGCGCAGCTGATGTGACCAAAGGAACGGAGTATCCAATACAGTTTGGGATCAGTAGCGCCGAAAGGATCTGCCAGGCTGTAGAACGGTGTGCCACAGTCTGCCTAAGGGTCACCAGCTCCTGATTTTTCCTCAGGGTTGTCTCCCGAAGCCTTTCCCGTGTTTGGGTATAGCCGCAGGGCAGCGGAGGTTTGGATTCAGTGTTTTCCTTCTCCTAGATGGGTAGCCAACCAAGGCTAACGAGCCCCTCCTGCCCGAGGTTTAGGCGCCAGTTGCTCGCCTTTGCCCCTTCTCCTGTCTGTGGTAACGGTTCCGCCAGGCTCAGTAACTGAGCCACACGTGAAGGCCAGGAGTTGGACTGGTTGTCAGAGGCTATTTGAGACGCATGCCATTGGAAGCACTTTGTAGGTAATGATGGGCTTAAGACCATTACCACTTCCGGCGTTAACAACCTTGCGGAACAAGGTTTCATTAAGTATGAAACAAAGTACTTAATTACCAATAATTAATTGAATAATTATTTATTTGATTCATATTTATTAGTTACTATAACGTATTGTTCAAAGTTTCAACTTGCTCCGAGTATGGGTGTGGGAGAAATAATGTGTTATTGACACAATTATCTAAAGGGACCATATCCTATATCTGTGAATAGGTCTACTAAAGGATTCATTTCTCTTGTTAGCATAAAAAACAGTGAAAATACTAGTAATTAACTTGTTAATTTGTTTTCTTGATTCATGGCTTGTCTATGTCACTGAATAATTGTTAAATTTCAGCTTGATCCAAGAATGGATGTGGGGAAAATAGCGTGCTGGCCTACAAACGTTTTACCAGACAGACAGACAGAATTGATATTAGCTTTGTAAAAATTGCGGTATATTTACAGCTTTACAGTAATCATACTATATGGATAATTACTCCCATTTCAACCAAAAGAAAACTAACCAACGAAAGATTTTATTGGAAAAAAATGACGAGAGAGAGAATTTAATGGCAAGGGGAGAGGAACAGCATAATTTAACCGCACCGGGTGACACCGACCCTATCAACGTTAATGTATCTGTGTTTATTAGATACATTGTGTGTGTGTTTCTCAGAGTTATTCACTATACCCAATAACTTTCTTTTGAACATGCCGGTAATCGCTAATTTACTGTCGTCGACTTGTTGATATATATTTTATTTTAGAGCAACCAAAACTGGAGATTAGGCCTATATCATGACTTCTTTTATTCCCAAGACTGAAGCTCCACACTCTCCCCCCCCCCCCTTATAAAAAAGCTGAGTAAAAGCATAGATCTGGGGTAAAGGTTATATAGGATAGAGTGGAATAGTAGAAACTGATCTACAGAATATGTTTAGGCTGGAGGAGGGAATAAACTAGCATCAAGGCGCAATTCATTTTGTTACACAGCAATTTACGTCTAAAAACCTAAACCAAAATGTGCATTCTTTTCAAAGAGGTTTTACGATTATTCGAATAGCCTGACTCTGAAACAAACAGTGCATTGCAGTTCTGTAATTTAGCACCAATAGGCTTCACTACAAGATTATGTCCCGGGTTCGGAACTCGACACCAATGATAAATAGGCTATGTCTAAAAATGCATTCGAGCCTCTTTTGTTATTGATTTTCATGTCAATCTAAATAATGTCAAGAAAGCTAAGCTGAATTTCTATGTTGACATCTAAATGCCATCCTAAATATTTTAAATTTTGTTCACGAACATCTGGACTTACCTAGCACTTATGTAAGATTGTTCTTTATTGATTTCTCATCAGCTATTAATACCACACACACACACGCACAAACACACACACACACATTAACAATCTACAAGGCAGCAGAGGTTTGAATTCAGATATTTCCTTCTCCTAGGTGTGTAGGGAGCCATGGCTAACGACCCCCACATTCCCGAAGCTTACTGGTTATGACGCCACTGCCCCTTCCCTCGTTAGTGGAAACAGTTCCGCCAGACCCAATATCTGAGGGTTAAGGACAATGAGTTGGACAGGTTGTCAGATGCTTTTTGAGAAGCCTGCCTTTGGAAGCATTTTATAGGTAGTAGAGTGCTTATGTTTATCATCATGCACAGCAATAACCTCACAGAAACAATCTGATATGATCTGATCAATTTAATGACACACGATTATATGATCTGATCAATTTAATGAAATTTGATTATATTATTTAATCAATTTAATGAAATCTCATTACATGATCTGATCAATTTAATGAAATCTGATTATATGATCTGATCAATTTAATGAAATCTGATTGCATGATCTGATCAATTTAATGAGATCTGATTATATGATTTGATCAATTTAATGAAATCTGATTGTATGATCTGATCAATGTAATGAAAACTGATTATATGATCTGATCAATTTAATGAAATCTGATTATATTATCTAATCAATTTAATGAAATCTGATTGCATGATCTGATCAATTTAATGAGCTCTGTTTATATGATCTGACCAATTTAATGAAATCTGATTGTATGATCTGATCAGCGTAACGAATTTGAATTTTCTACTAAATATAACATTACACGTTTGTAACGTGTTCAATTATCTAAGGGGACGAAACCTTACATATTTAGCCGTATACGTGAATACTGAAGGATTAATTCCACTTGTTGGTTTCAAACAAAATAACTAATTACCAGTAATTAATTGACTAATTGTTTAATTTGTTGTATTGATTCATGTCTTGTATGTTTTGTCTAAACCAATGAATAGTTGTGCAAAGTTTCAACTTGATCCAAGAATGGGTGTGGTAGAAATAACGTGTACAAATTTTTGTACCAGACAGTCAGAGAGAGTGAGTTGGTATAAGTATTGTAAAAAAAAAGAGTTGATACTGAAGGAAACGTGTTTGGTGGTACTAGTAAGTAAGAATGTAACTGAGAACATGGAGTAAGTGTTGGGTACAGTAGTGCGATACCGGCGCCTTCGACATTGAGGTCACGGCGATACACAAATCAGTACTTGTCACCATATAAAGTAAAAAGATAAATGGGGCTTTCCACAAGCCTCTTGATTTAGACATTTTCACTTTCATTGCAGTATTGTGGCATACTATGATGACCAAGCCTGTGGGTTATTTTCGAATATACAGATTCCCTTTTCGGGTTCACCTTTAAAAATTGTGTCCGTGAACCCAATTCAATAAACGTTTACATTGTAACATATCTCCTTTGTTGTTACAGTTGTGCAATTATTTATTTATATTATTTGATGCTCGTACAATTGGACAATAATAATACAAATATGACTTCATGACCTAACAAAAACTAAAACACATATCAACTAGAGTCTGAGTTAAAAAATATTACGAAAGATAAGAACATTACATTGATTTGTATAAAAAGCAAATATTTTTCAGGTTTACCTCTACAGAGTGGATTTAAAAAAATACTTTTTTATATGTGTAAAATGTTGGAATGTGACACTCGAAAAAAAAAAGATTACGCAGACACTTTTTTTTTAAATGGCCAAAGTTTTGTGTTTTCTGTCAGTGTCGGAACAAGAAATTGGGTTGCAGCTAAAGAGAAACAAGTAACAAAAACAGGTCCCATTTCAGACCTTGCGATCTATAGGGCAGATGATGTAAAGGCCACCTGTTTCTGTGGCCTACGGTTAATGAGGGCGTCATGTGCCCAGCACAACGACCAACCGCCTTTACTTTTACTAACTAATTTCAGGTACCCATTAGAGCTGGGTGGACTCAGAGGCGTCCTAAAGATCCCGAAATTCAAAATCTCAGTCTTCAAGGAGATTCGAGCCAGGACCACCGTTTAGGAGGCCAAGCGTTTTACCGCTCAGTCACCACGCCTTCTAAGTAAAAAGAAGTTTTTAAAAAAATAATTTCACATTTATGAAGCTGGCGGTAATGTATAACTTTTCATTCTATTTATTGCTTGCTTCAATATTACAACGAGTCTTTTTAGTTCTTCTAATACAGTTCAGCTTATCGCTACACAAGATGGTGCCCCAACAATTCATGAATGTCTATTTATTTACTTATCTCTTTACTTAATACAAAGAAACATTTGAGTCGAGTGCGGGAATACCCGCTAAAAGCGAATTCAAAAGGCCATATTCTAATTTTAAGCTGAAAAATTATTACTTTCATACAAAAGTTATCACTATGTGGCCACTTAGCTAGTAGTTTTTGCCTATAAATTGTAAAATTCTCGGGAAATCTTGTTTTCAAAATCCGCTTTCATTTAGCTAAAAAACAAAAAAAGCGGAATTGTAAAAATACCCTTTTTTTAGTTGTCTTTTAGTGGTTTTGTTTTTTTAGGTGGGAAAGTGTAAGATAAACACTAATATGGTGTGTGTGTGTGTGTGTTTGGTGTTTCTGATGTAACCATGAGTAAAATTACGGCAGAAAATCGTGTCTATTGTTACCAAACTAGTTTCTGATATAACCACGAGGAAGTCTGTCAAGGTTGAGATTCTAAATTGGGAAGTTGATGGAAAAGAAAAAAGGACAAGCGAAAGAGCGAGTGAGTTGCATTTTGTTTAAATTATCCTTATTTCACTTGTTGTTGTTGCACTCACATCTACAGTGAAGCTGCGTTTCAAATGTTAATCAAAGTTACATTCACATTACATTCATTTGCAAAGAAGTTTTTCAAAATTTAAGCATTTAGAGATCAATACGCTTACAACGATATAGCTTTATTGGCCGAGTATCAACAAGTACAAAAACGAAACAACGAGACAGAGACAGTAAAAGAGAGAAGACATTGAGAGTTTAAAAACGGAATGGTTAATAAGCTACAAAGAAAAATGTTTTTCGTAGTTTTGACGCTTTATAGACTTAATCTAAAAACAAGATTGAAAAGAGAGTTTGTGTAGAGACACAAACTCAGAAGCGGCCATGGAAGTGGTCCACCTAGGCGGGTTAAAATGTAGGTTAATATTTTCAGCCCGAATATCAGAAGCTTCGGACTACATCTATCAAAAACTACAACCCTAACTCCGTCAATACAAAAAAAAAAGACACGTATGAGGGCCGAAAGTGTTGTCAATATGATTTGTATTGTTTAACCGGGTGAGGATAAAGATCTGTTAGTGTTGTTATTATCATATTAGTCAAATTTTCATACGTTTTTAATGTTATGATTATTACGAAGATACGGTTCAGTTGAGTCTTATGTAAAGGATGTTATTCATGTGTACAATGGTTTGTGAAAAGAAAATCTCTTATTTTTTTGGGTATCTGGAAAAGGCCCTTTCCTTAGGTCAAGTTTCCAAGAGAACTTACACTGTGACATATGGTAATTCTAGTAAAAAAAATAATACAAAATAATGCTTATTAAATCTTGTTTTAGAATAAATTTAAAATATACGCATTTCAACCTTTTCAAACAATATTTTAGAACATAACAAAAATGTTTTCATAAATGTGTTTATAACGCATATCTTTTTTTTTTACAACCAATAGTAAATTGTTGTAAAAATGCCCTACTTATCAAATTTAGAAAACAAAACGATTCGCTTTCAGGAGAAAAAGATTAGACATTGCACCAGAACTTTGCAATTGGCAAAATTTCATGAAATCGAATTTTCAATACATTTTCTAGTTGTTTTTTTTAACATTTAAAAGTGACAGACGACAGACGGACAGACAGACAACACAAAACTAATAGCGTCTTTTCCTTTTTCGGAAACCGTTATAAAAAAAACTACAAAGGAATGCATAGGGCCCTAGGCCAATTGTAATTTTTTTTTTTTTTGGGTGGAGAGTTGAGAGAGATTTAATCTACTCAATTGTCATGTTTCTCCGCCATGGAGAAAGTTCAAACCTTCAAACCTCCCCAAATCTCTACATTATCACCTGACTTTACCCCTGTCTTACCACTCTCGCGTTTTACCCACGGGTTGCTTCATTAACCCTTAAAGTGCTGAGCTGTTTTACAATGAGTACATACAAAATGGAATTACAATTCTGATGTTTAGAGGCTAATGTACTTCACGCGTTTAAAGGGTTAAATTGTGAACGTTCCTCCCCCCCCCCCCGGCCTCAATGTACACACGTGATAAAGAAAATCTTATCAGCTGTAAAAAATAAAAACATATATGTCTATGTCTATATGTACTTAAAAAATGATAACTCCTTTACTTTGCTTTTAAAAAGGACTCTATCAAAATTGACAAACTGGAGTCGGTTTAAATGTAAACATAATTATACGTTTATATGGACTGTATGATTATGTCTGTCCCGGGGGATTACTAGCGACTGATCGCTACATTCTCGAGACGCCTGCGCACCCGGTGACAGAAATAATCTATTTAATTGACTCGCGTTACCAAACAGAATCAAGTTGGCGCTTACGCGGGTCAACTGTAACAGCCCCAGCATAGATAAACATGCCAAATAAAAAAAAAAAAACGTTTGAGAGCATTTATCCATGTCTGGAATCACTTAAACGATCAATACATTGGAATGTCGTGAGGAGAAGTCGTTATTATTTAAGGAACAAGATTTAAAAGCTATGATATTATTATATAGAGTTTTGTTTTCGTTGATTGGCCTATATTATCAATAGGTCTATCTATACATTCGATTTTGATAATAATTTTTATAAGATCGTAAATGAGATGGAAAAGGTATACAAGTCGACATCCAGCCATTTATTTGCCTATGCTTCTTTAATGATGCTTTTGTTTTGCCATTCGACATATGGACTTTCTCAGACGGATATTTCCGAGTTTCAAAAACAAATTTCTCAAAATGTAACCGACGGACTGGGAGAGTTAACTGAAGATGTTCTACAAATGAGGGAAGTCGTCGATGTCTTTAGTTCATCTTACAGCAGAAGTGAAGCCTTGGCCAAAAGTGATATTGAGTCAATAATGAGCTCTTTAGTTGGTGGAGTGCAGGAAGAGTTTGTAAAAGGGAAGATGGCGCTACTAAATGTTCAGGTCAGTCAGTTTAAAGGATGCCGAAGCTAAAGATATTTTCTTTTCGTTTAATTTCCAATTAGAAGTATTCCAAAACTCAAAAGACATGTACGATACCAACATTTATAATATTCAAATAATTTGGTGTCCTTTAAAGATATAGAGAAATAAAACAGTTCTTCAGAAAATGTTCTTAAACAGATAATGTTATTGTAGTCTTTAAGACTTTCACATTGACAAAGCAAGAGAAGACAAAAGTCTGCGTCAAACAAAATTTTGCATGTCGTTTTTTTTTCTTTTGTACTGCTGTATTGTGAATATATTACGGGCAATATTTTAGTATTACGTGGAGTAGGCCTGCCCTAGTCATTTTTGTCTTTAATTATTTTTTTAGCAATTATTTTCATAAACTTCCATCTATTGAATTTGTGCATTTCTTTCGAAAGAGAAAACTCCAGGACTTCCTCACACAACCAAGACCAGCGTCCCACGGACCACCTCGACTCATTAAAAATTGTTGTAAAACCCCAGTCATACTGATGTACAACGCGAAACTTGGTTTAGCTGTGAACCAGAGCGAGTGCTGTGCTAGGAATGCTGAGACAAACTCTCTGGGTTGCAATCTTCGTGCGGATGAAGTGTTTCTTGCTATGAAGGTAATTTTTTTTTTCGTTTGCTTTTGTTTTCATGTAAACAAATGATGGTCTGTAAAGATTCCGACCTAAAAATGAAACGTGTAATTTTTTCTTTTAATGAATTTTGTTTTTCTCTAATGTCATCTCTTTTAAAATCTATTCCTTTGTCATGGCTATACTCTCACCTTTGTCACCTCTACAAACTGTCCAAATAGTAAGCCTATTTAATGTTATTTACAAGGTGAAAGGGTCGCGATGGTTCATCGCTTGACTTCTAAACCTGGGGTCCTGGTTTCGAATCTTTGTGACGACCAGGGTTTTCGGGATTTTTAGGGCGCCCTTAAGTACATCCAATTCTAATGGGTACCTAATTTTAGTTGAGGAAAATTAAAGGCGGTTGGTCGTTGTGCTAGCACACTCTGCTCGCTAACTGTCGGTCAAGTAAACAGATGAACTTAACATCATCTGCCCTATCGATCGCAAGGTCTGAAAGGGGGAGTTTTTTGTTGTTTTTTTTACTTTTACAAAGGTGATGGCATCATCATAAGATGAAAATCTTTGCCCTCCGAGCGCAACTTTCAGCTCAGGAAAGTATGGCTGCCTGCTCGTATGGTACGCGGCGTACGCTCTCTGTCGTCAAGATTGTCCCGAGTTTCGAACCCTGCCCACTGCTATCCCCAGCCGTCCTGCGAAAAGGTTTTGGGCTTTGAGTTAAGTTTCAATCCTGAAGGTCCACCCGAAACTACAAATGGACAAAAGCAGAGGCCAAGCGGGACTACTGGAGAGAAGGGAATGTCACTGGGTCAGAAGTGAGGAAAACTAATTGCGTCATTTGGCCGTAAACGTTTTAGACAACTCTCGTATTTTATTATTTCTAAACTTATCTCGTTTTTTGCTAGTGTCTTGCTATTTAGTGCATGAAATAAACATTAAACTAAATGCCAATTGTGAAGGCCAGTAGAAAGTTATGTCAAAACAAATGCACTCATTATAGGTCCTACATAGATCTAGTCTTTTGCTAAATAAATCTTCATTGAATTTCAAATACTTTCAGTACCACTTTCTTCACGAAAAAGTTTTCAAGACCTAGAAATCACTAGATAACGTACCCATGTCCAAATTTCAGGCATTGCAGACGACGTTAAATGTACAAGTTTTCTAGTGTGCCGTTAGTCAAGCATTAAATTAACACTATTTTCATTAAAGTCTTCATTAAAAAATACTTACCGCATATATAACGTAAAGTTTTACTTAGCGACGATGACGTAAAGTTGGTTAAAAAACAAGAACGCTCTAAGTGACGCCACCAACTTCGTGTAGAGCAGTACAATAGATATACGGATTTACGGACATAGCTGACATCGGACGATTTCCTTCTTGATTATTAAATATATTTGTAGAACAACATCAGCGTCGACTAGATATTTTGATTGTTTCGGCCTTTCGACGGTGTTACTGAAGTAGTTTGAGTTCAGTGTTACTTCCAGTCAGACGTAGATCTACACTAGTTATATTTCAAAGAATCAACACCGCGCGGAAGCCTTAACACATTCAATGTGGACCACATATTAGTCAGACATTTTGCTTGCAAAATTGTTTTCCATTATTTCGAAAAACACACAATGCAATCCTATATCTCAAGGCCCACATTAGCCTCCCCCCACCAAAAAAAAAATATTTTAAAGAAAAAGCATATAAATAAATTGTCTAATGTTGATTACATTGGGCCCCATATCTCAAATAGCTTAGGGCCTAATCATGTCTAAATCCGGTCCTGGCTGGCCTCCAAATAGGGCAAGTATCTCACTACGTTTAACCAAAACTAGTCAGATGAAAATGGATGTGCCGACTTAAACATTCCTTCACAAAATAATTATTATTGCAATAAAAGACTTATCTTGCATGAGAGATGAAAGGCCGATTACGTCAAAGAATTGTGTACTGGGTGATAGAGAGTAGAAGGACAAGGAAGTATTTATAAACAGCGTGTACCAACTACTCAGTTACAAAAGAATGTGCCAGGGTGATATAGAACAGCAAGCAATCTCATTGACACGTCTTACTTGTTTATTTATGTCCCACCCACAGCTAGCACTGAAGTCTCATCCCCAAACCTGGTGCATCGCCTACAAATTCGGTCACCCTAGTACTAATAGTGAACATTTTTTCATACATTTCATTTACATGCTGACCTACCGATCTTCCTGATACTCGACACAGGAGACCTTATGAGGAATTTGATAGCTAAATCAAAAGTATCGAACATATTTGTCACAGCAGATGTTAAGTTCCTGGTATCAAACAAACTATCCCTCTTGTTTCTAGCTATCACACTGAACATTAAGAAAAAAAAAGTCAATTAAAAAAAACAACACATACACAAGAACACAGTAACGAGAAACTATAACATACTTTATTAAATACTGTGTGTGTGATGACTAGCATATATTTAGATACAACTCTTCAATCCTGCAGGATTATGTGGAAACATTCAAGGACTAGATAAACTCTTCAATTATACAAATATATTCAAAACCACGAAAGAACGCAAATTAACTGAAAGAACAAGAAAAAATCGGCCCCCAAAGTGGTCCATCCAAGCATGTAAAAAGGCAGGTTTCAATATTTTCAGAAAGAACATCAGAATGAAATTCTATCAAACATAACTGACAGAGAAAAATGGAGAAAGAAGGTTGACAGATCTTGTGTGGTTCCCCAGCAGTCCGGCAGGCAAAAGGATAGAGGAAAGTGTATGTTGCATCTGAACTCTGAATGGTCTAAAATATTATGATGTCGGATTTTCACTATCTTTTCTATTTTACGAGATCTAAACGGGACGGACGAACAGGCGGACGGACGGACAGACATTCCACACAAATAGCGTCTTTTCCCCTTTCTGGGTCCGCTAAAAAAACATTACAATTTAAATTTTCAATTTCAAAAGGGAATCACAAGAGAATAATTTGAACATTAAAAACATCACTTAATGTTCATTTGATCATAGAATAGCTGAAATACACCATCAAACAACAATCTTTTTTTTTAACTCTTTCTCTCCTAACTGACGATACCAGCGTTGATTCCACCAGAATGTGGTAAATAATCACGGAGAGAAAGAGTTAATTCTCTGTCAATTAAATTATAAAATGAAGTCATGAATATTCCGTTTAACATTGTATGACTTTGATTGTCTAATGTTTATTGTATTTCATACGAATTAAAATTGTGATTGTATTTCTTTTTACTGTTGTTGCAGCTATTTATTAATACTTTGTCTCGATATTGGTAAAATTCTCGAGTATTGTTTAGTTGTTTATCAATGAATCTTTGTACTGATTTTGGCGCTTTCCTAGAAAAAAGAATCATATTATTTAGATATTTAGAATGCTCATTAATCAAATGTTCTTCTCTAATGTGCAAACCAGACAAATTTTGACACCTTGCCGAGCATTCTCTGGCAAGAAATCGGAACAAAAGATGGACAGCATGTACAATATCCATCTACTAGTCGCTCATGTGATACTGGAGGTCACTCAAACTCTCTTTTGCTAAGGTAATTTTTAAAAGGGGGAAACATAAATAAAATTTAAAAAATATATTAATAAAGGTTAAGTAAGGTACCCCTTTTAATCTTTGCAATCTATGGGACAGTTGATGTAAAGGTTATGTTTCTAAGCCGACTATTAAAGAGTACGCCGACCAACCACCTTTACTTTTCCCAAACTAATGTCAAGTACCCATTGGAGTTATGTGGACTCTTGGGCGTCCTAAAAATCCTTTCACTGATATTCGAACCCGAGACCCTCATTTCAGTAGCTAAGCGCTCTACCGCTCAGCCATCAGGCTCGCATATTTAACACTGTAAATAAATTTTGAACGAAATAAAATGCTAGCACTTGCCAAAAATTGCTACAGAGCGAAATTGGTTGCCAACAGATAAGATTTATTCACTTTGGTATTTAAAGTTCTAGCTGTCTGGTTCTAATTGTGCCTTAACTGAACTTCCTGTCTATTTGTAGAATAACAAACTTAACCAAAGTCTTATATTCTATAGTAGGTTATAAATCTTGTCGAAGTATTTTTTTTTTTTTTTGTAAACCTATTCTTGTAAGGGTAGTATTCACCTTATTGAGATAAAGTCCATCAATTGCCTTCCTACGGTTAGGGTTACAACCATTTTGAATTAACATGGCCTACTAGATTTGTTTTATTATTTATGCTTCAACCATTTGTTTCAGAGAAACGCATTCTCTTATCAAAATTGTAGTACAGAAAAGGTTTATTAGAATTGTCATTCTATTTATTGTTTTGGTAGTCTTACTTTGCAGGCATCTGCTTGACAGAATAAAATAATCTGTACTACATTTAAACTCTGTTTTATTTTTTAAAAAAGAATGTGGACTAACTAAACGTTTATTTGCTGTGTTACTCTTAAAGCATTATACTAGTGCTGCATTAATTGTCATAAATACGTTTTATCATTTTCCTAGAAAAAGCTACGTAACTCGAGCAACTCAGCCAAAGCTACATTTAGTTATCGTACTTGATGCCAGCGATGAAATGCTCAATAAGGTAAACGAATGGATTTCTAGCAAACCTAACCTAGTATCAAATATCACTTGTATCATAACACATTGAATTGGCCAGATTTTTCATTCTATGACATTTCAATCTGCCTTCAGCATAACATTAAAGGCAAAACACTTTGACATAGACATATTTGAAACATACATGAGAAGTATTAAGAAATGTTTATATTTAATTAACTAAATTACACAAAGTATGGCCAAAATTTATTAATCTTTGCAGAAATCAATATAAATCTTTAAAAGTATAGTTCCCATTTCAGATCTTGCATTCTATGGGGCAGAAGATGTAAACAAAAAACTATTTCTGTATCCCAGGATTTATGGGGGGTGCCATCACAACGACCAATCACCTTTACATTTACCCTTCTAATGTTAGGTACCCACTAGGAGCTGTATGGACTCAGAGGTGCCCTAAAGATCCCGAAATTAAAAATCACAGTCTTCACAAGGATTAGAACCCTGGACCCCTCGGTTCAGAAGCCAAGTTTTAGCACTCAGCCACCTCACCTTCTCACTTCTTTAAAGGTGGGCGTATGAACCTGTTCCTTCAATACAACATTCTAGTTTTACAGCAGCAGGCTTATTTCGAGTGTCATCTCTCCCCTAGAAATATATTAGAAATATTAAACTCATGTGATGAAAATATCAAAGTCTTAAATGATAATTTTGCATTTTTTTGTACTTATTAGCTATTCTAGCATGAATAAAACTACAAAGGCCAAGCAACTTTTATATGTAAAATATGAAATATTCCAAGTGAAAAAAAAATACTTTCAATATTAGCGTAACATAGAGTAGAAATTTTTTCTATGACTTTTCACCTGCTCTGCCCAATCACCACCCACTCGTAACACCAACAGCGATGTTTATTTTTGTAATCTGTTAATCTACAGTGAAACATAAAGTACAAGACCTCAAAGCGTAAACTTCACTACTGAAGGCAGCGGGAATGGATTTGCGAGAGATTAAAAACTTTAATCTTTTCCTTTGGTGTTCTTTAAGGGTTTATTAAGAGATATCAAAATTGAATTATTTTAAGAATACTGTCATCTAAGTCGGAACTGGTTATGCCCATATACGGAGGCGTAACTAATAGCTTTGAGATAAAGTTTTCGAACTTTGTCTTTCTATGACACAAATGTATAATAATATTATTAATAGAGTATCTGGTTTCAAAAATGCTTTTTTTCCTCTGATTTAGGTTCATAATTCCCCGATGAATGCTTCTCACTGGGACGTGGTCAAACGAGCAGTGTTTGACACCTTAGGATCATTGCCAGCGAGAGATATGGTCAGTTCCAGTGAAATAAAACAAGATAATATTTTTTTAAATGCTTAAAAAAAAACAAATACAAAAGTTTATATTAAGCATAGTTGTATCAATTAGTTTGGATCAGTCTTGTATTTAAATTCGTAATTGATCTAGAGTAATCTAGACTATCAATAAAAAAAAGCATTTTTTTTAAATAACAAGATTACAAAGAGAGTTTTTGTTGCCACACAAACTCAGAGGCGGCCCCGTGGGAGACGGATCACTGTCGGATCCGCATATTCGCTGGTCGACTGAGGATGGCATCGAGCAGGGTATAAAACCGTGACCGAGAGATAATCAATTTTGCGCGCTAACCCCACGACCAGGCATTACTCTTAATCTAATGACAAACTGGTTACAAACTAATAGCCTACTATTGATAATATATCTACACATTACGGAATGACAACTACCGGATATGTACAATATGTCAGAAGAGCGATTTTAGATAATCTTTTGGTATTGAGCATTTTCATTTAGGCCTAAATGGAACTAGAATGAGGATGTAGATCTACCTAAATTAAACTACTAATTTAGCACTCTCAATATCTATATCTACTAGATCTAGATCTAAAATATAAATTTGGAATAATGTAGATGTAATTTAGATAAGATTTATATAAAAAAAAACACTAGATAATCAATTAATTGACTAATTGCAAAATCTAAATATTAAAATAGTAGATTAGTTTTGGTATTTTATAACATTGCAATATTGACATATTGACAATCTAGACTTTAGAAAAAAAAATCTACACTTTAAGCCTAGAAATTAAAATTATAGATCTTGATCTAGTCTAAATCATGGCTGTCTGGTAGTGCGGTTTGCGCGCTGCGCGTCGTTTGGATTCATCGATGGTCCCAGATTCAAACCCTGCCCGCTTCCATCCCCCGTCGCCTACGGGAGGTTTGGACTACAACTCTGAAGGAACATCCGAAACATGTAAAACAACAAACATTCTAAACTAGACCAAGAAATTCTAGATCTAGATTCTATAATGATTTCAATTAGAACTTAAATCTATATCTAGTTTTAAAAATCTTGCTCTAGTGTAAGAAAAAAAATCTAGATATAGTGTAAAAAATCTAGAGTAGATCTAAATCTATTATGTCTTTTTAAAATGCGAGTCACATTACGAGGTTTAATAAACATTACAATACCGAGTTGTTTTAGCATTTAAAGAAATTATTCATATGACGTCAAAGTAAAAAAAAACACCACGTCACACGGCCTAGTTAGACTAAAACATATCATCTATACGAGTAGCTTGTTGAGGGTTCATAGACATTGGTGCACCGAGTGATTTCTTTTAGCATTTCATTTAAAGAATAACTCCATATGACGTCAAAGGAAAAAAATCCAATACGTCACACGGCCTAGTTAGACTAAAAATGTCATCTATACGAGCAGCTTGTCGAGTGTTCATAGACATTGGTGCACCGAGTGAGATCTTTTAGCATTTCATTTAAAGAATTAACTCCATACGATGTCAAAGGAAAAAGATTCCATTACGTCACACGTCCTAGTTAGACTAAAAAATGTCATTTATACGAGCAGCTTCTCGAGGGATCATAGACATTGGTGCACCGAGTTTGTTCTTTTAGCATTTCATTTGATGGGCTAGTTAGACTTAATATATATATTAACATACATATAAAAGGATTAAAGACGCTTTTTTTTTGTTTTGTCTGTCAGTTTTTCTGTCCATTATGTTAATAGCGAGAAAAAAAAAGACTAAAAGCTATTGAAAATCTGATTAAAATTAATTTCCCTTCCGAAACATTGCATTAGTTTTAAGTTTCTATTATGGATTGTTCCGATGTTTATATATTTATAGTGAGAAAAAAATAATTCCAGATTACAGAAATGCCGTTAATTTAATTTCTGGGATGGTCTGTTATGAAAATTAGATGTACCATACCCTTATGGAGATTTTATCAAACCATACTTTTGGTGTTAGGAAGCTGTTTTCCTTAAAAATCAGAGCATAATATTAACGATAATTAGATTTAGATAAATTAAGGTAATGTAGGTCGATTTCTTTTTCAAAACAAAATCCGGAACATTCTTTACCGATTTATTATGTTTCG
The DNA here is from genome assembly GCA_030265305.1 of Biomphalaria pfeifferi. Lineage (NCBI taxonomy): Eukaryota > Metazoa > Mollusca > Gastropoda > Planorbidae > Biomphalaria > Biomphalaria pfeifferi. The sequence continues at coordinate 3,780,032 of JASAOG010000018.1, read as the reverse complement.
GCAAGAAAATTGACATTAAAATAAGTCTAAAAATTTATTTTCAATAATCGTTTCTAGTAAATGACTTTCGTATTTTAATCCTGAATAACCTATTGTCGATATTTTAAAAAAAATTAAATTATTTGACATACATTTGTTTTAAAAACAATATCCGGAACAACTTTATAGTTAATGAAATATAATTCAGTATAGATATTTTTATTTAGCATTTATATGCTATTTACATTAAAAAACCGGAACAATATATTAAAAATCACGTGTTTCTTGCAACGTTTAAGGATGGAAATAAAATCTACTATAACTTAGAAGAGCAAACAAATATTCATTGGCATTGATTTGTTTTTCACAAAACATCCGGAACAATCTATTATAGATACTTTCAACTATTGCAATATTTCTGAATGAAAAATTAAAGGTTAAATCAGATTTACAATAGCCTCTAGTGTTATTTGTTAATCTAATCGTGACGGACAGACCGACCAACAGACAAAACGCACAAAAGTAAGCTTCTTTTATTCGGATGGGGGCACTAAACAAAAAATAAATAAAATCTGATTTTTTTAAAAAGTTTAAGGAATTGGTTTAGCATTTGTACATGTTGCGACGTTACGCTACTGCACGAAAGTCGCCGCTTAAAAAGTCCATTTTAGAAAATGTGCATGATATTTACATACAAAGTGCATTATTAGCCTTTTTAAACAAACAGAAATGTTTTCTTTTAATTTTAGCAGCTAGTTAACCAGAAAAAAACATCTTTAAGTATTATTTATATTTGTTGTAAACATTTCCTGTACATTTTATAAAATTTAATATATTTGACTTAGTGATACTAAAAATAAGAAAAAAATATTCATCTTTGTTAGCATATTGTAACATTGCCTCCCTTACATTCACGTTATTGTTTTAGAATTGGTGTATTTTTATGAAAAAATCGATTGCTTATTAATTTTATAAATTAAACGGTTTGCTTTTAGAAAACCAAAAGTAGACGTTGCACCTAAACGTTTCAAGCCGGATTTAATGATGAAATAATATTTTTTCATATCTCTTCTAGTTTTCGAGATCTGAGTGTGACAGACGGACAGACGGACATTTTGCACAAACCTAATAGCGGCTTTTTTCCCTTACGGGGGCCGCTAAAAAAGGGGAGAACGACTCATGGCTCAAGCCTTCTCTGGCTTCTCAAGCAAACGCGGTAACCATTTTGCTTGTGGAGAGCTTATGAACATGAAAGATTGTACAGTTATCTATTACTTTTATAATCTCGTCCAATTTTTCATGTTGTGTTTACTAAGACTCAGATGACGACCTATAAAGGGGACTAATTCAGCTTATACCATCACTTAAAACAATTACAATTTCTTTCCCTTGTTCGAGATACCAACAAAATAATTCATTACCAAGAATTAATTTACTAATTGTTTTTTTTTTAATGATTCCTGTGTTGTCAGGAAAAAGAAATAATTACGCAAAATTTCAGCTTGATCCGAGATTGCGTGTGGGAAAAATAACTTGTACAAACTTTTTACCAAAAAAAAAACAAAAAAACAAAAAACAATAGAACTATATATTTATCTGTATCCTTAGATTTCGTTAGTGATAACAGGCAAAGAAACAACTACGATCAAAGGTTGTAACATGTCCCTATTTCAAAACACAAGAGAAAACTTTGAAAAGCTTCAGAAACACTTAGTGACAACATCGCCCAGAGGTTAGTTTCATCATATTTTTTTCCTGTGATATTCTTTCACGTTTCAAGAATCGACGTCGATTATATCAAATATTTTCCGATGTTTTATGCTCTTTCAGGAGAACCGGACTACACTGAGGCTTTTCGCCAAGCACTGCTTCTCCTCAACTCACAAGAAAGACTGGACAAGGTAATCAGTTGTCTAAAAATAGCATGCAGCTCTCTGTAGTAAAGCTGCGTGCTCCAGGCATCGACTTAAAAAATACCAATTATTTATCTTATCTCTAATCTTAGAAAGTACAGACGTTATTTAAAAAAAAAAGATGATTACGTCCTATGCGTGTTCCTAGGTCAATCTGGTCATGCATGTTAATCAATGACTTAAATTCTGCCAATTCATTGGTTTTCCTGGCTGGCTCAGGCAACCCATTCAATGTTCTAATAGCACTAGGGAAGAAGGAGCATTTGTACAAATTGGTCCTAGCATATGGAACGAGGAATGTGCTTTTGTGTCTTTCTGAGGTTGTTTTTTTTATTAGGTTTCGTTTTTGTATTTGAAGATTTTGGGGCATAATTAGTTTTCACATAATGTAGCTTGCTTTGTGCTAGGTCAAAATCTTTTGACAGCCTCTTTGACATTTTATTTTTTATGTAACTCTTTTTCTTTCTCCAGGCATTAAACGTGAAAGAAGACTATGTCAATGTCATTCTGTTCCTAACTAACGCTGAAACTCCTGTTCTGGAAGAAGATGAGTTTTTAAAAGAAATTTCCGATGGACAAAAGTCATTAGTGAGTAAATGGCTAAAGAACATTAAAGAACATGCTTCTATTTTCTAAAACTGTTTTTAGTACTTTGAACAATCTAGAATGATAGCCTAATTATTTCCCTTAACATATTATAATCTTATCGATTTAGAGGCAAATTATTTTAAACTTTGGATGTTCTTATATCTTCTTAAGCTGTTATCTCCATGGACATACGGTAGCAAGACCGCACTAGAAACAGCGTTGTCCTTGCGAAGGCCGGTATGGACAGTATAGAGGGACTTCTTATGGTCCAACAATTACGATAGTAGGGCACGTATCCCATAAGGGGGACGAATGTATAGCAAATGCGGTCTTTTTTTGGTGAGCTGAAATGTGGTCGACGTAACAATGGTGCCCCGCGGAAAAGCTATAAAGACCAGCTTCGGCGCCCACTTGCTTTAACTGACATAGAAAGAAGCAACTGATCGCATGCGGCTTCAGAATGAGACAGCTGAAGCTCATTTACAAAGGGATACACATTTGAGACCGAAAGAAAATCCGCTCCCAAGGACAGACGTAAACAGGGTCGGAGCCCTATGCGAAACGGTTTTCGCGGGGCCTAGTCTTGGTAGGGATAAGTATAATAAGTGAAAATAAAGATTTTGTATTAGAAAATAAATTCGTCGTTGCATTTTATTTATACTTTACTAAGTACAAAATCACTGTCAAATTAACTATACGAGCCATCTACCCTAGATAGTAGTTTTCCTATAAAAAGCCGATAAACATTCAGATCTGTCTTTTAAATTTACTATCGACTAGCAAAGTATCTTTTTTTATTTTTAAGAGGTCGAGATAGATTTAGATCTATATTTATTAAAGCAAATTAAGTATTTAAACTTCTTATTTTGGTTAAATTTCGCCATATTATCACATTTTATTAAATTTTTATCGCGAGTAGGATTGGTGAATATTGAATGACACCCAGAAGAGACAATTTTGTCTTTTTTTAAAGGAGATTTGCATGAGGTTTTAGAAGATTTTAATAATTTAAGGAGATTTTCATGACTTTCAGGCATATATTTGCAATTTCAGAAGAATTCCAGGAGAATTCCAGAGATCCTTTAATAATAAGTTAAAATTGTTTAATTAAATAATTTACACCTAGAATTCGCGCGGGGCCTATAAAGGTGCGGGCCCCACCGCAGTCCTGGACGTGGACGGCGAATAGAAAATCTAAATCGTCCACCTGAGGACAATGTTTACGCTTGCGCTGGATTTGGGAAAATATGTAGGTCACAGCTGGGGCTGCGTAGCCACGGGAAATACTGCATTCCTCATTAATCTTCGGACTTGAAGACAAGCCTTATTATTATTTTCTCCAGACTGGCACATTGTTTCTAACTCCTTGAAGACTTAGTTACATTGTACTTAGGAAAGTTTGGAGAAAAAGGAAAACTTTGACATTCACACATGACCAGTAAAAGATTTGTAAAATCTCCTCAAAAATACAATTGCAAGAGCACAGAATAAATAACATGACTCTACTTTTTGTTGACTTCCAACATTAAGTATTCTCAGGGGCGGACTGGCTAAATGGGCATTTGGGCAAATGCCCGGTGGACCGGTACCCAAATGGGCCGGTAGAGCAACCGAAATGGCCGCATCAATGCAAATATCGCACGTATGAAAATGTTATTGGTTTTATAATATTCTCTTATAAAAAGGCCTTCTGTGCGTCGTGTTTAAAAACAAATCTTTCACAGACTCTACAGTGTAATACCATTTTAATTTAACACATTTTCGAAATAATGTAATAGCCTTGTCACGTACGCTTTGTCTATATTTAGCCCAAGGTTGTCGGCAAGTTTTCAGGTAGCTCGGGAAATTCCAAGCATGCAGCAACTTTTTGTTTTGGAATAAATGTGATTGGTTAGAAATATTAATTATTGTACGATGATCTATATTTTATTGGTCAATTGATTAACCAATCAACAAGAAGAGATTAGTCACGTGATAACGTCCAAAGGTCTGAAAAGATTCTAGATATTACCGCCAGTGTCGAGCAGAAAGTGTTAGAGATAAGATGTACTAAAGTCTCGTGTTGGAACTCAAAGAAAGATAACATGATCATATTATTGTGTAGATAATTTAATTTAGTAGAAATATATTTCATGTTTTATTCAATCATTGTAACTATTGTGAATAGCTTTTCCAAGTTCTGAATTAAAGTATTTGTCGAAGAAAAGTTTCTTCATTGATTATAATAAAAACATGCTTAGATCGTCTTATCGACTAGCAACTTCTAGATGATCCTCTATCAACTGGCAACTTCTAGATGATCCTCTTATCAACTGGCAACTTCTAGATGATCCTCTTATCAACTGGCAACTTCTAGATGATCCTCTTATCAACTAGCAACTTCTAAATGATCATCCTATCATCTGACGATTTCTAGATCCTCGGCAACCACGATCATTGATTGTGCTGTTTAGATCAAGTTAATCTTCAACGTGACATCTAGCATCATAAAAGATCGTGACATTGGCACATTGATGATCGTGACAAGCCTTCATCCGTAGACAGTGCTACTAGTAGGCTTCATCCTTTTAGGGCCTACATACATATTAAAAATTAACATAAGGCCTATATTTCTAATAAAGATGTAGAGTTCACTGAACGCATACATATTATACATTATCAAACTTGACATAATGACTTTGAGGACAGGTAGACCTAGAAATGGATGCCTATCATATATAGAATTTGTGGGCCTAATTGCATACAAATGCCCGGGCCCATTTTGACACTCAGTCCGGCCCTGAGTACTCTTATGCAGTGGCATAGCAAGAGGCCGGGTTTAAGAATATAATGGTCGGCATCCTCCTGTAAGTTGTGACTGAACCGAATTGAGCCACACTGTATATAGATAAAGTCGCTCCAATGCAACTACTTTAATAAGTAGAAGTTTCAATTAAAAACTACATCTTGCAAGGTAATATTAGTGCATGTTAATTAAAGACTTTAACTCTGCTTAGTCATTGGTTTGTCTGGAGGATTTTGTACTCGTGGAAAAGAGCACGATTCGTCCTAGCATGTGGAATAAGAAATGCTCATTTATCTTTGTGTCTTTCTGGGTATTTTATTAGGATGTGTTTTAACATGTGTAAATTATGGCTCTGTATTTTAGGTTCTATTGCTACATTAAGTTTTAGTCTTTTGTTCTAAAGTGTTTCCAAATTTAGTGATTTATTATATGTCTAGGGATTTTAAGTTTTAGTCTTCTTCGTTAAGAAACAAAGACCTGGGTGGGTGGACATAGTTCCCCTTTCAGACAATGTGGCCTAAAGGTCATTTGTTTCTGCGGGCCACGGTTGACGAGGGTGTCATGTGGCCAGCACAAAGACCAATCACCTTTACTTTTCCACAACTATTGTTAGAGCTGGAAGGACTCAGAGGCACCATTAAGAATCCAGACATTAAAACAGCCCAGTCTTCACCAAGATTGAAACTCAGGATCCCAAGCACTTTACCATTCAGCCATCTGGAAGCCATGGATCTCGAAAAAATCTAAAAATTTTCCGAGAACTTTTAAAGATTATGTATATTTTGGGATAAATTATTACTATCTAATTAGTCACACATGGAAAAATCTGCTTTGAGTGCTGTACATTTTCAAAATATAATTATCTTAAAATTAAATTTGGATTACGTCTTTTATTTTGAAGTCGTAGAGTTCCCGCATATATTCATTAAAGTTTTAAAAATTGACATTCATGTGTGCTGTTTTATGTAGAATTCATTAGCTTGGCTGATATAATTAATTTGAGACAATATAAGCCTACATTTGTTTAAAATGTTTATAAATTTGGTTAAAACACACTATCAATACTATATATATTTATATATATATATATATATATATATATACAGGACTTTTTTTTTATATAAATTTTTCTTCTTCAGCTGAACATAAGAGTCTTATTACAAACTATTCTCATTTCAGACTTATCATGCTCGTATCATGGTCTACGCGCTAGAGATGCACGGAAAACAGTCAGCATTCAAAACATTTCTAAAACTTGCTGACCAAAATAATCTGAAACTGAAAGCTTTTAACGGGACAGATAATGAGACGGCTGGGTCCTGGTTTGATGTAAGCTTCAAACTTCACATAGGATATTTTAATGCTTAGCATATTTATTTGTATCGTTAGATGATCTCAAAATTATTATATCATTGCATGCAATATTGTAATTATAAAAGGTGTTTTAAGTAACTCTCATTTCTTCCTAATTTTTCTGTATTACAACAAATTCACTAAGACTAAGAATCAGACGACGGCCAGGAAACTAATTCAGCTTATACCACCATTTCAGTCAAGCACAATTTATTTCCCTTATTTGAGATACCAAACAAAATAATTAATGACCAATAGTTAACTAATTGGTGAATTTTTTTATTCGTTTTTGTTTTGTCAGGTACAAAAAATAATTGTACAAAATTTCAACTTGATTCGAGATTAGGTGTGGGAGAAATATCGTGTACAAACTTTTTACCAGACAGACCAAGTGAGTTGATATAAGCCTTGTAAAAATATTTCTAATCTCACAGATTTATTATTGTAAGTCTAGATCTATTACAAATGTAATTACATGACTGGTCCAAACTAATTGATACACTTGATTTGAGCTCTGTTGTATTTTAACGGCTCCCGAAAGGGGAAAAGACGCTATTAGTTTTGTGTGGAATGTCCGTCCGTTCCGTGTAGATCTCGTAAACTAGAAAAGGTAGTGATAATCAGACATCACAATATTTTAGACGAATGAAAGTTCTGATGCAACGGCTACTTTTTTCTTTTCTGAAAGCGAAAAATCTAATTTTTTAAAATCACGTATGCAAGCAGTGTTTCATAAAAATACACCACTTTTACAGCTATTCACTATTAAGAGTAACAAACACGGGAGGCTCTTTAGTAGAAAGGAGGAGACTACACCATGTGTCAAATAGACATATGCAAACGATTTTTAATTTTTTATAAGTTTTTTATATGAAGAATAAAATATTGACCATTTACAAAGCAATTAGATATTCAGTATAAGACATCAGTAAGGCCAGGTTCACATCTAACTTCACATTCACCTATCTTTTGGTCTGCTGGACCGCTGGGCACCACATAAGATCGCTATTAATAGTAACAGACACGGGAGGCTCTTTAGTAAAGGAGATATCAGTGCACCATTTTTTTAACATATATATGCAAACGACTTTTTATCTTTTGTCAAACAATTTTTTTTTTACATTTGTATTGATAAGTTATGTAAGTTCTGTTATTGTAATTACTACATTTACAACAAAAAAATGAAAAAAAAGTTTAATTTTTTTTAGAAAAAAGAAAAAATCTATTTAGTATACATAATTTAAAACAACAATTAATAAGTAGTTTTTCATATTATGGCGTGAACTACAGCATGGTATATCAATCATTATGCCCTTAACTAAAGGATAAAAAAATTTACGAAAATGTTTTCTTACTTTAAGAATAAAATATTGACCCTCTACAAACAATTACATGGCCTCCTTCAGTCGCGAAGCGACTGTGGATCATCTCATGGAAATGAGATGAATGCCTAGGCATTAGCTGTGGTCGGAACGATGTCGCCCACACATCAGTTCCCCCCTCTCCACGCAGCTGATGTATCCAAAGGAACGGCAGTGCCGATACAGTTTGGGTTCAGCGTCGTCGCAGGTTCCGCCAGAGTGTAGCACTGGGTGCTGCAAACTGCCTTAGTGTTACAGTTTGCACTACAAAACAATTAGATCAATTAGATATTCATTATAAGACATCAGTAAGGCCAGGTTCACATCTAACTTCGCATTCACCTATCCTTTGGTCTGCCGGACCGCTTGGGCACCACATAAGATCTGTCAACCTTCTTTCTCCAATCTTCTCTGTCATTAATCTTTAATAGAATTTCGTTCTGATATTCTTTCTGAAAATATTGAAACCTGTCTTTTACCTGCCTGGGTGGACCACTTCGGGAACCGATTTTAAGTTTGTGTTTCCACACAAACTGTCTTTGTAACCTTGTTTTTAAGTAAATTGTTTTTTGCATTTTGCTTGTGCTACTGATCACTCTTTGTGGACGACAAAACAGTTTGAACAATTGATCAATGTCAGACTTTTGAAAACAACAACAAATAAAAACAAAGAAGTTAAATAAGTATTTCACATTTAAAACTGGCTATTATTGAAATGTTCTTTTTTTTTTTTAACTAAATCATATTAGGGCTTCTTCATAAAACACATCAAGTCTGGATCCCATTGAAGTATGTTTCTTGTGACACTGACCCCCGCAGCTAACAATTAAGAAATGACAAAAGTAAATGTTTTACTGGATGCTCAATTTGAATTTGAATTTGGTGACCCATAATGCAATCCAATTTTATGCCGGAAATTCTTGTAGGCTCCATTGGCGAAGAAGTAATAGAACCCTTCTTTTCGAAATAGAAAAATTTTAATAAAAAAAAATTAAATTATAAAAGAAAATTCTCAATAATTTTTTTAGTGACTAAAATATTTTTATAAATATGGCATTAATAGATGTTTTGTTTAATTTTATTTCAGCATGGGATTTCTACAGCGCAAGGACCTCCAGGGATTTTCAAGTCAGTGCTCGACACTAAACTGTTCAAGTTCTCAGAAGAAGTTCTGCAGTTCTCCAGTTACCTAAGCTTAAACCCTGCCCAGCAGACTAGCTTCGTCCTTGATCCAGTAAACTTGAACAGTAAAGAGGGTGAAAATATATTTCTTTACTCGTTCATTTTAAATACATGGCAGAGTGGGTTAAAACCAATAGGCTACCTAAATGAGAGGGAGATGGTTCGAGTTTGAATCCCGATGACGACTAGGAATTTTTTTCTTTTAGATCTGACGGGCTACAAAGCAGGACATTTTGGCGCCGCCGTTTTGGCGCGAAGGTCGTTTTGGCGCGAGCCGTTTTGGCGACGGGACATTTTGGCGCGAAATACATTATGTACGTTTATTGTATTATTTCTTTTAAAAGAATTATTCATATCTATGTTTTGCATGAGTGTTTGTGTTAAGACATATTTTTCACGTACTAAATGTAAATGTGTGTTTGTTTTTCACATCATTTTCTTTAATAAACATTTTGGCTTGTGTATGTGTGTTTATTAATAGGCACACTTTTATTTTCAAAAAAGTTTTTTAAGATATTATTTTAAAATTAAAAACAAAAAATCAAAAACAAAATGAAACAATGACAGACTAAAAATTGATGCAATTATTTGTTTACTTTAACATTGGTTTATTTAATGACTGGATGGTATCTCCAGCTATACATACCAAACACTTGCAAATAATAAGTAAAAATATAATACATGTACCATGTTTCTCAAAATACTTGAAGTTCAGTATACATAGACACCATGGTTATTTGCATAAGTCGCTGGAATTCAAGGGTTCATTAAAAAGTTGTGTGCAAGTCCCTTGAGGTATTCAATGATGTTCCTTTGTTGATGAGTTTTTACAATTACATTGATTCTTTCGTCTGTGTCAATATACTTAGCAAGTGTTCATTAATTACTTGTTACAATAACGTCTTCAAAGTGTGTCAATATACTTTTTTTCGTTTAGAAGGCGGCTGGTCTCCCCGGATATATTGTTCATATATAAGGTCACGACCTTTCTGGACAGCTCGTATTCCATTCAGGAATCTAACTTATTATAGGCCTATATTCATGAAATAAGCAAAAGCTTTATAATAAAAAAAACAACAAAAAACAATTCTCTGAACGGTGTTAGAATTCCTACTATACATACAATATTATGGTAGAGTGAAATAAACATTGTTATAAAAGCTACGTGCTTATTAAATTATCGTCAAATGATATCTCGCGACAAAACGTCCGTCGCCAAAACGGCTCGCGCCAAAACATCCCGTCGCCAAAACGGCGGCGCCAAAACGTCACGTACCGGACTGGCTAACTGCGTTGTGTTTTCTGTGCGCATAAAGACATCCACAAAAAAGATTGCCCCAGAGCGCACTGAGCATTCTAAAGGACAATGGAAGACTCTCTATTTAAAAGCAATAATAATTTTAAATTTGTATTTTTCTCTTCGTTGTCATTTTTATGTGGAAGGGTTCAGAGCGTTATTACTATATATGCGAGAAACTTCGCAGTGTTCCATATTGCGGTTTTGGGGCCAGTGTCTTGTTCTGGTCACTTGATAGAGAATAATTTTAATACACAGTAGTTGGGTTGTATCTCCAGACATCTAGTCCAACTAAACCGTTGTATGCGCATTAAAATCTTATTACACAACTAGGACAGAAGCTGAACAAACTTCTTTGTAAACAGAAATTAATGTAGTTTATTGACAATGAGGCGCGGTGGCTGAGCGGTAAAGCGCTTGGCTTCCAAACCGGGCGTCCCGGGTGCATATGCTGGTAAAAATAGGGATTTTTAATTTCGGGATCTTTGGGCACCTCTAATGGGTACCTGACATTAGTTATGGAAAAGTAAAGGCGGTTGGTCGTTGTGCTGGCCACATTTGTTAACCTTGGGCCACAGATGGCCTCTGTATCATCTGCCCTATAGATCTGAAAGGGAAACGTTACTTTTATTGACAATATATACAGCTTTTGGATTCCTATGTAGATATATACAATAAATATAATAGTATCTTCAACAATGGAATCAACGTTTAATTAGACGTCTTTCTCTCTAGCGTGTACCCTTCAACTTTCACTATTTTTAACCTCATTTACACGAATCTATTTAGCGAATAGAACCAAATCATCCATTTAGTATTTTTTACATGCTTCCAGCAGAAACACGCAGATAAACTTCATTACAGCATAATTAAAGTATTCACTCAACAACTTTTGTCATCTATTGTTCTCATGAGATTCGGGATAATAAGCAATTCTCCAGACTTCCTTGTGTTTTGCACTTTTCTGTGTTGGATATCATCATTTAACCATGTCTGTACTAAAGTGATTAGAGTGTTGGCATAATGCGTACAACTCGCTTACGGTGTTTTTTATTATATTAATCATTCTTATTTATAAATGCTTGTTGTCAAAACGCCAGGTCTGACTCTACATACCATGGTTCATCTGTCCAACACTACCGACACACTTGCCTTGATAGCCGCTAACCTATCCGTGGATACGCTTCTGGGAGGAGTGCAGGCTTTCCGGCACCAGACGAAAAGCTACACTTACGTCGTGGAGAAAGGGTCGGGTCACGTGGTATCTCACCCCCGCGTGCGAATCTCTTCCGAGAGTATTTCGAGAGACGTTGTCATGGCAACCCTTGAAGAAGTTGAAACTGACCTGACCACAGACCAGCGACTGGAGATATTATCATCTGGGGCTTCAATTGGACAATTCAAAGCCTGGGTAATTATAATATTTTTTTATATCTATTAAAGAAATAAATATCGCAGCGCAAAAAACTTAATATTGTAACGACTCTCATAAAGTCTCATTATACATTCTCTCTATAAACTACACCTCGACACAAACAGACCAAAGAACCCTAAGTAGCACTTTAATGACAGCTCGTGTAGCGCTTTATTGGGGCTATTTGTGTCAGCTGCCTACTCACAAACCACTACCCCTATCACCACCAAAGTTATAACAATAAAATAATAATTATAAGAATAATAATAAGGCTTGTCTTTAATTCCGAAGATTAATGAGGAATGCAGTATTACCCGTGGCTACGCAGCCCCAGTTGTGACCTACATATTTTCCCACATCCAGGGCAAGCATAACCATTGTCCGGCGGTGGTCGATTAAGATTTTCTTTTCGCCGTCTGCATCTGTCCTCGGCAGCGGATTTTCTTTTGGTCTCAAATATGTATTCCGCGGCCTTTGTGAGTGACCTCCAGCTTTCTCTTTCTGAGGCCGCATGCAACCAAGTTGGCTAAGCTGGTCTTTAAAGCGTTTCCGTGGGGCACCTCTGTTATTTCGACCACCTTGATGTTTCGGATGACTGACGTTCGGATAAACGACGTTCTGCAGTACTATTAGACATTAAAAAAATAATTAAGTGTTTAATAAATAATGTGCGAAAATAAGTACATGATAAGTTTGTGTGTGGAGGACGAGTCATCTTTTACAACCGACACACCTCCCACGTTTATATATTTCTTGTGTGGGGAGTTTTTATCAGCAATACCCAGCACTTTTTACGTTCACAGCTCAGACCTGGCAGGGAAAGAACAAGTTCCGCAGTTGAATCCACCAGTGTGTTCCACAGGCTGGTACTTGAGACCAATTTTATCGTTGTGCTGGTCATCTTCGACTCTGAGATGACAAAATTTCCAACATCGCCTCAGCAGGTTAGAAAACAACTACAGTAATCTTCAGTTCTCTTCCTGTTCTAGCATTCATTTTTAAGCTCTAGATACTTTAAATCAACATTGTTTTAGACTTTGCGGATTGAACTAAAAGTAAATAGGTGGCATATAATGTCTATTAGAATAAACAAAACAAAAGACAATCAGCACACAGATATACACTCACATAAACATTGATCTAGAAACCATTGTTGAAAGTTGAGGTTTAGTTGTAACTAAAAGCAACTAAAATCTACAACTATTCTCATAGATTGAACATTGATACAAATATACGTAGGCGTCGAGGTTGCTAGAAAAGTGTAAACCGACAATAGTTTACACTTTCAAGAAGCTGTCAGCTTCTACGCAGAAGAGTAGATTAATGAAAGGGAAATAATTCGTTTCCAAAAGCATTAAAGGGGTTAAACTTGAACTTTTGGTTTGAAAAATTATCGTGAGAGAATAGCATTTTTCATGGTCCAAAAAGTCAGTTCATTGACTCTATACGTTTTTAGCTTCATATTATATGTATTATTATGAATTTTTTACTAAATATATGAAATATAATGTGTATTATTGCTTAAAATATTATGTGTGTTCAATCTTTGCATGGATTTTTTTTTTGAAGGATTTAAAAATAATTATTTCGTTAAGAGAAATTCCGTTATTTCTACATCCAACAAAATATTTCACGGGTACAATGAATTTATTAACTAAAAAGTATAAACAGGGCCAGATTTAAGTATATGGAGGCCCCTACAATTTTGAAAGGTTTAATAAAGGTTCACGTATGACTGAAAATATTTAAATCTAAAAGCATGCTACATTTTAGAAGAAAAAATAGAGTTCTGGAGTTCTTGTAAATTTAATATCACTTTCCTTTTTTTTTAAAATATTTAATATTCATATTTTAGTTTTAAAAAGTGTACATTTTGTGGAGGGTTAGGTCCTTGGTAGACTCCCTATCGTAAAATCAGAAGCTGTATTTACTTAATCCTAGCATGCTACAAGCGTATACCTTTTAATCACATTTTCGCCAGCCTTAAAAATGTTTAGAAAAAAAAAATTCTAAGCTTTTGACCCGTCGAAATTCGGATATATTTTTTCTCTTTTGTGGAGGCCCCATTTTTGTGGAATCCCCGAGGATGTATCCCCCGCCTGCCATTCCTTAAATTCGGCCCAGTATATAAATGTATGAACTAGTGGCAATTCCATTGTAACAAAAGAAGTTATCTTTCTAAATATTTGTTTTCTCCTGAGGCCTATCTGTATACATTTACATATGTGTGTGTGTATGTGTGTTCCTGTACAATGGTGTAGACTTGGGGTGGGACAATCCATCAAGCTATAGTACACCTATTGTTAGTTCTAACACTATCAGTAAAAGTGAACAATCAAACACAAAGACACAATGAAATACAGATTATCAGATCAGATACCAATACAACTATGCAAACAAGAGTTTTAATAGTACTCATAAGTAAACATTAAATATAGATCCATGTAGGACTACATTACTTATTGTACTTCTGGATGACAAAGTTCCGGTACTTGCTGAGAAGACCTACAAAAGTCTAATATACTTAGACACGTGTACTCTTGATCTCTCGTGTCAATGTGTAAAAAAAAAGTTTGGTGGAGGGTCTCTGTGCTGTACAGGGTCTATATATATATATATATATATATATATATATATATAGAGAGAGAGAGAGAGAGAGAGATAACTCATTGAGAAAAAAAAACATGAACATGCTAAAAATATCTAGCTACATGGATATACAAGGGCAATAACAAAGTAAAGAATAATAAACAAAGTAATGTCATGCTTGTAATGTCTCTTTCACGCTATTTTTTAAAAAGAGATTTAGGTTTTTATTATTTCTGTCAATTTTTGGATACGTCACTGATTTAAAAAAAAACCTTTAGGCTATTTGTAGGTTGTTCTTGTGTTTTAGGTGACCAGATCTACATCCGCCGTTTACCACAGGTTTGATAAAATAGCTCCACCGTCAGCTGGGACGTGTATACTGTCCAGTATGTGGGCCAGACTGGGCAAAATTGGAATCAAGGTAAAATTGAGTCTTCCATTGTAAAGTAGTTGTGATTTTTTTTAATTAAAAAAAGTCGAACAATGGAAAAAATCGTACTTGACAGATGTGATATAAGTTGAATTGCTTCTCATTTAGGAGGCTTGAGTCATAAGTGAACAAGTTCGTTTGTTTTTAATGCATTTAAAAAGCGATCAATGTAACATTCACCCAGATACCCCTTTCTTTCTTCACCCCCCCCCTCACCTTTTCCCAATCGGCTTAGACAGATGATAGGGGAAAGCTAAAAGCATGAAAATTGGTAAAAAGATTTCTATTTGCAAAATTGATTATTGTTGGTCTAGAACTATTACACATTTAATCACATGACTGTTTGTATTTCAATGGCAATTAAAATCTGTAAAATCTGAATGTCTAACTATATTACTATATAAGTTTGAACATAAATTAGGAATTATTTTGTTACACTTAGATTGAGTTATGTTTATGTGTTTTGAATACTAAGGTGTCTATAAAGTGTGTAGTCCACATACAAGTCTGATAAAACGTCGCCTCTTCGCCCTTTAAAATTGATCGTCGTATCTCAGCTAAGACTGTGGAGCCTAAACTGCACGCGCCTGCCCCATGTTTTCATAAAATTCTTAATTTTCTCCGCAAAGTACTGCTAATTCTTATCTTATATATGACAGACGTTCCTTCAAAAGATAAGATAATGACGTCTTATGCGTTAGCATCTGTTAATCTAGTCGTGTATCTCAATTATAGACTTAAACTCTGCTAAGTCACTGGTTTTCTTGGCTGATTCAAGCAACCCATTCCATGCTCTATTGGCACTAAGAAAAATAGGAGCACTTGTACGAATATGTCCTAGCATATGAAATAAGAAATGCACCTTTTCTTTGTGTCTTTCTGAATACTTTATTACGTTGTGTTTTTGTGTTTGAAAATCATTGTTTAGAGCTGTGTGTATTATTGCTGCTTTACTTTTTAGTTTTCTGCCTGGGTTGTCTTTAAGTTTAGGGATTACAATGTTTACACGCGAACTGATCAAATGTTTGATGTATTCTATTAATTGTCTGAGTGGCGTGGATCTCGTTTAAGGAATTCGGTCAAATTTAAAATTGTCGTGGTTTTGTTTGTTCGTTTGTTTGACATTGTGGTTGAATGCATTAGGACTTCATGTTGTCTGCGTCAACTGTCTCAAACTGTGTGAATAGAAGGAAACATTCGTGCATTTAAAACACAAAACACTGGTAAAAAAAATTTATTCACAAATATAGAGATTTTTTTTATTAATTTCTAAACTGATTGAATATGTCGTTACAAGTTCTCTCCAGAGATGTTCGTTAACAGACGGAGTTATTTGTATGAAGGTTTAACCCAACAACAGATGGAAGATTTAGACAACTTTATAAAATCGCCATCCTCGGTGCCTACGATTTTATATAACGGTAAACCTCATAGACTTTTATTATAATTAAAACATGTTTATTACAAAGATTATATTAACTCTGTCTGTCTGTCTGGGAGGATTCTTTTACACGCTTTTTCTCCCACTTCCTATTCTCGGATCAAGTTGAAATTTTGCACAATTTTTCATAGTTGATAACAATGCATGAATAAATAAAAAAATCAATTATTGGTAAATAATTAACATTGTTATATTAATTATATTGAAAAAAGAGAGTTGAACCTTGCATTATTGATAGACATGACAGTGATTGTGCGGTACTTCCCTTCAAATAAGCCACTTTTTTTCTGTTGTTTTTTTATTGAATTGAAGTTATTAAAATAGAAATAATACAAGCTAGTGAGTTAAAGCACTCAGATCTCTTATTTTGTAACATTCTAGAGAAGCTTTAGTTTATGGTGTCCCCATTGTTTTACGCCGCCTTTAGTTTTGCACTTGTGTGAGCTCTGACTACTCCTAAATGTGGTCTTCTCTTGGCCAGTTACCCCCATTTGTCTGTCTTATATAGTGGTTTCATTCAGTGCAAGACTTGCCAATTTATTCATGTTGTGCTCTAGGCAACACTTGACAATTAGATCAACATTACGTATACTATATTAAATTACACTTTATACGCAATCCGCAGATTATGGGGCCCCCTAATATATCTTATGATCGTGTCACGCAATTTGTCCAAATGCTGCTCAAGTAGGTCCTACTCATTTCACATATATTTCTAATCAACATTATTTAGTCACCATCACTGCCTTCAGCTATCATTTCGTCTATTGGACACATGTATTTTGTTTTGATTTGGGATACCGCTGTAGAGCTGCCCTGTCCATTTTTTCTTGATGTATTTCTACTATCACTTACGTTGTCTATTTAAGGTCAATGTTTCTCTGAATAAAAATTTCTGACCAACATGAAGATAAATTTTCATTTGAACAATAAGCTTTGAAGCCATTTCAAAATCTTCTGCTGTAATGTTTACATTAATACTTTTATTTTAAGATCTGCTCTAAATCAATCTCTAGTTAGTCCATACTATACTTCCAGATAGTACTTATTTGACTGAACTTGTCGCCATGACGTCTCAACACCTCCTGCAGGTATGGAACAACACGAAGGTCACGGCCACGCACAGGTCAGGCAACTTGTAGCTTATCTTATGTAATTAGTAAAAACAATTTTTTCCAGCATTACCTCATTCAGAAATTTAATTTTTACAAAGCTTATATAAACTCATTCTGTCTGTCTGGTACAAAGTTTGTACACGTTATTTCTCCCACACCTAATCTCGGATCAAGCTGAAAACTAGCACAATTATTTCTTTTACCTGACAACACAAAAATAAATTTTTAAAAAAGTATCAATTAATTAATTAGCTATTGGGAATTAATTATTTTGTTTGGTAACTTGATTAAGAGAAAGGAAAAGTCCCCTTCATAAGTGGTCCGTGGTCTGAGTGAACCCAAACATGTAATAAGACGAGACTACAGAAACTAGAGATAACTATCCAATCTTCTATGTCCATTAGAACTTCTCTAGCAGAGTGGTTACAGTGTCAATCTGATGAGGCTGCTTGCTTGAGCCAAACTCTATACAAGGGAGCGATTTGGTGATACGATACTACATTGCTTATTTCGTTTCGTTTTCGAGTATCAGCCATATACCATGATATAATTGTTCCTATTACTCATTCATATGTTTATATTTTCGGAATCCAAAAAAAAAATCAATATTTATTATATAGATTTAGTAAATTATAATAAGATGAATATTTGATAAAAGCGAGTAAAGATATGACTAATGCTTGTAAGGTAAATCTAGTTATGACTGCCGTGTTTCATTCAATAGTAAAATAGTGATATCTCTAGCTTTGGGGCGTAGAGGCGGAGTGGTCAAGCGTTTGGCTTCCGAGCCGAGGGCTCTCGAGTTCGAGTCCCGGTAGAGACTGGGTTTTGACTTTTGCGATTTTTAGGGTACCCCTGAGTCCACCTAACTCTCATGGGTACCTGACAATAGTTGGGGAAAAGTAAAGACGGTTAGTCGTTGTTCTGGCCACATGGTTTAGCTTGAGGTAATTTTTCATGTATATAAGCCTACACAATATCATATATTGTATATTCTTCACAAGTTTGTGTTTGATAGATGATGTTTATATTACCTTACAGATATATCGCCACGCCTAGTGGCATTCTCGCCACCTCGCCAGCAACAGCATTGACCAATAGGATAGATGTTCAGAACTATCAATGGTAAGATATAAAATAAATAATAATATGCCTCTGAGGAGCTTTGCAAAAGGGGAATAGGGAGGGGAAAGATTGATTGGAAACCCCTCCCCTTTGACCTGTTAAATACATTCATTTTCGATTAGTGTAGTAGCATAGATCATTTGAATGCTTCAAACAAAAAACTACTGATGTTACCTGACAAGCGTTGACTCTTTAATCAAACGAGAGGTGGCGATTCCTTGACCATGTGACAAGCTATGACTAAACTAATGGACTAGCGATAGAAAGAAAACCAAATCAACATATTTTCTAAATTTATCAATTTCTTAAAATGTAATAAGTTGGGTTCCTAGAAGCAATCATTGCGATGAGTGGTGCATCAAACAAGATAACAATAACAACCTTGTAAGTAAGTGACTGCCAACGTTGAAAATCAACGTATCGAGTCAATATTCCATTTTAAAATGGATACTGAGACTTGCTACAAAAAGATATGATAGCAGTTCAAAAGTGATCAATCCAAATAACTTCAGAAAAGCCAAGAGCATTTCAAGCCAGAAATCTTTTTTTCTAACAGTAAAATACAAAGTCATAAGGCCAGACGTGTATCCAATGATAGGGAATAAAACAAATAGTTCAAACTATAATCATCATCAAGGTAAGCCAATGTATTTACCAGTTACGTTTTACTAGGAGAAAATTGATTCGAAATGTAAGGAAATACTCATGCTTCAATTCTTCAGTCTCAACTATATGGCTGCCATTGCGAAATCGTTTGCCTCTCACCCTTGCTGTTGTCCCTAGGCTTTCATCGCACGACTTCGGCACCTCTTACATGACATGTTAGAAGGATCATCGCAGTTGACTTAAGGATCCCTGCACCTGATTTTTCTTTGAGCTTGACTCCGGAACCCTTAGTACCGCAAGCCACCAAAAAGTTTGAAAATAGTGTACCGCTCTTCTTGATTTATCGCTTTATTGAACTGGGAATGTTAATATTGTCATTGTATTTATTTGCTGTAATGACGTAGTGATATTGTATGTCTGTGTCATGAAGCTAAGGCCTTGTTGTGAACGGTCGTTGACTTGTGGCACCAAACTTCTGGTAGACAACTAAACCGCTGTAGGCGTATTATAGCTTAACTTATAAAACTTGAAATGACTTGAATAACTTTCTGTGAACATTACTAAATATAACTTTTAAATAGAGACCAAATCAAGTTGATATAAGATAAAAAGAATCTACTAGACAGCGATTCCCAAAGTGGTCTATATAGACCCCCAGGGGTCTAAGAAGACTTCCAAGGGGTCTACGAAAGTGAAAAAAATCATTTGGGGGTCTACGATCATGGAAAGTAATATTTAACAAACAGAAATGTAGATGATACGGCGTTGATTATTTAAAATTGGGATTCATTCCTTCCTTGTCAAACAAGTGGTGGCCTAAGTGACTTTTTTATGTCGATATGAACTAATTACACTGGAGGATCATTTCAGATGATGTCACCCTGATGAAAGTTGAAGCTTTAAAAAACTTTCGAACTCTCAAAGATAAAGTTTAAAATAGACCCACAAAATCTCTCTTCAACCATCAGATAGAGACAATGGTGGTTTGCGAACGTCTTACAAGATCTCTTTACCAGCCGTTGAAGTAGCTTTAAAAACTTGTTACGCAAACCTTACATTTGATATTAATAAGCGATATTATTAAGCGAATTTTTAAAAAGCAACAATACAGTTTAAGGGCAAATTATTCTGTGGCATTATACGTCTCGAGAGACGATCTTTTCCCTTTGCAACTTCTTGTGTGACTAATTATGTAATTCTTTGCAAATGACATATACAGTCTGAGATCAGCGGCGTCGCAAGCTCTGACAGGGTGTAGCGCTTTGTGCTGCAACTGCCTGTGGGTCGCCGGCTCCTTTTTTTTTCCTCAAGGTTTACCCACGAAACCTTTCCCATGTATTGATATAACGGCAAGGCAGCAAAGGTTTGAACTCAGTTTTCCTTCTACTAGGTTGGTTGCTAGCCATGGCTAATTAGTCCCTCCTGCCTAAAGCTTACTGTTTTAGGCGCCAGTTATTCGCCTTCTCCCCTTCTACTGTTAATGAAAACAGTTCCGCGGACCCGATATTTAAACCAGACGTAAAAGATCAAGAAATACACGAGACACTTACGGCAAATTAATAAATAAATTTAAATTTAAAATAATGTTTAAAGGACTATTTCATTAAAAAACAAATTTGTATATGAAACATAATAACCGTAGCAACGGATGATCAACCTGAAAAAAAGAAAACATTCCCAGTGTGTTTTGATAGTCCAGTAATATATATATATAAATTGTTTTTTTAAATTGGTTTTTTCGTTCTTTGACTCACTACAGTTTGATATAATTTTAGAAAAAAAGGTTACAAAAGACAGTTTGTGTGGAAATACAAACTCAAAATCGGCCCCCGAAGTGGTCCACCAGGCAGGCTTCAAGATTTTCAGAAAGAACATCGGGGTTAGGATTAGGGTTTGGGTTAGGATGTTCAGAAAGAACATACGAAAGAAATTACATCAAAGACAAATAAGAGATAAGAATGGAGAAAGAAGGTTAACAGATCTTGTGTAGTGCCCCAACTTTCCTGCAGATCAAAGGATAGATGAAAGTGAATGTAAAGTTAGATGTGAACCTGGCCTAACTAGCTCCCCTTTTAGACCTTGTGGTCTATAGGACAGATAATGTAAAGTTCATCTGTTTTTTAGGCCTACGGTTAACGAGGGTGTCATGTAGCCAGCACAACGACCAAACGCCTTTACTTTTCCCCAACTAATGTCAGGTACCCATTAGAGCTGAGTGGACTCAGAGGCGCCCAAAGATTCCAAAGTTGAAAATCGAAGTCTTCACCAGGATTGGAACCCTGGACCCCCGGTTCAGAAACCAAGCGCTTTACCGCTCAGCCACCGCGCCTCCCCTGGCCTAACTGATGTTCTATAATTGATCTAATTGTTTTGAAAAATGTTCAAACTCTTATCCAAACCCTTAAAAAAAAAAAAAAAAAAAAAAAAAAAAAAAAATATGCCCGGGGGTTACAAAAAATAATTGAGGAAAATGAAGTTTACAAGATTACTATTCGTTTTAAATTAGGTTTAACTTATAATGCATACTAATTAGCTTTTTCTCTTTAAAAAACTGCTTGCATAACTGATTTTAAAAATTAGATTTTTCACTTTCAGAAAAAAAGTAGCCGTTGCATCAGAACTTTGAAAGGTCTAAAATATTGTGATGTCTTATTTTCAATATCTTTTCTAGTTGACGAGATCTAAACGGGACAGACGGACAGACATTTCGCACAAAACTAATAGCGTCTTTTCCCCTTTCGGAGGTCGCTAAAAAGGATTTGGTGAATTTGCAAAAATGCAATACACTTTAAGCAGGGGGTCTACCGTAATCCAGAAAACATGATAAGGGGTCTACGAGACAAAAAAGTTTGGGAACTACTGTACTAAACTTTAGTAATAATATTCTTAACAAAATCTAACTCACTACAATAACACAATCTTTCAGTCTCATGTTCTGGAGTCGTCTGTCCTAACTTAGACAACTGAAGACAATATCTTGCCTCATTCACAACCAATAGCTAACATCTTCCCGCTGTCACCATAGAAACACACAAAAACACACTACATAACAGGGCTGACACAAAATTTACGATGCAGCACTAGCTAATCAGTCTTTGAGTTACAGTATGAAGAATATTAATACAAATATAAGACTTGCACCTAGCTAGACATAACCTGACATACCACAGCATAACAAGTTAGGAAGATAGTAAGCTAACTTTAAAGAATCCAAGCTCACACACAAGATTGACGTAGCCTCGTTATTGACCCTCCTCCTCAGACTTTCATTGTACTGTTTTGGCAGGTACTCCGAGGCTCTCTCCTTACAGAACACAACAGTGGTCAGCAGGGAAACGTTTCCAGGTTCAGCATTTAACTTCATCATCAGTCAAGCCATCGTTTTAACTGGCAAGCAAGTAGAGAGCACTTAGGATCAAATAATCAGACAACCATTTTCACCATAAGACTGTTACACTTTCTTTACTTAACCAATGATTACTGTTTTCTTTGTTCTGTGATGATAAATGTACACTGGGTTTCAAGTCCTCTGTGGAATCAATTTATCTGTTCAAAATACAAGAAATAAAACATCAAGGACGACATATAAAGAGAACCAACAACAACTCCACGTACCTTCATAATAAAAAAGTTGTTGATCAAACAATCTTGAAATTTCTTCTGTATCTAGAGGATACCATTCTCAACATAATACTCGCTCGCCATGATGTAAAAATGTTTAGTAAATATAAATTTTTTCAATTTAAAAAAAAAAAGGTCCACATTGGAAGATTTAGTTTTAGTGGGCTGCAGTATGGCCCAAAATTAATTAAGTAAAAAAAACAAAACACGGACAAATGAAGGATTAAAGTAAGTTATAATTATTTTTGGTTTCATCAAACTAAAAACACTTTCAATTGCAATTAGTGTTTAGGATTGTTTGGCAATAGATAAGCAATTTTGTAAATAGCAAAGAAATGTGATTCAGAAAATCTGTCGTCTTGCTATAAAAAAATGGAAAAAGAAAAAATAGAAGGAAACTTATAGAGAAAAAAAATATTTCCAATGCGAACATTCTCGATTAATTGAGGAAAATTGGAACCAGCTTTCTAAGCTTCCAACATCTTACAGATGAAGTGTTAGGTTCTTATCTATTAATTAGAAAACGTCCTAATATTATTTTATACATTTCGGTCCTTTCTTAAGAAATGACGATTATTACGTCCTAGCCCAAACCTCCAGCAGGACGGCAAGGTTTGATGTCCGGACAATTGTGATGACAGTCCAAAGCGCAAACCACTCAACCGGGCCACCATCCCATTAATACACTTCTGATATAAATTAGGGTGTTAACTAACAAGAAATGTTTACATTAATAACTAGGAAATAATGACGTAAAAAATTGTGAAATGATATTTATTATATTATTATTTCTTATTATTTTAACAGAACAGTTGGTGTTGCTGCTGCTAGTGTTCCTGGCCATGTTTTGGAATTTTTGATACGCAATAAGGCAAGATACGTTACTTATAGTCATTCATTCTGATAACATTAGGCTCTGTTAAGAGTATTATAACATCAATCTAAACAATATTTTCAGAATTAGAACTAGATTTAATGTTAATTTCATTTTCAGGTGAAGAAATGTTTTGGTCCAATGTACACTTGCAAACTTGTAGACTTGCACGGGTAAGCATATATACTAACCAATCACATCACCAGCTTTATTTCCATTTTAGAAACGCAACTGAGCTGTAAGCCATGTAGAAGTACATTGTGGTTACAACGTTAGGACTAATGAGCTCAACAGGCAGCACCGCAATTAAAATTGTAATTGATGTTTAGTAATAACGATTTTGTTGCCTTTCTAGCATATCTGTTTTGAAGTGTGTAAAGCATGTGTGTTATATAATGGTTAAGGCGGTGTATAGGCCAACTTCAGTTAATGTTTTTTTAACAAAACTTATATCAACGCATTCTGTCTGTCTGGTAAAAAGTTTGTACACTTTATTTCTCCCATACACAATCTCGGATCAAGCTGAAATTTTGCACAATTATTTCTTTTACATACCAACACAAGAATTTAAACAAATTAACCAATTAGCTAATTGGTATCTCGAACAAAGGAAATAACTTTTACTTTACTGAAATGGTGGTTATAAACTGAATTAGTCCCCTTTATAATTCGCCACTCTAAATTGTAATAAACAAAATATAAATATACAATCTTTTCTAGTGATAAGTACATCGCTAGTCGAGTGGTTAGCACGTCGGCCCGTGGAGGCGTGAGCCACGATTTCGAATTAAAGTCATTCCCTTTTTTTTTTTTGCAAATGCTTTTAAAAACCAACTACGGTAAAAAAAAAAAAATATCCCCTCTTTCTTCCCTCCTCCCCCACATTTTCCCTACTGGTCCCTACAAGTGATAGAATCATAGGGTATTGAAAAAGCTAAAAGCATGAAATAGCGCTAAAAAAACTATTGGTAAAAATATTTCTAATCGCACAGATGTATTGTTGTTGGGTCTATATCTATTACAAATTTATTGTGGCTGATCCAAACTAATAAATACATTACACTTCGTTTAAGCTTTGTTTTTGTTTTTCAAAAGTATTTTAAACTACTATACCCTCATTATGTACTGTCTTCACAACATTTGCATAGGCTGATATAAAGTGTTCTCCTATAGACTTAATCACTCTCTCTCTCTCTCTCTCTCTCTGTCTGTCTGTCTGTCTAAAAAATCGTATGAAAAGAAGTATATACAATGCTCAAACATTTCACACACAATATGTTATAGATTACAGACGTTACTTTAATTTCATCCAATGAGTGTTCTAAAATCACCACTAAAAATAAAAGAAACAGTCCACAGATCTGTTGGTAGAGCTATAGTTATATCTCCAGGAACGCTTTCATTTAAACATAAATATATACAGTACTTCAAATGTAAAACTAAATCTTACGTTCTTTGAATCCTTTCTTCTATCGAAACAATAGGTTTTTTTTGTTCCCCCCCCCCCACACACAAATGCCACTTACCTCCCTTGCTTTGATATTTGGCATTTACGGCAAAAGAGAGCTCTGAAAGATTGGTTGAACTTGTCAGACATAAAAACATAGACTACAAAGTTTGAGCTGCAGTTGATAGCCCATACCAGCACTGAGAAGTGAAACTTGATTTCTCTGGCTTCCAGGGAAGTGATCACGGCATCCAGCACTCTAAGCATCGACAAGGGCAACCCAGCCGTCAGGTATATCAAGCAAACGACAAAGAGCATCCTGGCGATCTTCAAGTTCACAAGCTTGAGATTGGATATCCCTGCCTTGTGTGCTGAAGCCATTTTGAGCCGCTTTCGGCTAGCCAGGTAAAGCTTCACACCAATGGCCAAACAACAAATGAAAACCATGCTGCTAAACACTGGCCCGATAAGCATTGTCATTACGTACAGGTGAAGCCACTCAATAATTTGTGGATTGTCTCTATAAAACTTTGTGTAGACTGTAATGGGCACAGTCTCGTTCAGCACCGCGCTGTAAACCCAAGTCACTTCCTTGAAGAAAAATAGCGGGACGCTTATCACAAACCACGTAATGTAGACCCCAAGGGAGATAATGGACATCCTCCTCGAGGTTATCCACTTTGAGACTTTCAAAGGGAAGTAAACCGCCAGCACACGTTCGACAGCAATCACTACGATATGGGTCATGGATATCGTTAGAAACGTACTGTTTAAAGTCAATCCATAGCAATCCACATAGCTACTAATGATCGTCGCCAGCGGTGGACTTACGAGCTTGAAATAAAAATGTATGTTTCTTAAGGGAGAGGTTCCAAGATACAGCAAGTCGGCCACGGCCAGGGCTCTCAGAATAATGGTGGTGGTACAGTCTAGCCGACTCCTGGCAAGGACGACTACATTGAGGATGTTTCCCACAAAGCCAAAAAGAGCCACGAAGTTGCTGACTGCAGTTATAATGACAGCTTTCTCCAACGATAATGTGTTAGCCAACAATTTTATTCCCGAAAACGAACTGTTCATTATTGTCGATTCTGATACATCACTCTGTGTGAAGGCTGAAACATTGGTGCAAATTAGAGTTGAGTCATTAGCACAAGACGTCATGGTGCTCTTTTAGCTGTGTAAAACGTTAATTCTATAGGCTAAAGCTGTTTATTACTGTAAAACTGTTGAAATAAGATTCTATAAAGCTGTTTATTACTGTAAAACTGTTGAAGTAAGATTCTATAAAGCTGTTTATTACTGTAAAACTGTTGAAGCAAGATTATATAAAGCTGATTTTTACTGTAAGACTGTTGAAGCAAAATTCTACAAAGCTATCTATTGCTGTAAGGATGCATCTAATGATCCTACTTGAAAAAAAAAGCCAAACAACTCATACTCTGTGCATCGATCTAGTTTCAAGGAACTCTCCCTACTCAGTGTTGCTTCTACATTTATAGATGATAGAAAAATAACTGGAAAAAAAAGTATTCTTTTAAAAATCCCATTTGATTTAATTACTTTTTTTTTTTTTATTGACACGTGCAATGTCCAGTCCATCAAAAGATTTTATCTTTAATTGAATGTTTTGCAAATAAAATACAATTCAGGATCATGATAGCCTCTGGATGTTGTAATCAAAATGCAAAACAATTTCTCTCTTGAATTTGAACATTGATGACGGCCGGGATTTTATATTCATTACGGTGGGTTTTTTTTTTAAGATCACTCAACTTTGAAAGGTACCTAACGTACGTCTCTGTGTGAGTCATATTACAGACAATGACATAAAGCCTCCGTACATAATCTACAACCATAGTCTGCTAGGTCTTAAGGAAGACTTTAGGTACTTAGATTGAATACAGCTCTATCAGCTGCAAAACGGAAGGTCGTCTAAGTTATGTTGTCCAGCGTACCACGGGAAGGTTGAAGACAAAGGCGTCCATTTAAACGAACGAATAAAAACAAAGCATGTCTTTATGTATTAGGCTACTACTTTAATGTTAGTAGACAGTTCTCTTTATTTGTAAAACTTTGTTTTTTAACTAATCTATATACTGTCTCTCTACAACAATTTTACAGGCTGGTATAGAACCTTCTCTTACAAACTCTCTCTCTCTCTCTCTCTCGGTATCATTCTCTTAATTACTCTATCACTCTTCCTCCCCCCTCCAGTGGCGTAGCTAGGGTGAGGAGAAGGGGGTCCATGCGGCGCCTTCGGTCCATGGGTCCCACCCGAGCACCCAAATGAATTGTAATTTTTTTTTTAACATTAAATATTACGCCACTGCCATGCAATCTTACTATTCACGTGGAGTCAAAAATACTAGACAGCCTTGTTGCCTCTATTACACAGAAAGCACGTGAGGCGATATGAATTTAGATTTGTCACTTGTGCATTATCTCGCCAATAAACAACTATATTATTCATTTAAATAGTCTTAATGATTTTTTTGTGTTAATTTTACTGACATACTGAACTAATTAGAATTTAGATATATATTTATTGAGTAAATTATCTCATGCCATGATGTCGAATGTCCTTAAAAAATTCAAGCCCTCGGGACGCCCAGTGCTCTACCTTATTCACAAAACATACAGGCTGCTCGCTCTGTCTGTGTCTCTGCTAAATTTTGAACACGTTATTTCTCCTACTTCCCATTTGAAACTTAGCAACAATTATTGATTGAATCATTTATTTAAATTAACCAAGGGCAAGTTATTTATTAATTATTAATTTTGCTTGATATAAAAAAGGGAAATAAATAGTACATTATTGAGATGTGATATTGCAAATATGGACTCCTTAGATTAGCTTTTTTTATTATTATTTCGCTTGATTGTTTTAACTAGGAATAGTTGAGAACCTTCACAAAACCATTTTGTTCTTCCGCTCTTTGTTCAACTGTAGATCTTTGCCCTGACAACGCCTGCATGAACAAATAAGTGTTGTTTGCGAAAACGTCAATTGGGAAAGGAATCATGAACACTTTATCTGATGACAAGATAAATGAGTGGGAATCCATTGGCCTATATTCATTCTGTAATTCAATTATTACGTTGCAATGATGTGTTTAGAACTATATTTAGATCCTCTTTGTTTGCAGTCACTATGAAATGGCTATGAAATTGCTATTAGAAATTTTGGTATGAAACGTAAGATCAAGAAACTTAAAAGCTGTTAAAATTAATTTATTGCTGCATTAATTTGTTTTATAACTAGGTTCTAAGTCCTAATCATAAAAATAACTAGGTCCTAATCAAAGGATTAACTAGGCCTAAATCAAAGGGTTAACTAGGTCCTACTAAAAGAATTAACTAGGTCCTAATCAAAGGAATAACTAGGTCCAAATGAAAGGATTAACTAGGTCCAATTCAAAGGATTAAATAGGTCCAAATCAAAGAATTAATAGGTCCAAATCAAAGAATTAACTAGATCCAAATGAAAGGATTAAGTAGGTCCTAATCTTAAGAATTGCAAAGAATTAGCGATTAATTGTCTCCAATGTATTGCATGTACATAAACTAACCTGGGACTCCCTGAGGATTTTGGTTTACGTCATCTTCAAATTTCGTTTCAAGATATTCCGATTTGACAACACATTTCGTATTTTTAATGATTTCGTTATCAAGCTCATCCCTGCTCTTGTTACTTCAAATAGAAAATTAATGATCTGCATTCCCATGGTAACAATTTTTCCATCCTGCATATTCCCGTGCTATTTATTTTTAAAAATTAAATAATTAATACAGCTCATCTCTATAATCATTAGCTAAACAGACAGACCCTCGAATATCTATCTTTCAATCATTTTTAACACACGGGAAATATTAGTCAAGACCATACACATAGATATATTATGACTCTGCCAGTGAAACTATTTTTATTCGCTCATTACAAAGATGATATCCACTTACTTTGGTCTGTCTCTCTGGTACAAATGGTGTACACGTTTTTTCTCCCATTTCCCATTCTCGGATCAAGTCGAAACGTTGTGCAATTATTTATTGACGAAATCAATACACGAATCAATCTAAAAATTAAACAATTAGTTGATTAATTTTGTTTTAATATAGAAAAAATCTTGCAGTATTGAAAGAGAGAGAGAGAGAGAGAGATGGTAGTGATACGGTAGTGATATAATCTTTGTTTTTTAAAAAGCATTTTTTTAAATGTTATTTATTGCGATTGTGAATGGGCATGTGGTAGGTGAAAAAAAAAGTTGTGTTCGCATTTCATTCAAAGCGTGTAATTTTCAGATATAAAAATCTAAAAAAAAACAACACAATTCCCCTAATTCAGAGATTTTGTACCGTACATAAAAAGTGCCATAAATTCTTTACCGTAAAAATATAGTGCAAACTTCTCAACATTTGTTGTACCTTTTGGTCTAGAACTAGATTTTAGATTAAATCTTAAAGGAAAATGATCCTAGTGTGCGCCCTTGAAAGCGTTTGTTTTTAGTTAACGGTTGTAACAGAGTCTAGATCTAGAAGCTACGTTCTTTTTGTATCACCATCACTTATCCCTTAGTCTGTTGAACTTTGGCGCACAACACATGATCCGTGGAGCGTCTTTCTCCATTCATTTCTTTGCTTTGGATATAATTTTTTTTGGAATGACAGGCCTGTATATTCTTTTCTTTTTACGCTTTCTCTATCTGCCTCTTCTTCTTTTGCCTGGTACCGTTCCCTATTAATTTAGTCACCGTTTACTCATAAAACTTTTTGTTTCAAATATACACAATCAATGTTAATGTTTATTCTGGTTTTTTTTCCTTATGTAAACTAGCTACTTAATGAGACTTCCTGAGGCTCCAGGATCTACGAGTCACCTGGTAGAGGCATTACCATTTGTGGCTAATAGGCTTCTACAGCTGGGCGCTATGAAAGTAAATTTATATACTCTGTTTATCTAATTCTCTCTTACTTATAACTGTACAAATCTAATCGCCTCTTAAATATAACTATACATATGTCGTTGACCCTTAATTATAGTTATGTATATCTAATTGCACCTTAATTTTAATTATGTATATTTAATTGCACTTCAACTTTAACTATGTATAGCTAATTGCCTCTTAATTGCCGAAGGTAAAGCCCGCAAACTAGTTATAAATAATGATTCAATTGAACTCCATGATTTAGGCTACTAATGTAGTTTTTTAACGCCTACATTTATATGTTGTGTTGTTATTTTTTTTTATTTTTGTTGTTGTTGTTGTTGTTGTCATTTTACTAAAAATATTTTTTTGTTTCCTAGCCTGTCTGGTGTAAAGACCTCGCGCACAGACAGAATAGACTCGGCTACATCATTAACGTGACAGCTTCCGGAGTTAGCTCTGATCCAAACATCAGTGACAACTGTAAGACATTTTATCTGCAGCCTATCGCCCAAAGCAACTTGTTGGTGTTGATAATTTCTTCTAGCTGTCCCCAAAACTTGACTGAGGTATCTTTACTATACTATTTAAAGTCATTTGTATCCTTGTCAGGTGTGTATGTGTTTGCATAAGTCTTTGTGTGATTGTGAAAAATACTGTAAGAAATCCTTGTGCGTATGGAGTGAAGAGTGTTATTTTGAAAACAAGCTATTGACAAAAGTGTTATATATCCTGTGATTGTTGAATTGTTCGTTGATAAGAAGATTGCATGGTCTGTCTGCGTATTATCCATTGTGTTCAATGTACTCACTTGACCACTGCGAACTGAAACAAAACGTAAGCAGCCAGGGACTGGACAAACAAAATAAATAGAGCCACAAAAAGGAACAAATGGAGCGATATACACCAACAATTTCTAGAAAAATCATTAGAGCCCTTCTTGAGATCAGCGTCGACTCTCCAACCCAGGTTCCTCCATGAAGGAGTGACTTGAATAGAGGTATCTTAAAAAAATATACAACTAGATGTAAAAAAAAAGCAAACAAAAAAAACAAAAAACAACAACCTTATTAAGTATAAATTATGATAATTAGCCTATTTTGAGATTATCATTTATGCATCTTCATAGTAAATATAGTTGACTGTTTCAGTGTGCGCGTGTGACGATCACTTGTTACTTATACATGTAGGCCTATACATGAACATATAGGCCTACTAAATTTCTAGATTCATTTTTTGGTAAATTCTAATTTTATTCATTCACACCTTCACCCCAACTGACTCATAAATATTTTTAAAAAAAGTTATTTGCCAAAATATGCGTCGTACTACAGCAGGTCATAGTTCTACACAGATATAAATATGTTTGATATAGATTTTTGTCAACATCTTAAATTACGATAAAATAAAAAAAAAAGTAAATTTACCCTTTCAAACCTCGTGATCTATAGGTCAGATGATGTTTAGGTAATTTGTTTCTTTGGCCAATGGTTAACGGGGTGGGTTGTTATGTGGTCAGCACAACGACCAACCATCCTTACTTTCCCAACTATTGTCAGGTACCCATTAGAGCTGAGTGGAATCAGGAGCGTCCTGAAAATCCCGAAATTCAAAATCCCAGTACTCTATGACCACCCAGTATTTTGAAAGGCTTATCTAAGGGGAAGAACTCCATATATATATATATATATATATTTCCCTTTTTCTACATTAGATAAAATATTAATTACCAATATTTAATTAACTAATTGGTTAATTGTTTCATCTCACTCGTGTTTTGCAAGGAAAAATTGGATAATGGTGCAAAGTTTCAACTTGATTCCAGAATGGGAAATGTGAGAAATAACGTGTTCCAAATTTGTAACATACTGACAGACAAACGGACAGAGTGAGTTGACAATAAAATAGTGTCACAATCTTATGCTCCGTTTTGAGTCCTTAGAAAATTGAATTCAACCAATCATTTTTCATTTGTTTTTTCCAGACGTGTATTCCAAGAGCTCCGGTGTTACCTCCCCTCGTCCCATCCTCCACAGGTCTCAGGCAGTGTCTACGTTGCGTCAACGGCACTAGTACAATGCCCACATGTCAATTACTATGTCAGTGCCCAATGGCGTCAAACCTCTGTCCAGATTCTCAGATGACATTGAAAGATAGTTCCGCCATTTGCACAGGTAAGAAGGCAACCTGGAATAAATTATTTTAGCGCTACAGCCACTGACCTGTACAAAATTTTATGTGAAGCTATTCTTGCTTGCTGTCCCCCCCCCCCCCCCCTTCCCATTCACCGAACGGCGCGGGAGTATCTAAATCTAAGTAGTTGGATTGTTTCAAAGAATACTGTTTTGGGACACCAAAATGCGTCTTAAAGCACTGCTCTAAGCCAATGTTTCCCAAACAGTGTTCCGCGATATGCTGTACAGGCTTGGCAACTGGCTTATTTCGGCTCAACAGGTTGGGTAGGCTGTCTAATGTAGGCTGTAGAGGCTGGGCAACTGGCTTCTTTCGCTCGACACGCTGGGTAAGCTGTCTAATGTGGGCTGTACAGGCTGGGCAACTGGCTTATTTCGGCTCAACAGGTTGGGTAAGCTGTCTAATGCAGGCTGTACAGGCTGGGCAACTGGCTTATTTCGGCCCAACAGGTTGGGTAAGCTGTCTAATGCAGGCTGTACAGGCTGGGCAACTGGCTTATTTCGGTTCAACTATTAGCTTATTTAAAATCAACAGGTAGGGCACCTGGCCAAACCTTCATTGCTGCTCAGTTTTGTTACTAAATAAGGTTGGGCATAATTTGACAGTTGCGATCTATAAGTAGTAAGAAGGAATGTGAAACAATAGGCGTGTAAAGAGACAATGTTAAGGGCATTGAGGCAAACAGAAAACTTTGGAAGCTTTGCTCCTATCTCTTTAATGAATTCGTCAGCTTTTAGGCGCCTCAGAGCTGTGTTGAGTGAAGAAAGTCTAGAAGGGGTAGCACTCAAATAACCCAATCGAAAGGCCAACACTATAAAGGTACTCGACACTGATAAAAGTTGTTAAACAAGAAGATTAAATACGTCGGCCAATGAAGGGCACCATCATATGTCGCGAAATTAAATCTCTACTCCAGAAACTAAAGCCGACCTTTCTCTAAAGCTACCAAGCTGCGTTTACTTTCGTTACACATCAAAACCTATTCTTGTTTTTAATAGTCACGTTGCTGTCTCTAAGCCAAAACTTTACCCTTTTGATGAAACAATTAACTTTTCCCTCCAAATTCCTAATCGTTTCATAACATAGCATAGCTCTATTTTCACATGCCTTATATATGAATCGCATATCTATGTTGAAATCTATTTTATTACAAATCTTATATGAAATTACTTTGTCTGTCTTTCTTGTAAAAAGTTTTTACACGTTATTTCTCCCATACATAGCCATTTGTTGATTGTTTCTAACAAAACATGAGTCAATTAAAACCAATTAACCAATAAGTTAATTCAAAAGTGGTTATTAATAAATCAATAATATAATTAATAAAATAAATGTTATTTAATGTCGTAGACAAGACATGAATTAATTTTTAAAAAGTAAACAATTAATCAGTTAGCTACTCATAATTAAATATTTTGTTTGATACGGACATGGGAAATTAATCCTACAGTATTAACATTGATGGCTAAATATGTAGGGTTTGGTATCCTAATATAAATGTTCACATTATTCTCCCACACCCATTTTCGGATCAAACTGAAATTTTTAATAATTGTACCTAAGAAAACATGAATCAATAAAAAAAAATTAACCAATGCGTCGAATATTGTTTTGGTAATTAGTTATTTTGTTTGATATGGAATAAGGGAAATAGCTGAGAGATATAATTGTAAGTGCGGAGTTCTTTCCCTTAGATATAAACTTTGTTGTTTTTTTTTAAGAATTTTTTAAATATATTTTGCTTGTTTTAAGCATTCAAATAAGCAGTTTATTCAAAAAGTTAAGTGTATTTCCCACAGGAAGCCAAGACCTGCTATCTCCATATGACATTAAACCGAACCCGCCTTCGCCAGCTGTGTCTATTTGTCCTAAAACCTGCAGTGAAGTGTAAGTTGGATATGTATATCTAGCTATACAAACTAGCTATATCTAGTCTCGAACACAACATATTCACATTTGTGTGCTGTGTAAAGAGTGATTCAACTGTACTCTGGTACAAAAGCTCGGTGAGAGCAAAACAATTGAAGCGGCCTTAGTCAAGAGAAAGTATAAGAAAGCTGCCCTACCTGCTAGCCCTAAAACAGATGCATGCACATGAACGAACTGTGGCAGACTTTGCCGCTCCAGAATTGGCTGGATTAGTCACACAACATTCTTCCACGTCTCAAGAAGGAATTAAAAAAAATAAAACCACTGACTCATTTTGACGCATTATTTGTCTTCCGAGGCTGAAGAAGCCATATTTGCTATCTACACTAATTTATTGTTTAAGAAAATGAAGTGCACACTATTGTGCTAATTTTTTTGTTTTGTTGTTTTTTTTCTTTGGGGTGGGGGCAAAACGTATTTACTTTTCTTTAACGGTAAGCTTATTTTAACATCTCGCTTTAATCACCATCTAACACATATTTTCGATGAAAATGCAAAATCCAAAACGGTTGTTTTTTTTCAGAAATATAAATATTTGCTAATTTGGCTCGTTAAGTTGATCGATAGTTGGTTCGTAATTAAGTAACACTTTTTTGTGTGTGTTTCAAATCACCAGATACACGAAAATAGATTGTGGGAACATTACAGATTGTGTTTGGGATACTTCTCAGACTTTCCCTACCTGCATTCACAACGTTCGACAAACAACTGTGGCAACCACTACTTCTACAGTATCAACAACAAACACACCCCTAACGACCACATCAATCACGACGCTCACAACTACCACCTTGGCAACATCTACTTCGACGGCGTCGACAACAAGCAGCTCCACCACAACCGCCTCAACCACGACGCCTACCACAACTACCACCCTGGCATCATCTACTTCAGCGGCATCGACGATCACGACGCCCACAACTACTACCCTGACAACGCCTACAACTACATCCGTAGAAACAACTTCAACAGCCCCATCCCATTCTTTGTCTGCTAAGATCGCAACCAACTCAACAACAGCCCCAATTACCGGCTCAACTGAAACCATGGTAACTGCCATTCCAGCTGCTATTACTACAATTGGATCCTCCACGCTATATCTGTCGAAACTATTCACGACTGCACCACCTTCTGTTCCAACCACAAGTTCTTTCACCGAGTTCCCAACATTCGTCACTGCTCAGCCAACCATAGATTCCAAACCAACAGGGGATGTAACTGAAAGTCAAACCATGAGCTCGCCCGCTATATCGTATCTTAATGCTTCGAACTCTCAAACTTCTATTCCAGAGCAATACATGACAGAGAACAATTACAAATCAAGGTAATGTATTTCTCGTCATAATCTTTAACCCAATGGACATTTTTAACACCGTGCAAAGATCTTTGGCAATAGGTTCAATGAAATAAGTCATTTGCGTATTGTCGACTTCCAAGATTGCTTTAGTGC
Organism: Biomphalaria pfeifferi; assembly: GCA_030265305.1. NCBI lineage: Eukaryota > Metazoa > Mollusca > Gastropoda > Planorbidae > Biomphalaria > Biomphalaria pfeifferi. The sequence continues at coordinate 3,744,415 of JASAOG010000018.1, read as the reverse complement.
TTTTTCCTTAGAGCCATGACAAAAAGGAATGGGTTAAGTCTAAGACAAAAAGGAATGGGTTAAATCTATAGTTACAAGTCACTACAAGATTGACGCATTGGACATTGTTGATGGAATGCCTTTAATTTATAAGATAATTACTTAATTATTTAGCTTCCGAGATAATATAAAGTCACTTGTTTTAGAAAGCATTAATCAGCGAATCCATAATATGGTGTAATTAAAATTTGCTAGATGTCTAAACGTTGGATGTCTATCAAATCCTAATCCATTGATGGAATGTCACGTTACACATTTCGACAGTTTGAAAGATGAAACATGACACAATCTTATTATTATAGCAGATAGTGCGACATAATACCCAATAGCTTTAGTTGATGGACCGCCTAGTAAGCCTACAATCAAATATACAACGTGACTAGAGAAAAATTAATTTATCGGTATGACCTAACCCAGTAAACATTTTTCTTTTCAAATTGCAGTGGCAAGACAGACAGCTCCCTAAGTAATATCATAATTGCAGCATCGGTCGCCGCTGTCGTTTGTCTAATGGCTGCTGTTGCCGCTGTTGTCTACATGAAGATGGTCAAACGACCAAACCATGTTCATGGTAAATAATTTTCTACTTTCTATAATTTGATACTTCTATTTAAAATTTAATTTAAAAAAATAATTTAAGTACAAATTACAGTCTCGAAGTATGAGCCTCCGCAAAGATTAACATGAAAAAAAAAATCTTTTCAACGCCCTCGATAATATAGGTTGGGGGGAGGAGAGGGTGTCTTGGCACTTATTGTGCTTAACTTGACAAGATTCTTTGCAGATAGCAAGATTGTCCAAATTACCAATAGATTGTAAGCAATCTATGATTACTTGGCTACATGCCTTCTTCAGCTAAGTTCGGGGCAGACATACTTCTCTCTTCAAATACTTGAACATTTCAAAGGAAGAGGATTTCAACAATTTTCATAAAAGCCAGTAAATCTAAATGACCCTAAAATTAAATATTAATCCAAAGGTAGATTGAAATAAAATTTGTTTCAGATTTAAACTTTACTAGAATTTAAGTTTTTATTTATTTATTGTGTGATACAAAATATGTCCTAATAAGAAATTTTCAGTTACATTTTTTTTCGAAAACAAATACTGTTTTTCATCTGATTTCTTTGATGAATGGGTGAAAACACCCTCCATGGCGTTTCCAGGTTATGTATAAACTAAGTAAGCCTTTTTAAAACTTACATATCACCCTTGCATTTAATCCAGTGGAAAACATTATTTATACTTTGTTCCATTTCTTCGAGAGAACTAATTTTAGAGATCGTAGTTAAACATTTCAAGAAGTTCGATTGCTCTCTACAGGACTGTAAGAGTTAACATAAAAAGCTCTACTTGCAAGTTTATAAACCTGGTCCACAGTTTAGCGTGTATTTAGTGAAGTTATTCAAGGGGCACTTGAGATTAACAAGTACTAATAAAGGATTGGGTTCACCAAATTGTGAGGTCATTTCATTTTTTGTTGTTCTATCTCCTCCCAGATAAAAGCCATAACAATGGAGGCAGAGAAAGAAGTAATTACATCATTGATGATAATGACATCAACCATGACTACACCTACATCACTCCAGACAGGCCTAGATATGTCACTGTTTTCAATGTAGCGCCTCGTGCTTGACACACACAGGACACATAATCACACTGCAAAGATTGTAAGTCTTTAGGAGGAAACTACACGGGACCTCAAGACACAAGTGACACACCACACACACAATAGTACACTGAAGACATTAGAAGTCTTAAGGGGGGAAACTACAAGTGCCCTCAACACACAAGTTACACCCTCTGCACACATATCCTTCAGATAACAATGCTGTTCGGACTACCGGTACATGACAAAACAAAAAAACAGACAACCTAATTTTTTAGAATACAAACACATTAATTGTTGACCAAAGCATGAAGCTACTCTTAGTCTTGAAAAAAAAAACATTTATTAAATACAAATAATCCTTAAAACTTAACTGCAAAAAAAAAATAAATAATAAAAAATAAAAATAATAAAAACATATTTTACATTACAACAATATATAAACAATATATTAGTAGAAATAGGTTAAAACCAAACAGTAGAGCTGTAACCATGGAAATGGACAAAGTAAAACTGAATGTGATAGCAAACTGTCTCATTAAAACAACAAAATGAATGTGTATACTTTTACAAAACATGAGTTAATAATTGGAGGCTGATGAAAAGTGATAATATTTTGGTAAAAATAAAATTCCTGGATCACCAATAATTATTACACACTCCTTGGTCTAGTTCCTCAGTTTAACTAAAGTAAGCTACAAGTAGGACCTGGTCTTGACAACTTTATTACATTTATTAAGTTGTTGTTTTTTTTATAGCATTAAAATTATTTAAATTTTTTCCTCTTCAAACATTCATTTTACAGTAAACAAATCTCTAGTCTACAAATACATGATAAGTATACATGTGAATTTATAATAAACTTTTGGTACTAAAAAAATGATTTTATGCTAGCTGGTAACAAACTGCAAACCAAAACGCTTTTCTATACTAAATACTAGTTGTAGAATATTTCTGGTTACACAATCAAAAATAACTATTTATTATGCAAAACACAGCACTCAGTTATATCATTTAAACTTACAATATATTATGTTTATATAATTTTTATATAATAAATAGACCAAAACAAAAATGATCTCTAGTGCTGAAATTATTGTCATTTTAAAAATTAAGACATAAAACTACTTGATACTTTACTAATGTACATTTCTTCTGAATGAATAAAACAATTGCAGCTGTCGTGTTGTTATTGTCTATCCACTACACAGATTTACAATTTAAAATTTACATACAGGATAATTTTTTATAATAATTCCATTAAAAGAAAAAAAAGAAATATGTTAATGCAAAATTCAAAATCAGTGGAAGAAATCAAATCAAAATTATTTTTCAAATAGCATCCAATTACATTTAATATCAAAGTGTTCCCCTGCACACAAACAAAACATGAAAACTCTTGACATATGACTAATAGAATTCCCTGTTGAGTTGTATCCTTCATAAAACCAAAATGGCAAGATATATCAAAAATTTAATTTCATTAAAAAGTATACATTTGCTCTCTATTAGCTGAGACCAATCGTTAAAGAAGGCCTCAACACTGGCCTGGGACATCGCAACCTGTGGACAGTTTAGACCAATAGCTCATTGCCACGTCACCTGCTCCTATGTTGCGATGTCATAGTTAAGTGTTCAGGCTTTCTGTACCGATCAGTCTGGATTTAGCTCATTGCCAAGTGTTGTGTAAACGTCAAAGTGAAATACAAACAAGTGTGCAGTGAAGAACAAGGCGTGACTAGCTACTGTACAGCTTCAATATACAACCAACAGAATTCATACATTAGTCAAACTGGCATCATTGTGCTCATGTAAGGTTAGAGGGGTAAAGGTAGGTAATAGATGAAACAAACACAATGTACCTCACAGTGGAAAATTGTTAAACACACAGAGGTTTATGTGACTAAATTTGAAATAACACTAGGTAAACAATATACAGATATATGAGATGAAACTGATATCTACAGTTTACTTTAGTAGCTTATAAAAACATTTCTATCTAGATTGATGTCCCATTATAAGTAACCAAAAACTTAAAACAAGACTAATACATACAATATGATGTAAATTGAAATATGAATAAGGCCCTAAGCAATGTGCATAAAATTTACTTACAAAATGTATTTCCCATACATAAGGCATCAGCAACTTCATTGTATTCAGTCTAATCAACACATTATATTGGCCAGAAATTTTCTAAGAATAGCAATTAGGATGAAATGATTTAGACAAGGAAATCAAAGAGGGAAAAGAAAAGATTTTACTTGCATCTGTAAAAAGAATATTGATATTTAGATTTATTCAATCCACAACCTAATAAACAGACCATTTCATTTTTGGGTGGAGAGTTTCCTTCACATTTAGTCGTGTCAGTGGACCATAAATATTTATTTTTAGTTTGTATATCAAAGAATGACATATATGGAAATATGTTGAGGCAACTCATCACTGTGTTGGCCATTCAATACCTCTGCGTTTGTCTGACCTCAAATACTGGCCAATGCTACTTCACTAGTTCTCTGAACCTTAAAGGTATCAATTTTTCCGTCAAATCACAATCATTTTTTTAAGCCATAGTTCAAAGATTAGGCTTACTAATTTCCATATTCTGTACCTCATCAGGACTCAAAGAGAAAATAAATGTATTCTGTTTGATTAGATAAAAAGTGACACAATTTCTCCAAATAAACCTTAACTCATTTCTTCAAAAGAAAAAAATAACTAAATTTTTTTAGTATTTTAGACCTTGGCAATATGAAGCAAGTGGAAATATTATCAGAGAGATGAAGTAAGAATGACATGTACTCACTAATGTTCCTATAACACTGAAGTGCTAGTGCAAGAGAAGAGAAAGGCTAGTGACCACGGCTTGACATGAAATGCAAATTACATTGCAGTAAGGATTCAACATGAAGATAAAATTAATACAATGATCATAACCGTTCTTTATTGGATTTATTCTTTAAAGACTGAAACACAACTCTATAAAGAAATGAGCCGAATTAACATTTTCTGTGAATAGCACTCTTTAAAAACCTGGCACAAAACTAACTAGTTAACCATTACACTGACCAATGATTCAAACTGTCCTGTAGGGAGTCATACTATATCAAGAGAACATTCTAACTGGAGTAAAGCAAGAGAATACATGTTTTATACAGTAGAGGAAGGACATTAAGCCCTGCTGGTTAGACAACAATAACATTCGGAAAGAAAAAAAATTCAATAACATTTCACACCTACAATAATATGGAATCTGAACATAAATGCAAAATTTAAAACATTGGGCTTTGTATTTTGTTTTCAATCAGTTTGAATTCTTATGCACTATTTAGAAAACTAGTGTCCAATTGAAACTTATATAGATGATGAGGTTTAACAATCTGACAAATGACCAATGGAACGGTACATAACTCAGCAAACTGATTTCTCACTCATCTAAATAATGATTTTTTTAAATAATGAAATTATAATGTAGAAATTCTCACTATGAAACTTGGAATCATTAAATTTCCAAAACATGACAGAAAAAAAAATGTTACAACTTAAATTTTAATCAAATTGTCCTATTTTAGAAATTTATTGTTCAATAGGAAATTTTCATACATAAAGGTTCAATTCACACTTAGCTGGCTTTTTGATGCATTCAGTGTAAAGAAGTAGTTGAAAGAGCTTTATACTGTTAGTGCACAACTGCAGAAACTTATTTCAAAGCTCCTTTTCTGTACCACAAAGTAATTTTTATAACTTAGTGATTTTTCAATGTGGCACCATGATCTTTTTTTCTCACGTTAACACCAGTCTTGAACTTCCATTATGTCACCATGAGATTTCTTCATATCACCTTTTCTTCTTTTCTATCAAACTGCATCATATTGCTTATAGAACATACATCCAAGTCTAAACAAACAAGCACATTTTTGTTTTAGCTTAGATTAGATTAGTGAGAACAAAAGTAATAACTTTTTCCAACATTTCTTTCTTCAATAAGAGTAAAAAAATATTTATCATTTCCGAGATATGGACACGTCATTGAAAAGACTATTTGATGAACATAGCAGAGAAAAAAAAATGAACAGGTTTACATGGAACAGCAACTTTTTATCCATGTACTATACAAAATGATTTAAGAGCAAGTTTAATGACCCTTACAAAACTTTGAAAAAAAAAATGCAAGCAATGGTAAATGTCACATGGAATGTGCGAAATACAGGCGCTATACTAGAGTCTTACACAAATATAAACACTGGTCTCATGTACAAAAGTTTGTGTTATAAAACATTGCACTTTATCCTTGATTAGAACTGATGCACATTAAAAAAAAAATAAAAAAAATCAGCCATTTACATACAATAAAGTAACAATTTACAAAAGGTTTAAGTCATATCAAGAAAGTTTATATTTAAGTATTAGAGACATAGCCTGGTCAAATCTTATCTGGCAAATAATCTAATTATGACATTTTGTTTTGCTTCAATAAAAAGAAATATTTAAGGTGGAAAAAAGGAGGGACATAAACTACAAACAATATTTTAGCAGGCATTATGTGTGTGTGTGTAAAATGTCAGATCATTGCTTAATGCCATCTATTACCAGAACTGTTCCATTTAATGTTTATCTGATCATTAAACATCATTGATTTGCCTGATGTTCTTTGAATTGCTGACTTTCTCTGCCAATACAAATTTGTATGATCAGTATAAATTAAAAAGCAAAATTGGGTGAGGTTAAAGATCTTGTTTAGTCAGAGATGAGAGGATGACTTGTTTACAAGAGGACGGAGACTTTCAAGAACATAACAATGACGGAGCTATGGTTGAATACAAGATTATCAATTGCAGAGAGGTCAGAAACATTATATAGTGAAGTTTAAAAAGATTTCAATGACTAAATTAAATAACTTAAAGCATTAAAGCAGCCAGTTAAATCTCACAAAGGAATTTCACTTATCTTAATCAGGTAATTCTTATAAATATTTTTTTCATTGGAAAAGAAACCTTTTTTTTTTCATTCTCAATCTCAAAAGTAATTCATCATTATTTTTTATAACCAATCAAGTGACTAGTTTATCACATGGTGATGCATCTAAAAAAAAAAATTAAATAAATAATCAGCTTAAAATATTATTAAATAACTAAGTAACAATCAGAAAATAAAATGGAATCTAATTTTTAAAAGGAACTGTTTAGTAGTATAAATTACATAAAAAAAAATTAAAATAAATTTTTGCACACCCTGTTGATGCAAATAGTTTTTTTTTAATATTAAATTTATAAAATAAATATTTGTACTTTATGTGAATCATAAAAGTCCTCAATTCAAATAAAAATGTAACCATTATAAAAAAAAATATTAAAATATGAAAATTTCTGACTAGAATTATATTGTGTGACTCTCACAAACCAGCGGATCTGTCCTTAAACTGTACAGCAGTGACAACCAACCTTTTTGAGGCAACAGACCAAATAATTTTTCAAATACTGCACTGCAGCAATCCAATACTTCATGGTTCACTTCTTTTTTATCCTTCTAATGTGCTGATCTCCTACACAGTGGGCAGAAGATTAGAGGGGCTGGATCGTGCAATGTCATGGACAGGACGTGGCCTGCAGGTCGTAGGTTGGGCATCACTGGTGACAACTTGCAAAGAACAGAAATGACAGATCCCAAGGAGAACTCAAGTGGTAGTTAAAACTGTTTCACGCTGCTGTGTCGCCCCCTGCACTAGAACTGGAAATGGTGTCTCCCTGCTGAGTCGCACTCCTGCTATAGATGTCATTCAAGACACTTAGCCATTCAACTTTCTCTTGCTCATCTTTCATCTGAAAGGTCAAGGTTTTCCCTTTCTTACTACGGATCACAAGTCTGAAGCGTGGTGACCTCGGTTCAGAGGCATCAATTAGGCCACTGCTGGTACTACTGCTGCCTGTAATTCACATGAGTACATAATGGACATATTGAGTATGGTAGTCAATAGCATTGAACTAATATTTTTAAGTTAAAAAAAAAAGATTTCTTGCAGAGTAGTTACAATTTAAAACATTTTGAAATACAAATATTGAGCCAATAAGTAACATGAAAAAGTCATTTTCCAAGGCACAGCATAAACTTATGACCACTGAAAAGGATTTCTTTCAGAAAACAGACAGAGACTGTGAGCCCTTTATCCTAGCCCTGTCTGAGGATTTCTCTATGACCCTAACCATTATTTGGTTGTGTACCAAGTGTAGTGAACTATAATAATTTGGATTCACAAATAAAAGAAAAGGACAACACTCATTTAAAAATGTTTAGCAATTAGATAACCTTATGATATATAATATATTAATATTGAAAGACAGGGTCTTACATAGAGCTTATCATGGATTTAAAAGCAGAAGACAGACAGGGGCATTGTTGTATTTGCAGAGTACAAATTAGATAGTTGAAGATGATGGACATAACTTTAGATTGAATCACATCTAGTCAATTGTATGAGATAATTTCTTAGTATAACAAGAAGCGATAATTAGACGTTTAATTAGATTAATGATTAATCAATTAAAAATTGATCGCAAGTCAATGTCAATACATAGATTTAATTTAAAATGTAGCAGCCAAGGTGAAAATCCAGGTTTTACAGGTTGGGTCATACCTACCTTTGGGAGTATCTATCCTTGGGCATCCACCAGTCCCCCTTCTAAGCAATAGAAATTTTCAAAATGTTTCAAAATTAAATTAGAAGCTTGGGAAATGGTAAAAGAATTATTTCAATCACTTGAATCCCAACGAATTGAATTAAAGATAGTAAAAATATTTTCTTAAAAATATCCAAGGTAGAGAACAATTGAAAGAAACATTTCTTGAAATTACCTTTAGATGATGGTGGCTTTATGATCTCCATTACTTTACAAGTCTCCAGTAAGACAGTTTTAGAAGGGAATTTGTCTTCTGTCACCTGTTGGAATAAATAAAGGCTGCGTGTAAATGTTGCATATATATACAGTGAAAATCAACAAAAAATTTATTTATATTCATTTAAGATAATCTAAATATACGAACTTCAATAGATCTCAATCAAAAGTTTAGCAAATGAGTACAGTAAGATGATTCTTGTATCTCTAAAAGGTTTAGCTCAACATTAAACAAAAGATATTATAAGAAAAATTGGTTCATCTTGCATTGTAAAAAAAAATAAATAATGTTTTTAAAAGAATTTGGGTTACAATTGTACAAATATAAAATTAAGCCAATTGCATAAAACTGTTGGGTCTGCACATTGGAACTAAAGAGATGAGATCAATACATACTGCTGCAAACTTTGCCCTATAGTAGTGCAATGAGGGGGGCGATTCACGGACTGCAACTTTCATGACCCTCCAGCCTTTTCTGATATGTCTCTGGAGAGAAAATGAAAAGCTCAATTAAAACATGAAGTGCGGGGTACCACAGCGGTGCAATGAAACTCTCAAACAGCATACAATAACTTATGATAACTTTTTGAATTAAAGTAAAAGACATAATAATAAAAAAAATAATTAATTTAAACACATTTAATGATACAGTAGAAAATATTCCTATAATGTAATGTAAATAGAACAAATAATGTTCTAGATTAGACTAGTGTACAGACTTTGAGTTAATTATTGAAGGCGATTTCCAGATTGGCTTCATTTTTAAAATTTCAGTTTAAGAAAATCAGATGGGAGCTAGTCTGTAGAATAAACTATTTAAAGAAACTGGTTTGGAAAAGGTTTACACAAATACTTATGCGTTGGACACTTAGTTTGTTTTTTTTTAATGTTGTTCATTACCTTTTTAGCAAGAAAAGCTTCTTTCAAAATTTTTCCTTTTTTCGTTTTTTGTTCTTCTCTGTCATTATCATCATCATCATCTTCTGATGAGCTGGACTCACTGTCTGTGCTGTCATAAAAACTGTTCCTTTTTGCACCAAGGTTAATGGACGTCTGGAATATACAACATACTAACAAACATAACAAGCTTAAAAAAAAAAAAAGCAATATGATACAATTCTATTATCAAATAAAGATTGATTAAATTTAACCTTCCACTGACATCAAGTTTTTAAAAGGGGAACTTACTCTCTTCACAAACAAAAAATAACTATGAATATTTCAAAATATGAATCAAAAGCAAACAAGAATTTGTTTTTAAAAAGTGACTTACAAATCTATAAAGCTTGTCATTGTCACTAAACTTTGGGCTGACTCCACTAGTGCCATCTTTGAGATCTACTTCCTGAACGTGACCAAGTTTAAGCAAAGCCTGGCCCATGGCAGATCCATTTCCTCTATTTCTCACAAGTGACCATCTCAAAAGCCAATCCACTATTGCTTTACCTTAGTAAAAAGAAAAAAAAATTGAAAGAATTCACTTCCCATTGAACTAATTATTGTTACTACTTAAATAGAACACTAAATGAAATGAATAAATACATTGCTTTTTTTTTTCTTTTACTCTGCTTTGTAATAATGTACATATTGCATGTGACTTAAAAATTATTTTTTTTTTATTAATGGAAATCAAATTTTCTCATCAAATGCTCTTGCATAGTAGATACAACAAAGAAATGGGGTGAAATCCTACCAGTAAAACAGTTTTTATATACAACTCCTCCTCTGAGGTGATTGGCTGACTCAATGCCTGCATCTGGGTCCTGAATGGCACCTATTATTTCACTTTGTGGGTGAATAAATGTTTTTGTAATGAATGTAGAAGAACACACTGACAAACTAACATATAAGCACAAAGTATTTTAACATAAAACTCAGCTGTGTAATGCATATATTAAGTCAGTTTACATAGTTTCATAATGTTCTAACATGAAATTCAGTTTTGTAACTTGTATCTTAAGTCAACTTACAAAGATTCACTTTAAGGTAAAATTAAGTAGTACAACTTAAGTGCCTGTGGTAACTCTTAGTTCAACAAGTTTTAATATAAAATATCTGTTTACTTACCTAACATTAGCAAATGTATGGAAATCTTGAAAAGACATTTTGTCATGTATAATCTGAATTGAACAAAAAGTGAAAAATCATGTATAATCTGAATTGAACAAAAAAAAAATGAAATAAAAATGTGATCAAAATTAGATTTAGATTTTATGACAGTTTAAACTTTAGACCATGTCGTATCAAAATAAATGTTAATGTTACAGAAAATGAAAAGCACTTTTTGATGATGTTTTCAGCTTTCTTCTAAATTAATGCTCCTTTTTAAAGATTGATATGCACTTCTAAACAAAAAATCTAAACAACTACCTCTTTAGACGTGCTGAGAGATCTGATGACTGCTCCTAAGGCATGCGCCCACCTGTCCCTATCCTCAGCTCCACCTGCCTGGAAGTACAGCTCCTCCCCATCTGGTACATGTAATTTCAGTAAACCCTGAAGAAAGAATAATAGAAGTAAGTTCACATATTTATGTGGTCATGGTAATCAGCAGTATTTCTCCCATTACCCTTCCTTCTCCCAGAAAAACAGCTGTTTACATAGAATAAACACGTAGCAAGATTACAAACATTATTATAATATAATTAAAAGAAAATGTTAAAAACAGTGGTATTCGTATTTACAGCTTCACATATATTATTATTAAATACTTAAAACTTTTGTAATCTATACACCAGATTTCTTTATGACTATTGACTTAGTTGTTAATGTATTCCATAATTTGTAGATATTAAAACAACTTTCCAAATATGACCAATAGAAATCTATACAATTCAACAACAAAAAAAAACACTTTTTTAACTTTCTAAGTGCCTAAAGGCAGCACGGAAAACCTCCCAGATAACCCCTCCCCCCACTGGTTTACAAAAGAGATTGGACCATAGTGCTCTGAGCCTGCTATAAGCATGAAAGTAGCGCTATAATAAAAGCTATAATTTATTTACATAAGTCGCAGATTCTAAAATGGAAAAAAAAAATTTATCGTTGTGTTTTCTAACCACTGTAATAATATGGAAGACAGCACAGAATGGCAGGAAAGCTTACCTGTGTATTGTAGTCTAAGTACTCTGGGCATGGGCAGACTATTGAGCATCCTTGCAGTGGAAGGGAGTTGATAATTAGCGACTTGTTCTTTTTATGATGACATGACAACTGATCCTCACTAAGAACAAACCAACGTGCTTTCCATTTTTTGTTTGCATTCTAAAACAGATCAGAAAACTGATTTGAACTAAAAAGAAAAACAAAGCTAAGTAGAAACACTTCTGTGACTGTGCTGTCTAAGAGGAATAATAAGAACTTCATTATGCATTGCAAAAGCCTGTTGATAAGCTCTACTTAATTATAGTTTACATTGTAAGAATGTTTTCAAAAGGTCAACACAAACAAAAGAATATATCCTTCATGTGTTATTGTTCTTTCTTTGCTTAGACTGAAACTATTCCATTTTTATTCCCTCTTCTCTTATATGTATATATATATAGTTGTCCATCATGTTTCGATGATGACCACTTATGTCACTCTCAGGGGGGCTGAGGGCTTGGGGTTTTGTGCCTCCTGGTGTGGATGGTGAAAATTATATATTTTACTGTAAAGGATATAAATGGAAAATGTGTGTCTGGCATTGAATACATATTTTAATTCAATTTTTTTTTAAACTAAAGTAATAAAAAAATTTTTTTTGTTAGCTCTGAAACAGATTTATAGGAACAAACTGTAGCGTTTTATCTTTCTCTTATCTAAAAGGATGTGAGTTGAATGAAATGAAGGCTTAGCTTTTTTACACAATTTCAAACACTAATAGTTAACAGGGAAGTTGTTTGCAGTACTGGAAGTGATGGAATTAATTATATATGAACAGCGATGCATGTAAATGCTTAAAATCTGTTTAAACAGAAAGACGAACATATAATTTCTAAAAAAGTATTACATGAATCTGTTTTCTTTACTCCTTCCTTTGACTGGAATAATGAGACACACACTCAACAGCTACCTTATACACAAATCTAAAATTTTAATGTATTACAGATTTGACTAAAAGTATTGTATTGCAACCAAAAAAAAATAAAAAAAATTCTTCCATGAAATCTTTTTTTTTTTTTGCTTTCTGTGTAAAAAGCTGCAGGTTTAAAGCTAAATTTTTTCTGGTAGATGATTTACTTGCTAACATTAATTCATTCACGATAATAAATCCTGCATACAGGACTGAATACACCAAAAAGCACCTCCAAGAGTTTATAAGAAGTCAAAGATTGTCATCATAGTCACATACATTTTATTTATATAGTAGTAGAGAAAGTTGTAAGTATGGATTTCACCAACAGCCATAATTTATTCTTCGAATTGTAATGTTTGCAGATTGGTTAAGACATTATAATTAATAGTATATTTTCTAGTCATTACTCAAATTCATAGTTGCAAACTTTGTGTTGTATTAAACACAATGCATTTGTAAGCCAGCACTGGTAGTATTATAGAGAAACATTATTAGACTAGTTCACAAGGTGAAAAAAAAAAGGGTTCTTTTTATCATATAAATTACAGTTAAATAGCAAACAATATGAAAATGAATACAACCCCTTTTTTAGAAGCTTGGTAAATGTTGCGGATGGATAGAATAGAATGCGAATTAATAGATCTGGATAAACAAATACATTTTTACATATCTGTATGGTGAATGGATACAATTTCTTTCTATTTTGTCTAAACTATGGGAAGTGTGGCTGAGTGCCATAAATCACTTGATACCTTTCAAGCTTGAATCCCAACTTGAGCTGCATTTGGTTTCCTTAGTGCCTAAATGCAGCACAGAAACCTTCTACCAGGTACCCCTCCTTCCCCCAAAAGTCCACATAAGAGTTTGAACCAGAATGCACTCAGCGTGATGTAGCATGAAAGATGCACTATACAAAAGAAACTTTTAAACATTTGTTTTTAATATTGAGCACAACACTACACTTAATGTACAGTCCATACACTAAATGAATGATTCAAAAAATACATTTGGATATTAAAAAGTTGTATATATTTACAAAATTGATAATATTTCAATTTCTTTTATTTTTTAGAATGGAGAGCTTTATTTGGGTAGTTAGAACTTGATATTAAACTGTAAAACAGGAAATAAAACAAATGAAAAACTGTCATGTTTAACATAAAAAATGTTGCACAATACTTTCTCCTAATAACCCTCCCTTGCAAGATTATTTAAAACCAATCCAGCCCCCGTGTCCTAGTACCAATTACACAAGATTGTATCAAATCCTGAGGTAATCTTTTCAACAAAAATACAAGGGTATAAGCCAAAGGTCTCATGCAAGTTATTTCCCTCACATTACGGAACATCACTTCATTGAAATCATAAAGTGTGTACAAAGCACTCACACAACCAATTTCACTTAACACCCACACATCCTGACCTTCAACCAAAGCATAGAATGTCATGCTAGAGGTCATAATATAAATAAGCACTTCAGAGTATCAAGTATCTGGGTGTATCTTTAAAGTGAATCATTTTCTCAAGTATTAAGTTGCATTTCTTTTTGTTCTTGGACTCAGCATGTAAATTTAAATAAATGTAACAAAAATCCATTATAAATATTTTTTAAGATAGCTGGCATAAAAACAATGGCAACCTGCCAAAGAAAATGTAAAAAACCAGACTGAACTATAGACAAATGAGACTGTTCATAATAACTAAACAAAACAAAAAAAAACCATTAAGTTTTGTCATCAAGTTAGTATTTACAAATAGAATAACTCAAGAAATGGCAAGGATAAAACAAATCTAATAGGTTAAAGAAATGTTAAGCTATGAAAGTAGCACAGGGGTTCATTTCCCCCTCAAACATACTTTAAATTGCTAAAAGTTAAAGCATACTACTGTCATTAAAAAATGTTATGCTTCCAAATGTTTTGACAGATCAGGACATATGAGATTGCCTGAATGTATTTTTAGTGAGGCTTAAAACATTGAAACAATCAATTTAAAAGAAATAAGATGACAGCTTGGAAAAAAAAAAACATTAGGAAAAATAATAAGAGATTCTGACCCAATACACTTTTCAATTCTAAGTTTGACTGTTTGAGTTTCATTACTTTTACTGGCACAGTCTCATTCACACTCCAATAGACTCATACATCAATGTCTCAGACTGATCTAGACATCTTAACAAATAGCAACTACCTTCATCACTTGGCTAATATATCAAGGGCTTCTTTGGGGATATTTTTAAGTCTGAAGACTTTTATATGTACTACACATGTGCCTATAGACACATAATGAAACATGTGTGTTATATAAAATATGTTGTGCATTGAGTCAGAAGTTATATACTAGGGTTTTTTTTTAGCTTTATGATGAGACTTTAGTGTGTTCTAAAGTAAGTTCGAGCAGCATAGCTTTTTTACATTGATAAAAAATTGCCAGTGTACTGTAGAATATTAGAATAAATATTTATAATTTTAAAATGCAGATTAAATCAATATTATATATATGCAAATCTAGTTTTCTAGATCAGAAGTAGAGGAGCATAGAAAAGGTGACAATAGCTGGTGTTCCTGTACTGGAAAAAAAAAAAAAGAAACTAAGCATGTTTTAGATATATTTTATATATTTGATATATATGCTTGAGGCTTCCATCTGCTTGATCGACATTTTAATAACATTTTTTTAAATCCTTTTCTTAGAAACTGGTTTGATCTATCTAGATCTAAATCTATTCTCAGGAAAAGAAAGGATTTGAATAGATCTAGTATATCTAGACTACTAGATCTAGAATTAGATCTAATCCATCACATTCCAGGTCCTTAATAATGATCAATAAATTTATTCTAGATCTAATCTAAATAACATTTTTTTCCTTATCAATGCTTTTCTTAGAATTATAAAGCAATCTCATCAGATTGAATCTAGATCTAGCACAACCATATCGATCTCTTCGTAAATCTAGGACACACCGCGTCTAGGAGAAGACAAATATAAACAATAATCAGAGATGTATACATATATTTTATTTTGCTTTCAGTATTTTCATTTCGCACTATAAATAAATAAAATAACTGCAATTTTTTTGTCGATATGCAGACTTTGTGAAATATGTGAGCTTTATTTTTGACGATTTTGAGGGATGATAAGCATCTCTGATCTAGCCTTGGGGGAAATTTGATTGAGAAAATTATGCTCGACGATGCCCACCCTACACCTATTAGATACTAATATTTAATTTTAACTAAGCATTAAATCATATCTATTTTTACAGACAAAAGGATGAGGAATTCATAGATACCATCAGTTTTTTCATAGGTCAGACTATTACAGAGCTAGATTCTATACAAATTACAACATGAAAATGGCTGCCAGCAGGCTTAATTTGTTTGAACCCCCTCGCTTTACTTTAGATCCTTCTTCCCTAGTGCTAATAGCGCATGGAATGGGTTGCCTGAGCCAGCCAGGAAAACCAGTGACTTGGCAGAATCTAAGTTTAAGGCCTAGGACATAATCATCTTCTTTTTTGAAGTAACTGTTACATTTATATAATGTGTATTTATGTTTATGTAAATTGTGTGTGTGATTGTTTGTTTACTTGTAGTCTCCCTTGTTCTACTGTTAGTATCTTCACGTGTTCATATGTTTTTCTCAGTATGTTATTAGTGTTTATTAAAGTCTCCTGTTAGTTTTTCACTTACTTGTCATGTCAATAAAATGGAGTTGTAACTTAAACAGCAGTGTTGTTATTTCAGCAAAATTGATTTATATAACATGGTAGCAGCGGTGGGAGAACATTTTCCCCTTCCAGTAATGGAAGACTAGCTTCCTAGATTATCAAATGCAAAAGTGTTTTGAAAACTGGACTGCGCAAATGACTCTATTTGCATGTGCATCTGGATGAAGCATCGAGTTTGCTCACAACTTTTCAGACGTTACAAGTGGAGAAGATTACCACTTGGAACATCTGTGAGCTCAGAACTGTTTCAGAAACATCTAAATGCTGCTCTTGAAGGTCTTGATGGTGTGATTGGTGTAGCTGATATTATTTAGTTTATGGTTCTGAAGACACATGGGAAATAGCTTCCCATGACCATGACAAGAATATTACAGCATTATTTGAGAGATGTTATTCTGCAGGAATTTAACTGAACAAAGAAAAAGCTAAGGTTAAAATGAAAAAAATTACATTTTTGGGACATCTAATTAGAAGTGATGGGTTAAAGATTGATCTAGAAAAGGTAAAGGCTGTTAAAGAAATGAACAAACCAACAACGTCGAGGAAGTTATGCGCTTTTGTGGATTTGTGAACTATCTTGCTAAATTTCTACCAAGACTATCAGACGTCATTAAACCAATTCGGCAGCTATTTCATACAGATATCCCTTGGTCATGGTCTAAAAAACATGACAGTGCATTCTGTGACATACAATCTATGGTGACTTAAGCTCCTGTGCTAGCATTCTACAATCCACTTAAAGAATTGACCATACAGTGTGATTCTAGTCAAAATGGTCTTGGCAGGAATGCAGGAAAGTAAACCCATAGCTTATGACACTTACGTAAACGTAAGTCGATCTTTGACTGATACTGAGACTAGATACGAACAGATCGAGAAAGAAATGCTAGCAATTGTATTTATGAGGGATAAGTTCCACCTATACATATTTGGTCGACATACAACCATTTATCAATATTTGTCAGTTACTCATCATAGTCAATAACTTGAAATGAAATAAGAATATTGGCTTAGGTCTAGATCAAAATCAAGCTAGTTTATATAATATATAGCTCTAGTGTAGAATCTAGATTATCTAATTAGACTACATCTACATTTAGATCTAATTCATGAATAAAAAAAATTATAATAACAAGACAATCATTGAATCAAGTCCAAGACAAGTTTTATTAGATCTAAAAGTAAGTTTTAGTTTACAAAATAAAATTGAAAAAAAAAGTCCGAAGCCTCAAAAACCAAAAAAGAACTATTTTGCAATTCGAATGAACAAATTATTCCAAATAACATGTTAACGTTAGTGGTAAAGCCGGTGCATCAAAAAGGTAGATCAACAAATGTGTATTTCACCTGTACAAGCATGTATCCCTCTTTTAAGATATGATGAGGATTCATTTTTCTTCCATGAATATAAAATCGAATTTACAAGTTAGTAATACGGAAGTTCGAGGAAAAGATGCAAATATGCCAGATTTGTTTGTTTGTAGGTTAAGGAATGTTATGCTGACTTACTTCATATTATAGATCTAACGTCTTCTATCTTTTTTACGTACACTAGATCTCTAGATTTCAGTTACGACATTCAGGATTCATAAAAAAGGCTGTAATTCAATTTTAATCATCTTTATTAACAACCTTATTATCTTATGTTATTAACATCTGAGCTAACAAATGATAGCTTAACTGGCAAGATTTAAACCTTTCTGAAAAAATTAACTAGCTGAAAAATGGTAATCCAAGAATGTTTTCGCAAAAACAAAAAAATTAATTAATTTTTTTAATGTTATAAATCTAGAACTACCCCCCCCCCCCTTTTTATTCCTATAAAAAAAAACAACAACATTAAAACACAATGTGGAGGAAAGCTGTTTAGCAGAATTTCCTTTCATTGGGATTTTAACTGATGTCCACCTGGTCAACAGCTAAGCGCTTTAAAGGTGTTGAATTTGCGCGAACCGGGTAGGCCCAAAGGGTGGTTACCAGACATCCTTCTTTTTGAGGTCGGCAATGTAAGTTGTTAACCCTTCATGCAAACATACAAAGTCACTCATAAATTGAAGAAATTACAATCATAGGCCTATAATATACTCAAGGCTGTTAAGAAAGAAACCTACACATTATGTTCCTCAACATGTGAGTTTTAGCTGCCAACGAAAGGTGAAAAGCCGCTCTGACGTTTGTGGGGTTTGTCTGTCCGCCCGACCGTTCGTTTCATTTAGATCTCAAAAATTAGAATAGATAAACATATAGCCTAGGACAAACGCAGACGACGAAAAGAAAATCTAAATCGACCACCTGCGGACAATGGTTATGCTGGCCCTGGATGTGGCAAAATATGCAGGTCACAGCTGGGGCTGCGCAGCCACGGGAAATACTGTATTCCTCACAAATCTTCGGACTCGAAGACAAGCCATATTATTATTATTATTATTATTATAAAATATTAAATAACATGAACCCTTTGGAAATCAGATTTCGTATATTTTGACGCTTTGGTGCAACATAAACTAGCTTTTCATATTTTGATCGTGAACCGATTTTATTTTTATAAATTAAATATATAATCCGTTTTTTTTGTATACAAAATATCATGGGCTTAGCCAGGGGGGGGGGGGGGGGGCTTGGGGTTCAACCAAAAGAGATAAGTGCCACATTGATCAACTAAACAAATGTTTTTGTTGTTGTTTTAAAGCCTTTTTTCTATAACAAAATAATGCTCAATTTTAAACTGCAACAAGATTTAGCACAAACTGTTTAGTATCAACTGTGAACATTCAGAGCGTCGCATGACGTTTGCGGGACATGTTCTCCGACAAAATGAACTACGCATACCAAGAGTTGCGATGACATGGAGGCCAACACGAGGAAAGCGCAAACAGAGATGCCCTCGTATAACGTGGCGCCACACTTTCACGGAGAACCTCAGAGCAGTGGACAGCAGATGGGAAGAGGTTTCAGGATATTGCCAGATCTTTGTGGAGACAGCTTGCCGCTCAATACGCCGAACGGCGAGGGGGGGGGGGGTCTAATTCTATGCAAGTAAGTAAGTGAATATTCAGAAATTATAGGATCAAGTTTTCATGGCATTAATATAAAAATGTAGGCTGAGGATTTCCTGAGGAAGTTTTCGGTCATGCATGTTGCTCATGTGTTGAAAAGGAGTAAATCTGAGTTAAGCTATGATTGGAATACCCATGGGACAAGGTGTGGTTATTCAATCATGACAATGGTGGTTCACTCTCCGACATCCACAGAGCTCTCCAAAAATATAGGATACGTTATCTGCAGTAAGAATGTTAGATATGTGGACTGTGTCCTAATGGACATGCTCTGTGGAACTGTCACATCCTAGATCCAGACCTCTTCACGATTTCACATTCACCAGTTCCAAAAAAAAAAAATGATGGGTTTCAAATCATAGGCCTATATTAGTAGGTAGAAAGACAAAGACCTCTTCCTGAGACGTGCAATCCAGACGTCCGTCGAAAGGCACTCAGGGAGGGAGAGTGTCTACTATTATTTGCCTTTAACGGAATACGTCAATGCATGGATTTATTTTCACTTTTCGTAACTTCCATTACCCCGATGCTAACTCACACTGCAAATACCACCACAAGGGTTTCCTTCTCTCCTAGACGAGTTGCAATGTCAATTAGGTAAGCTCAAAGCTAACTGGTTTTGAAGCTCCAGTGATCCGACTTTCACCTCTTTTATAATACTCTTTTTGAATGACCCTTTTGGAGTCACATTAAACCGACATTATTACCCAACAACCTAGCAGAGTCAACGCTCTCTGTATGGCACCTTTTTTTCTTTGGCACAGACTGCTAAAGAGCTCAAAGTTCAGCAGCAAAAAGCTAGCAAATTGAAGAAAAAGCTAGAAGAAAGAATAGGACCAAGTGCGAACATTCAGAAGTTATAGGATCAAGTGTGAACATTCAGAAGTTGTAGGATCAAGTGTGAACATTCAGAAGTTATAGGATCAAGTGTGAACATTCAGAAGCAACATTATAATATAAAAACAAGAAATTGACTGATTTTCTTAGAAGACATTGTATTAAGGTTACCCGTAGTATATATACATAGAGATAAATAGATAAAGACAGACAGAAAAATAGCTCGCACAGTTTGAAATACACTAAAATTAATTAATTGGGTTTTTTCTTAGATAAATTAACAAAGAAGAAAGAAACGCTATAACTGTAGATGCAACAACTAGGCTAAACATTATTTTCAGTTCCCTATTACTTCTTAGAATTTATAGTTGCAGATTTTATCACTTGTATTAAAATCCCAAATATACATTTAAATACCGGGCATACAATGTAGCGCATTCAAATTAAAACAAATAATGACATGAAGAAAAAATATGTAGAAAATTTGGTAAATACATGGCCAATATTCTTATCAAATATTAATATTCAAATCTAATATACATCACATTATTATGATTTGTTTTATACAATTAACAAACTTGTACAAAGATATGCATCAAATAAATAGATAATCATTTATAAATACATTTTAGTTCAATAATAAGATCCATTGTAAGAACAGCTTTCACATCTGTATTTCAGAGATTACTCAAGGTTCAAACTATTGTAATTATACTGGTATCTTTTTACTGAAAACTATAACCAGGTATACAGAAAAATATGTTTTTTAGCAATTTAAAAAAAATATAACATGATAAGTTTCCATTGCCCTAAACACAGCTTTGTAGGGTTATGAATATTTAAAAATATCACATACTCTTATGACCAGTTTCTATTGCCCTAAACAGCTTTGTAGGGTTATGTATTTTTTAAAAATATAACATACTCTTATGATTAGTTTCCATTGCCCTAAACACAGCTTTGTAGGGTTATGCATATGGGTGGCTATGACCTATAGACTATCAATCAAGTGAGTATCCCTACTCAAGCAAGTTTTGTTTGAGCACCTTAAAGCTGGTCTACTAAATAGATTGGACCACAGCACACTAAACTAATTTAGAGTGAGTTTAATAGATAGTATTCTCTTTCTATACTGTTCCACCAACTCATGCAAGCAGTTTGATGACTCAATATGTGTAGGACACATTGTTTTCAAACCCACCATGGCCATCGCAATAAGAGAGAGAGGCACATATGGTCTCCAATCGTATTTACCTTATGGAGGCTAATTAAATTTAAGAATACACAAAATCCTTTTTTGACATACTTGACTTTTAAATGGTCTCTCACCACTATGAAAAAAAAAATTTATAATATGAAAATCACTTTCAAAAAAGACATTATCATTCATCATCACTCCTTTGAGTTCCTCATGAGACATAGAGCCTCAACAAAAACACGCCACTCTCCACGGTCTCTTGCTAGTTTTTTTATAGTAAGTCTCCTTTGTGGAGCTCTACTTTCGCCTCTGACAATGTTTAGTGTTTGTGTTTTTGTTCTGGTTTCTATAACACTATTTTTTTTCCATGGACAGGTTGTTAGCCTATCGCACAACCCCTGTGTCCTGGGGAGGGGGATGCACCTTTTGTCTGGCCTCTTTCTTAACAGACCTGTCCAGCTTGATAGTACCTGCCAGGAGTGATGAGCTCCTACCGGTATAGCTCTGAGGGTCATTGAGGCACTCAAGCTGTCACACCACAGCAAGGTATAAGCATCAGGTGACAGATATACAACTTATAGAACAATTATTTTTCTCTAAGTCACTTAATGAACATTTTTTTATCCCACCACGCCAGTAATTCTTTTCCAACGATATACAGCAAGTGTCATTTGACACTTTAGGAAAATCATTAGAGACGTTTTTGAGATCCTTGCCCAGGTTTTTCATACAGCCCAACCAACAAGAAGGTTCCAGGTTCCATGAAGTTATGAGTTGAACAGAGACCCTTCTAAAAAGTCAACTGTCTTTCTCCAACAGAGAATAATGAGCCAGGCTGAGTAGTTCAAATGTGAAGCAAATGAAGTTCCTTTTCCAGAAGTCACATTTTAAATGGTCTTTCACCATTATGAATCAACTGGAGCTGTTTGAAATTAAAATAGAAAGTAAATCCTTTCTGAAGTATTGGACATTAAAATAATTTTTCCTTAGTATGAATCAAGCAGTGTCGTTTCAAATATGAAGCACTAGATAATCCTTTTCCACATATGTCACATTTAAATGGTTTTTCACCAGTATGAACCAGTTGGTGTTTTTTCAAATTACAAGACTGAGAAAATCCTATATGACAGATTGGACATTTAAATGGTTTTTCACCAGTATGAACTAGTAGGTGTTGTTTCAAATTACAAGACTGAGAAAATCCTAAATGACAGATCAGACATTTAAATGGTTTTTCACCAGTATGAATCAGTTGGTGTTGTTTCAAATTACCAAGAGTAGAAAATCCTTTCTGACATATTGAACATTTAAATGGTTTTTCACCTGTATGAACCAACTCATGTCGCTTCAAATATGAAAAACAAGAAAATGATTTTTGGCATATATGGCATGTTAAAAGTTTTTCCACTGTATGAAAAAAATGATGTTGTTTCAATGATGCGGAATGAATAAATGATTTTTCACATAAATGACATTTAAATGGCTTTTCTCTAGTATGAATCAAATCATGTTTTTTAAATGTTTTAAAGTAAGAAAATCCTTTTTGACAAATTTGACAAGTGAAAGGTTTATCTATCTGATGAGTATCAGTGCAAGAAGAATTCTTGATCTTATCTGAAACAATCTCATTGGATAGGCTTGGTTCCATTTGATCATGCATGTCCTTTAGAAATACATTTGTTGGAGTCATTTCATTTTCTTGCTTCATGATTTGTATCTGTTGGAAAAAAAAACATTCTTAATAAAAAAAAATAAAATTGGAATATTTGCAATTTAACATTAAAGTAAAAAGTAGTAAAGTTCCCCTTTCAGACTTTGTGGTCTATTGGGCAGATGATGTAAAGGTCATCTGTTTCTGTGGCATATGGATAATAAGGGTGTCATGTGGCCAGCACAACAACAAACCGCCTTTACTTTTCTCCAACTAATGTCAGGTACCCAGTAGAGATGGGTGGACTCAGAGGCACCAGAAGATCCTGAAATTGAAAATCCCAGTCTTTACTAGGATTCAAACTCCAGACCCCGGTTTGGAAACAAAACGATTTACTGCTTAGCCACCATGCCTCCAAATTAACATTACAATTATTTAAACAACTATATGGCAAGCTGCCTGATTTGCAGTTCATTTCATTGGTCTATTCCTCTGAACGCCCCGCTCTAAGCATAATAATGAGAACGATGAAGAAGAAAGAAGATGTTTCTTCAGATTAAAAGATTATTACATCCTAGCCCAAAGTTCTTCAGGACACGTAGGATAGCAGTGGGCAAGGGTCAAACCCAGGATCATGAAGCTTATTGAACAGCAGTCCAGAGCACATACCACATGACAATGTGGAATATCTAATGAAAGCAGTAGTAAGTGAGTTGAAATATATTTTAAAACCATTTGACATTCTGTAATTTAACATGTGTTTTCATACATTTGAGATCTGTATTGAGTAAATTTAAGTTTATTTTGATAGTAGAAGAAGAAATTTAATTCATGTTTTGTGTAATAAAAGTTAGGTAATAACCCCACAAGGGTAACTAGAACAAGCTGTTTATTGCTACATCCCAACAAATGACCCCTAGATCTAGATGTTCATATAATGAAAGTACCAATAAATAATTGTACAAGTTTGCATTGCCGCTTGCCGAATGGATAACATCATTCGTTCAAGCAGCTGAAAATGTCAAAATCACGGGTTCGATACCCAGTTTGAACCAAACCAAAGCTAAATACCTAACTGTGAAAGGTTAAGTTCTATTCCTCATGAAGACTAGGAATATTAAGTTTGAAACACCTAAAGGCAACACACAAAACGTCTCCCAAATAGGATAAGACTATAGCCTCTTCCAAAAAATCCACAAAAGAGTGGACCAGAGCATATTAAAGCATGGAAACATGCAACACAGAATTAATAGTAATCTTGTTCAGTAAAAAAGAAAGTAGCAACTAAAATCCTCTTAGGCTAACTTTTATAGGTGACTTCCTATAAACATTATTGTTATAAATTAAGGTGAATTTATTTATATAAATGGCTGCCCTTTTAGACCCATTGATCTTTAGGGCAGATGATGAAAAGGTCATATTTTACCAAGGTTGTCATGTGGCCAGCACAACAATCAAACGACTTTACTTTTCCCCTAATTATGTCAAGGTATGCATTTGAGCTGGGTGGACTCAGAGGCACCCAAAAAGATCCTGAAATTAAAAATCCCCCGTCTTCACCAGGATTCAAACCCAGGAACCCTCAGTTTGGAAGCCAAATGCTTACCAGTCAGCCACCATGCCTCCTAATTTCATTATATACTGCTAGTCAAAGCCAAAAAGATTCTGGTGGTGTTAAAACTAAGAAATCATTTATTTAAAAAAAACAAACTTTTACCTCACTCGAGGGTAGTTCTGGGACAGGGATGTGCCCATATAGTTTTAAGTTTGGCAAAATGATAGGCACCGGATAAAAGTTTCTGTCCACTTTCTTTGACACAGCCAGTAGTCTTGATGCTAAGGACAATGGGTCATTACTTTCAGTAGTACAAGACATTTTGATCTCCAGCTTTGGAACATTTGCCTGTAAGACAAAGAAATTTAATTAATAAATTACCAAATTTTTAAAAATATTTATATTATCAATAGAAATGTAAATATGAAACGAATTTCAACATTAAATAATTAGCAACATTCTAGTGTGCCACTCGGTTCACAAAGTGAACTCTGACATTATACTAGTCAACTTTTAAAAACAACCACGGTAACAGATATTTTAATTGAAAAAAAAAAGGTTTGTAAACACTAAATAAAGAAGCTGTAATTCATCATTACTATTTGATTTACTATTACAGCACTATTTTATGGCACAAAATTAGTTCATAAATAACTGCCAACACTACAAGCTTATAAAATGTTTTTTTTCTTCATATAGAATTAGCTGATAAATAGAAAAAGAAATCCACAGAAAAATTTATGGTGCCACTGGGATGGATTGATAGAGTTAGCTGGTTTTTTCTTTTTTTTCTTAATTTTCCTGGTACACAATCCATCCCATCATGTTATAACATCAATTAAGATTTAATTACAACACTGATGTTAAAGACACAACTCCAATTTATTGTCATGAACAAGAAGATGAAAAACTAACAGAAGACTGTACTACATACAAATAACATAGGCCTACTTGAGAAAAACATGTGAATACATGAACACACTGAACAGTTGAACAAGGGAGACTACAAGAAAACAAACAAAACAAACACACAACATACATAAACATAAATACACATAGAAATGTAACAACCTTATGATATGGCAATTTAAATGGCAGTTTTAACAGTAGTTAGCAGGTCATCCTGGGCTCCAATAGCTGTATTAATCCTGTTTCTAATCTCGTCATTTATAATGCAGTCTTTGTAAGAGATACTTAGAATCTTTCTGGAGCATCTCAATTTCATCTCAAGATCTGCAGTCAATGTCCAAGATTTGCAAGCATCTAAGACTGTGAAAATGACTAGGTAGTGCATCAGTCTGATTTTAGTTTCTAGGGCTTTGCCTTGGTTTTTCCAGATTGTTTTGCAAGGTTTGCTGTGGGCTTTGCAATCCTGATTAGTAGTTCAGGAGGTTCATTGGAATACATCTTAGGACTGTTATCACCACCCCTCTCACATGGTTTAGTCACCAAGCTGTAGCAGTTTTCCAAAGCATGGCCCTAGGAACCACATGTGAGAGACCAGTGAGGCCATCCAGCCAAAGGTGCAGAATGCCGGACCACCAAAGGTACTACACCTTTCTAGTGTCCCCTATTCATGTAGATATAAAATAATGGAAGGACTCCAGCTATGTTTAGTATTTTTAAACTGATAATTTACTAATGCAGGTTTGTATCACTCTTTAGATATTTGTCATCCACAAAGGAGCAGAGCTTAGGTGGCTATGAACAACTGATAGCTGTATTTTTTTTATATCAGTTTCTCTCTCCTATACTGGCTGCTGACCAATGCTATATAGCCCAGTGTGCACCTTGAATGCAAAAAGAATTTGAAATATACTTTGTTTTTTATGCTGATTAAATAGAAGACCAATTCTAGATATTATCATGTTATGATTTCAGAGTCTTTTAACAATAGCATTGGAACTATGAATTCCCATATTATTTAAAATGTTCCAGTATCATTTTTATTGCTTTCTAGCTTAGTAAATTTACAATAAAATACAACCGAACAAAACATGGGATTAATGATAGCATGATGTATGAACACTGTAATATTTCTCTGTATGTAGTAGGCCTACACATTTTACTCTAGATTTCTGTTATTTTTGCTCATTGTGTGTCATTTTAGATCTAATACTATTATGAAAATAATTATATATATATATGTACTAAATGTAATAGCCTACCTGATGTCCAAGGATCACATTACAAGTTTGACCATGGCAGTAGTTTTCAAATGGCTGCATAGAAGAAGATACTTCATCTCCTTCAGTCTTTTCAATTTTCACATGTGACAATTTCATGTCTTGTGTTATCAAACATATTTTACTTTCATTAAGACTTTCTTCCTTCTCATGTTTTATTACATTGCCCAGGTCAGGACTGGGGTCATGATCCATATCAGCCATCAGTGACACTTTGATGTCTTCTTCTTCAGATGACTGTTAACAAATTGGGTACTTTACATCTGTCTTGATTTATAAAAAATTCAACTAATTTTTCTGCAAATACAAATAAATTTAAATGTTATAAATATAAAAGATATAGATAATAAAAAAATTTAAGTTATTTATTTCATTTCAACTAAAATTTGTCCATCTATGATAAAGTTGAGATGTGTTTGAATAATGCAACAAATTTAGTTTTTAGTTGTCATTTAGCAAACATTACTGAAATTTCTGAGCACAGGATGAAAATATACAATACAAAATCTTTTACAGCATGCCAAATCAGCTTCTTTTGTTTTAACATTATGTCTTGCTCATTAACACAGAAGATAAGACACAAAGTTAGCTTGATATTATTTAAAAGCCTACAAGAGAATGAAGACAAGCAAAACCAAAAAGTCTTTTAAGAAATATAAGTGTGACAAGGTTGAATAAAGCACAAGTTATTTATTAAGCACCATCAGTGGCATAGCTAGTTCTTAAATTAAATTTAATGTAAGCTGTAGATCAGCTGGAATTTAATTTTACCATTTTTGTATCAATAGCTGAAGGCAACTTTTAAACTTTTTTTTCTGAAGCCTTACATGATGTTACTTCATTGTTCACTGCACTGGTTATGGACAAGTGTATATTGGTGTTGTTTTTTTTTTACTAATTAGTAAAGGTCCAATGTTTTTATGTGGACCAGTGGGGCGATGGGGTATTTGGGAGAAGGTTTTCCAACCGCTCAGCTAGAGTCGGGATTCGAACTCAAGCCCACTTATAAGGTGGAAAAGCCGTAGCAAAGCAGTTTTAGCCTCTCGGCCATGCATCACTTGCTTGGAGGGAACTTGAAATCTGTCTGTGACCAGGCAACAATAATGACAGCAAGGCTCAAGATTTAAATAAGCAAGAGGGAAAAATGTGGAGAGATTATCTCTAGAGAATCTTAAAGTAGAATCTGGCACTCTGTGGGCATCAGGAACAAGTTGAAAAAGAATTGGCAGTACAAAATCAAAGACATATCCTGGAATGAAATTACTAACCAAATAGGATCTATTCCTGAAAGACAGAATATGTACGTTTCCCAACAAAATAAAAAAAAAATTATTGTAATAATTGCTCACTAAAACACAAAAAATCATACAGAAAATTTAAAAAGCAAAAAATTCTTGATTATTTTCCACAGTAACCTAACATCTAAAATCTAGATAAAAATTTTATGGAACATTGTCGTGCAGAGCCTCAAAGACGTATTGGCCACAAGAAAAAATTGCCAGGCAAAAAAAAAGACGAAGATAAATTTTCTATCAACACACAAGAAAGAGCTACTGATGGAAATACTTCCCTTGGATCGTTTTGTTCATGAAGTAATAACCCCATAAGAACAATGTCATGATAAATATGAATTTTAGTCGCCTATATTGAATCCTCAAAAAATGGAAATCAATCTCGATGGTTTTCCTGCGACAAAGACAAAAAACAATTTTTTTCTGGGGGCTTCAAGTTGCAGTTTCTTCCAAAACAAGAATCTATTGAGCTTTAGAGTTTTATATAAAACAAATGTCAGTCCACAAATATCTTGCATTTTTTTTTACTATTGTGGTAAGTACACGTGTGGCTAGCAAGCGAAGTTTTTCCAAACTTACTATGATGAAGAAATATTTATGATCAACGATAACGAATTTACGCCTCACTAATTTAGCAATTACGTCTATTGAACAAGACATAGTGGAAAAAAAACTGATTTCGATAAAGTTATGATAGTTCGCAGTGAGATTAATCTTTTTGTAAAATCGATTTTTGAGAAAAAGCGATGCTTATATAATAAATTACTTTATTTCAAAATTATAAACTTTTCGCTGTATTAAACTTTTTTTTTAATTTTTGGAGGGCATCATGAGGAACTGCCGCACAGGGCATCAAATACCCTATTATATAGCTACGCCACTGATCACCATATTAAATGTTTGGTTTAAATAACATGACTAAATGAGGCCATAGTGCCTTTATATTTATAAATAGATCTATATATTTATACACATATAAATATCTAACTATGGGACTGTGTGATCAAGACAGTGCTATTTAAAGTATTAGTGGTATGCTCTTTTCAAGACAATCTCTATTAATTATCACTACATCGTATTGCCGTACACGTAAAGATACTATATATATACATAATAGTTTCAATGGAGACTCAAACGCACATTTAAAACAGGCCTAAACAATACAATTCAATTTTTTAAAATTCCCAGCAGACCCAAAACAGTCAACCTAAATATGCGTGCGTACTGGCACCTTTTTCAACGTCGAGATTAATGAATACTTTTTCTTTTATTGTAGCGTTTATAATTAATGTATTTGTAAAAGGTTTATTATAGGATAATTATCCATCAATGCGAGTACCGGCACTTATTCTTTTCTTTAGCCTATATATATATATATATATATACCGGTATATGATGATAGCCTATGCCCTATGCCTATATATATTAGGCTATATATATATAGAAATAGGCCTACACACTTACAAAAAATATATAGTCAGTGTATAACTCGATGTCTTTAAATCATTTCTCCAATTTTACGTCCTTGCCCTTTTATGAACCTTCATATAATATGCTCTTCTTCATGCTTATAGAAATTCTGTCATTGTTTTAAATAAATTTTGAGCCAACTTGTCAACAACATACAGCCATGACCTTTCAGTGCAAAATATGTCTATGACTATGACTCGGTTCTAGTAGGCATCTAAATCTAAAAATAAACTAGTGAAAGAACAACAACTGGTTTAGTTACGTGACATCTACATCATATATCTATAGTCTATAGCTATAGAGAGTAGAATCTAGAGTCTGAAATCTAAATTTATATAGGCCTGCAGGTTAGCCTAAAGGCCTACCATTTGAATATTACCAGGTGACCAAATCTCGCTCCATGCTCATTTTGGAAAAGTTCGTGTATGTGTCTATTTATACTAGACTAGGGGTTCTCAACCTGTGGATGGCAACCCCTGGGGGGGGGGGGGGGGGGGGGGGGGGGGGGGTGGAAATCGAATAACGATTTGCCAGTAGTCGCATAAAACCATTTAAATTAAAATATGGACTTGTATACTACGTTACGTCATGCTTTTTTTTAATAGTCACATAAGTTAATTTGCACCACAAAAATTGTGAATAAGAAATAAGTTTAAAAGTAAAAGTTCCCCTTTCAGAGAATGTAAAGGTCATTTGTTTCTGTGGTCCATAGTTAACAAGTGTATCATGTGGCTATAGCACAACGACAAACCGCCATTACTTTCACCAACTAATATGTCAGGTACCCATTAGCCCATTAGAGCTGGGAGGACCTCGGTTAGGACGCCGTACGCGCCACCAAGTCTCCCAAATAAGAAATAGAATAGTAAATAAATGTCACAAAGGTGCAATTGTATTCATTTATAATTTAATCATAATGAGAAATATTTATTTCAAGACTACAATGACAATTGTTTCTTGATGCAAACCTAAAACTATATCAAATTTTTACACTTTACGAACTGTTTTAGAGCATTATCAAAAGCACAGCTACTTAGGCTTCTGATTTTATGGTAGGGGGTCACCACATCATGAGCGTAGCCAGGGGGAGACACTCACCCCCCCCCCCCCCCCACCGAAATGAAATCCCCCCGCAAGGGAATTTAGTGAGTGACCTTTTGCTTTGATTTTGATTATTTTAGGTGCGATTTGAATACTAAACCATCATTTGCCCCTTATCAGGGGTTTTTGAGTTTAAACCCCCTACAAGAGGGTTTTGAGTTTAAAACCCCCTAACAGGGGTTTTAGCAGTTAATTCCCCCTCTTCTATAAAACAAAACACACAAAAAAAAATGCAAACGACAATTCCCTAATTCCAAGAGCACAGTTAAGGACGATTTTGATTTTAAAACCCCCTCCAAAATTTACGATCTTCAATATAAAAAACGCAAATTACACACTCAAAATTTTGAAGGAGTTTTGAGTTAAACCCCTCAAAAAGATTTTAATTTTAAAAATCCTTTTTCACATGACAACAGAGATAAGCAGATGGTAAGAAATGGTTGAAGGCTTTGTTAAATGATTTAGAAATATTTTTAAGGTCTTAGTGGCATATGTAAACTTTTATTTTCTTCAAGAATTACATTTGTTGCCTTTAGATCCATTCTTACACATGGTATTTCTGTTTGAATATTGCCTTTTGAAAAATCATCATACACACCAATATTTTGAAACTGACATCTACAATATGACGTTGGTTGTTGAACTAAAGAATTTTTCGGTTGAATTCCTCCAAAGTTATCTGCTACATCAATGATTGCTTCCAGTAGGAGTTGAAGCTCAGAGTAAAAAAAACGATCAATGAACATAGGAATGAACCTCTTTTTCGCTTCTTAAGTAGTGAGTCCGGAATATTGTCATCGCTTGCCTGACATTTTCTTCTTGTTTTAAATATTTTTTTTTCTTCTGAATCATAGTGCTTTTTTTTTTTTTTTTTTTTTTTTTTAGAAGAGCCTACTCTTGTGTATCTTTGGCCTTCTAGTTCATCTTCCACCCAAAAAAAAGTATCCAATAAAGTGAAGATAGGTAAAATAAAAGATCTTAAGCTTTGCCTCTAGTGGCCATAATTTCAGAACGAAAAAAGTATTTCTATAGTATAAAAAAATGCTAAGTAAAAAGCTAATGTGAATGTTATGCCTCCCACCTAGCATACGACAGCATGATGAGGCTGGCGAGGGCCCTGATTTTCTGGCCAGGAATGGCTGCAGAAATCAAACAGATGTCCGACTCGTGCACCGCCTGCCAAGAGAACAAGCCAAGCAATCAAAGAGAAACGTTGTGGCCACATTATGAAGGAAAAGGACCCTGGGAAAAGGTGGGAACAGACTTAATGGAGATCCAAGGGAGAACATACTTGATCACAGTTGACTATTTCTCAAATTGGATCGAAGCTGACTTATTAACAACATCAACCTCAACCGAGGTGATTAGAAAACCAGATTCGGAGTCCCTAAAGTCCTAATCTCTTACTGTGATCCCCAATACACGTCTCACGAATTCGCCGTATTCACTAACAGATGGAACATATCGCACATCAGGTCCGATCCCGGACACCCCAAAGCCAACGGAAAAGCAGAGGCCGCAGTAAAAACAATCAAAAACATGATGAGAAAGACCATCGGAACCGGAGATGATCAATACGAAGCCCTGATGGAACTTCGCAACACTCCCAAACAGGACTGTGGCTATAGCCCAGCCCAGTTGTGTTTGAACAGAATACCACGGTCACTACTACCCCTGACTAACACCCTTGAGCCCGAAAGCTACACAGAAGACTGGGGGCGAAAGTCCGTCACAGGTACACCATAAAAAAATACTATGATAAAAGAGCAAGAGACCTGCCCCGGCTGAATGTGGACCAAAACATTTATTTCCAGAGTCCAGGAAACAATGATTGGCGGCCTGGCATAATTATTATGAGAAACAGCGAGCGGTCCTATACCATGAAGGGAACAATGGGCGGTACATACGTTAGGAACAGAGTGCACATCCGGCCCAGGAATGTCCCTTACTCAGACATCTTTTCAGATGATGAAACGGCAACCCATGAGGCGCCACTAGATGCCTCATCCACAGACGTAACACCACACCCTGCTTCAGAGCCCAGCGCCGGCCCAGATGGGATCCCACCCTTAGCTCAAGGAGCAGAGCCTAGCATGAGAAGGAGTGGCCGAACGAGAGCCACCCCTACGTGGCACAAGGACTATGACATGGGCAAGTGGTGGCAACCCCTGAAGTGTTTGTTCGTTTTTTTTGTGTGTGTTTTTTTATTTGCTATAGTTTTCTTCGTTTGGCTAGATCTGCATAGCCTTCAAAATTGATGTACAGGATGTTAATATACCATATGTTCGTTTTGGAATGTTGTAGTGAATTGTAGTGAAAGAGGGATGTTAATATGCCATGTGTTCGTTTTGGAATGTTGTAGTGAATATGTTTCGTCGAGAGAAAGGGAAGGATGTTAATAGTTGATATGTAAGTTATAGCCCTTAATTATTGTGAGTTATGTGTTTTGCGTAGTAAACTAGCTGTTGTGCCCAAGATGGCGTCTTTTGGTGTTGAATAAAAGTGTTAGGCCCAATTGCAAGAAGTGTTGCCTCAATTATATTCGACCAACTTAACACATCTATTAACTGCCTTTTCTGTTGGTTCTTAATAAATCATTTCTGGCTCTAATACTAGTAATACTAATATTAGTAATATCTTGTACGTCGCTTGCTAAGGATTTATAAACTTTATAACATGACAGTTGTACTTTCAGTTTCAGGTTTTATCTACATAACAATTCCGTCATCTCATGGAAATTCTTTATTCTCGTTGATAATATGGTCGCAAAATGTCAAATATTCTTCCTTAATAGAAACAGTCCGTGCATAATATCTCCTTCCATTGTTTTTCTTCTTGACATCAAGCACAGCAACAACTTCCTAGTCAATTATATTTGTAGCCGGATGTTCTTGTTTTCCAATTTCCCAATCCAAATGAATTCTTCCTACGTCTTTTGATATTCCTATTTCGGAGTTTATTTCAACCACACATGAAATTAAGTTACAAATTTATATTTTATTTCTTTACAATAAGTTGGAAATAGTCGACAACAAAAGAATACAGTTATTTTCTATTAAGTGACTAAATCGTTCTCATCAGAAAGCATCAGAACCATTCTTGGAAAAGCCAAGATAAAAAAATTCCCTAAAAGATTCAAGTATATCATTCGACTGACACATTGTAACAATTCATTCATCTTGGCTACATCTTCTTTTACAGAAAAATGAAATAACATCATCTTCAGAAATCTCAATGGCCACTTATTTACTTTCCAATTCTACAAAATTTACAATAATTACATGTGAGATTTCAATAATATTGTATACCCGAAGAATGCCATTAGTTAAACAGTGACTATATTGTTTGGCATCCTGATCTTACAGTGCTAGCTACAAATTCAATAGATTCGATAAAAACATTTTTTAAATTAAATCATTGTTCATATACCCATGGAAAGGTGAAAGTATAGGTCTCACGTTTTGCTTGTGATATTAAATATGATATAACATTTTAAACCTTTTGATAGAATAAAAAAAATTAATATGTTTAATCGTAATTAAAAATAGTACATAGATCTGGCATCTGCTTATTAATTGTGAATAGTGTTCCAATATTTAACCACTATCGTTTTATTATTTTTTTATTGTCAGTTATTCACAAAGTGGTTTTTTTTTTACTTACGTGTCAAAATAAGATTATAGATCTAGATCTACTATTATAGATATATGTGATTTTGCCATTTATTCTTGATCGTCATGTCATGGCATACAATTAATACCCTATAGCAATATTTAAGTTGGCAAATATAAAGGGGAGGCAACTATTACAACCCATAAAGGCGCCTTCCTTTTTTTTTAAACTTTTACTTTGTAAACAAATAAGCTCATTGTTAATGCCAACCTTTTATGTTATTTAGAAAAGATCTAGGTCTAGATTAAGATTTATGTAGATTAGATCTAATATTAAGGTAAATTTATCTATGTAGATCTAAATGCTAAGTGATGTAATATGATTTAATTTAATGATATTATAAATATTATTATTAAATTATAGATCTAAAATCTAATTATATTTTAGTATTCTTTATTCTCATTTCTGTACAGACAGTCACAGTGTATTGACTAGAAATTTAGTCAGTCACTCAACTCAAGTCACTGTGTGACATGTCACTCGACTCACTGTCACATATTTTCAATCAGTACGATACTAGTACTACTGATACTCAGATAGTAGATATCTAATACTACTAATAGTAGACTAATACTTACTGACTTACTAATTAAGACTAATAATACTAATTTAGTAGTAAATTTGTAATAGTATTGATAGATCTAGAATATAGATTATAGATCTATCTAGTCTAGTTCTACACCTAGACAATATTGTCGATGGTTGTGTCTAAAAGTTGAACGCTGAGGCTGAAAGAAGAATCCAAGCCCTTTATTTTATTCCCTTTATTGGCTTTATTCCTTTATCTAGCTAGAATCTAGATTCTATATCTTATATTATTGTCTTTTTATTCTAACGTAATATTGTATAGTTATAAACATGGTGGTAACACATGATTTGGAGTAGTGTCCCAGGCCAGCTCTAAACAAGCTGCAGCTGTCAACCCTAATGAGTGACAGTACATGCCAGGAGTTTGGTAAGGATCTGTCATTCTGTGTTGTAAATAGTATGCATACAAGTCACGTCGAGTGTAGTCATCCATGTGATCTACCTAAATGGTCAAGCGATGTTCCACCCAGTTCTAGAAGGCTATTTATAGGGACTCCTTCATTCATAGAATGACTATATGGTTCATCTCGCACACTTCCTCATGTGGCCGTGGAGCCCTATTTTGGAGAGACACTCCCATCCACAAATATCGCAGGTTAAGGTGGCTTTTGCTTTGGTGGTAGAGGAGCTGGTCATTTTTCGTATTGTACATATTATTTGTCTTACGAGGGTGGCTCAAAGTAGACATTACCGTCCACCAGGAAACTCGTTAAAGTTGACTCTGGTTCAATCAAAGAAAAAGACAACACCTTCTTCTGGCACAGGACAGCAAGGATCTGTGCCAATGAATACTGGGTAGAGCTCAGTGAGAATATTCAGCTTGCAGCCCAAGTGGGCAACATAAGAGGTATGTATGAAGGAATAAAAAAGGCCCCCGGACTTTCCCAAAACAAGTCAGCACCTCTTAAATCAACCACTGGGGAAATTATCACAGACAAGTGCCAACAAATGCACAGATGGGTTAAACATTACTCTGAGCTCTACGCCACAACAAGCTCAGTCCTTGAGGCTATCATACAATTACCCACAATGAACGAGCTAGACGAAATACTCACCCTGTTAGGGATCCTATGTAAGAGCGAATGTGTCAGAGTCAATTCACTTCTCCTTACCTCTCAATGTCATCAGTACGAGGCGAAGTCTGAACCAGCGCTGATTTAATTCTGTCTGAATCAGAGGCAATGTTTTTGTACAGTCAGTGTTATATTGTTGAGGGCATTAATTTAAAGATCCCTCCCTTCTTTATTGTTATCTATAAGTATATTAAATGGAATGTCAATAGCCCTAGCGTCCTACAGGCTGGCTGCAGATGAAAGCAATATAGGCTTACTTGCATTAAAACAAAATATAATTTACTTGTCTTAACAGTCTTTTCATTTTCTATAGATTGACGGCTATGATTAATTTGGCATCATTAGGAGATGAGGCCAAGATTTGGGATATACCAACCTTTTCCCTTCTGGAACAATTCAACTCACATGATGGACCTATCAGAGACTTAACCTGGAGCCATGATGGTATTATATTTTTTTAACAAAGCTTATATCAACTCACTCTGTCTGGTAAAAAGTTTGTACACACTTTATCTCTGACACCCAATCTTTGATCAGGGGGCGTGGTAGCTGAGGGTTTAAGCACTTGGCTTCCAATCCTTGAGTCTATGGTTTGAATCTTGGTGAAGACTGGAATTATGAATTTCAGGATTTTTAGGGCTAGAGTTGCGATGAGAACAAAGAAGAAGAAGAAGTGGCGGTATTAGCTGAATTAGTCCCTTTTTATAGGTCGCCGATCTAAATTGAAACAAACATTATATAACTATACAATCATAAGTACCTCACTAGCAGAGTGGTTAGTATGTCTGCCAGAGGAGGCATGAGCCATGAGTTCAGGTCATTCCCCTTTTTTTTTTATATTGTAATTGCTTTTAAAAACCAATTACAGTAGAATCCCCCACCAACACACAACAAATATCCCTTTCTTTCTTCCTCCCAATCCTCCACCCTTTTTTTTTCTTACTGATTAAAAAAAATAGGATCGATCATAGCTTATTGAGGAAGTAATGGAATAGCACTAAACAAAAAACAATTGGTAAAAATATTTCTAATCACACAGATTTATTGTTGTTGGTCTTATCTATTACAAATTTAATGCCTTGACTGATCCAAACTAATTAATACAATTACACTAAGTATAAGCTTTGTTGTTTTTTTTTTTTTTAAAGTACTGTTTTTCTTGTTCATATTGATTTCTGTTTATTCTTTAGAATAGTTGTAGAAAAATTTTTTATTTGGAGAGGGGTGGGGAGGGGAATATAAACTAAGACTTAAAAAATAAAGGGAGGTTAAATACTAAATCTAAAGCAACACCTAACATGTACATGTTATGTAGCTATTTATATATATAAATCTTTTAATTTAAAATGGGAAATTAGCGTGTCAAAAAATTTCTTAACATCATTTAATGTATTTAATATTCTAGATTTATGTGAGTGCCATTTGTTTAGGATAAGCCATAATGTTTGCAAATTGAGAGCCTGGGATTTGAGTGTTTTATTTGTGCGTCCTCATGGACTTTACTTGCATTAGCTCTATTGAAGCATAATTACTAAATGTTCAGTTAGGATTCCTCTCATTAGTCCTTTTCCCAGAAATTATTTCTTAGAAAAAAGTAAACAATGTGATGTGCGACTAAAAGGCATAAATTGCTAGGCTACTATTAATAAGGGGGATGGGGGTCGAGTTCGAAACCTGACATGAGCTGAGTTGTGTTTCATCATCCCTAGTGCATAGGCCATCAACCAGCTTTCTCCAGGCGTCTTGGTTCTGGGCGAGTCTCTCCAACTGTCCCCACGTCTTACTGAAAAGGCAGCACAGAAACCTTTTCCCAGATATCTCCTTTGCCCTCTGGTCCGCAAAAGAGATTAGACCATATAAATATACACTATATATACAATTTTAAAAGACTTAGTAAAGTTCCCATTTCAGACCTTGTGGTCTATAGGGCAGATGATGTAAAGGTCATCTGTTTACATGGCCTACAGTTAACGAGGGCCTCATGTGGCCAGCACAACGACCAACCGCCTTTACTTTTTCCCAACTAATGTCGGGTACCCAATTGAGCTGGGTGGACTCAGAGGCACCCGAAGATCCCGAAATTCAAAATCCCAGTCTTCACCAGGATTTGAACACCGGACCCCTGTTTGGAAGCCAAGCGCTTTACCGCTCAACCACCGCACCTCCATATATACAATTGTAGCTTTTTAAAAAAAAAATTTTTTTTAATTTTAAGATTTAAGAGCTGTATTTATCAGTTAATTGTATTTCTACCATGGCTGTATTATATCATATCTTTTGAAAATCTTGTACAAAGGAAATGTTGTGGCAACTTGTTGTACCACTGACAAGAAAGTTCAGATCAGGTCTACAAAAGCTTCATGTTCTGTTGTGACAGATAATTTCACTCTGCCTGTAAGTTTAGTTAGTGTATTTAAGATTATTTGAGCTATAAATTTTATTCCAAGCAATCATTTTATGATTTATCTTACTTACAATCATACTATTTAAGTGACGACTTTTTCAGTTACTATATTAGTAATTTGCAAATATATAAATTCTTTTAAATTTGCATCATCCTTTTTTTTTTTTTGTGATCTGTCTTTGAAAATGAAAATAATAAAATTAAAATTTTATCTCTATTTTTTTTTTTCAGGCAGGGAGTCTTTGTCTGGATTTCAATTCTA
Organism: Biomphalaria pfeifferi; assembly: GCA_030265305.1. Taxonomy (NCBI): domain Eukaryota; kingdom Metazoa; phylum Mollusca; class Gastropoda; family Planorbidae; genus Biomphalaria; species Biomphalaria pfeifferi. Next base: position 3,705,742 of record JASAOG010000018.1, on the reverse strand, counting down.
CATCAAGATTTTTGCTCTGTGGCTGTGATGATGGGTCATTTCATATTTGGGATCGCAAAACACAAACTATTAAAAAATCCTCTTCAGTAAGTATTCTAATTTTCTTATAGTATGTTATTTATGTATGTTATTTTTTAAAGTGCTTTTTTAAAATATATATAAGTAAAGTAAAGTTCCCTTTTCAGACCTTGTGGTCTATAGGGCAGAAGATGTTAAGGTCATCTGTTTCTGTGGCCTACGATTATTGAGGGTGTCATGTGACCAGCACAACAACCAACTGCCTTTACTTTTCCCCAACTAATGTTAGGTACCCATTAGAGCTGGGTGGACTCAGAGGCGCCAGAAGATCCCGATATTAAAAATCCCAGGATTTGGACCCTGGTTCTGAAGCCAAGTGCTTTACCTTTCTGCCACTCTGTCAATTTGAATTTATTTCAGAGCTACTTATGAAGCTACTCTCGTTGCTTATGAGTTGAGACCTTTAAAAACCTGAAATAGTAGTAAATTTGATAAATTGAACCTTTCTTTATGGTCATCTGTATTTTTCACAATCTATATTACAATTATTACAGAATCAGAAAAACTCCATCACTGCTACTCGTTGGAACTGGAACGATTCCTACCTGGCACTCGGATTAGAAACAGGAAAAATAATTCTGTACAATGTTGTGACTAGTCAAGCCAACAGCCCTATGAATGCATCTTCTAGTCAGGTAACATTGAGGACAGACTTTCGAGTGAAAAATGTTGAAGCATAAAAGAACGCAACAAAATAGAAATTCTTTTTCTCTTCTATTAAACAATCATTTGGTTAAAACAAAATTAAAATTCTATAAAGTTGATCATAGGGAAAAGCAAGCTGTCCAGAAAGCAGCGTAACAATAATTATAATTAATACAATAATATGCAATATAATTATTTAAGCTGATTGTAAATTTAAAAAAAAGCATTTTTCCTTTCAGGCTATTCGTCAAATGAAATATAATCCATATCGCAAGTCCTCTTTGGTTGCCGTCTCTGATGAAGGTGTAGTCAGCTTTTGGGACACAAATGCACGTCGACTTCTTCATTCATTCACAAACACACACCAGGCCCCAGCCAAAGATCTGGCTTTTTCACCAATCAATGACTACCTAATGGTTAGCGTTGGCTTGGACAAGCGAGCTGTATTTTATGATGTTCAGAATAAATCGTTAGTAGTATTTTTTTTCTACTATTAGCTTACACTCTGTTAATGGGTGGAGGGGAAAAGGTGGAAGTCCAGAAACTGGCATTGAAGTTGATAGACTGTTACTCTTATAATGCAAATGTCATGGCTTCAATCCTCATACTGGCCCCTTTTTTTTTTTCAATGATGATCTGATCTTACCCTATTCGAACAATTGGATCAAATTTTAGTTGAAAATAGCAGGACTTGAATTTTTAAATAAAATTGTTTATACTTGTTTTTAAAAACAAAATTTAATCAGTGTATATATAATATGAAAATGTAATTTGTAAAATTTGTTTTAGCATCCATAAAGAAAAATACTAGTATTTCCAATTATTGTTGTAAAACACTAGTTGTAAAATATAGTTTCAGTCTTTCATTTGAAGTAAAAATCTGTTTTTTAATATTTAGACTACTGCAAAACAAGTTGTTTTTTTTTCTGCTGTACTTTTCCAGAGCATAACTGAAAAAAAAATTAACAAAGTATCTTATTTTTTAATACCTTATGAAGGAATAACATGTTACTGTGCAGTATGCTTGGGAACCCTTTAAGAATTCTAATCTATTGGGCATTAAGCAATTTTAAGTTCAGCATTTCTGTGTAAATCAGAATATTATGTGAATGGTTCATCAACAGATGTGTTCTTTCCTCTCCTAATAACTTCAGATAAAGATACGAGTTGGGAGCTATGAATAGCAGCTAGATATGCTACATTATTCTAGTTTCTTGAGGACCCTTGTGAGAAAAGGGCTTACCACTCTGTAACTATTCTGATATAGGATACATAAAGTTGCACACAGAATCTTAATATTTTCTTATTTTCTGTATTGGTATTTGAATGTATAGAGCTCTACATTGTTATTTTTCATGTTATATTTTTTCATTATAGTTGTTTTTTATTTTTAATGAGGTGAATATCTTCTACAGTTCTGTGAAAACAATTCTAGCTGACCAGCCTTTGACATCCGTTGATATGATGCCAGATGGAGCCACTGTTGTCGTTGGAACAAGCAGGGGAAACATTTTTGTGTATGACATGAGACAATCTGCCACACCTGTCTTCACTTTAGCTGCACACAAATCTTCTGTGAAAAGACTGAGTTTTGTTAAAAGGGTACATATATAGTTTTATTTTGCTGAGCTTTTATATAATTTTTTTTTTTTTGCTGCCTCTCTAGGATTTTCAAAAGTTTTAAAATAGTTTCATAGCTTGCTATCATATTTATAATTATATATATAATTTATATAAAGACACACAAATTGCTTTTGAAAACATTAAAAAAAAATACTAAGGTTATTTTTTTAAATTCCTACTAGTAACTCAAACTTTTTGTCAAAGTGAAAAATTTAAAAATTTGAATCATTTATAATGACAACTTTTCATCAGTCTTATTGATTATTGAGATAAAATTTCACACATAATCTCATGCTGTGTTATAACAAATTTTGATGTAGCTTGTAGTTATGTTCCAGATTGAACAATAATTAAAGTGGTTAATTAACTCGATCAAAATGCTAATTTCCATCATACTAATTTAGGTCAGAAATGTTTTCCCGAAAAATAAATAGGAATTTCTTTTTTTTTTTTTTAAACTAAAAATTAGCAAATTCTTTTAAATAACTTATAAGCCAGAAATTTCCATTTCAGATTTTCACTTATTGTAAGCCTACATAATTAACATTGAAACTCAATCTATAACTAAATAAATTATTTTGCATCTTACTAGATATTATCTTTCCTTACTTATGACTTTATACTAATTTATTGGGCATATTTGATAATAGCATTAGAAAGATGGTCATTTTTGGTAACTTATTTTTTTTAACTAGGAAGACATAAAAAATGATGCCTCTAACCAGCGCAGGCAACTTCCATCAACACCTTTGCTGTCATCAACAGAGGAATCACATCAAATTTCAGGTGAGTTGTCTGCCTTGTAATCTTTTCTGATGAACTTAGCATAGACATGAAGCATTTGTTCTATTTGCACACAGCACTTAGTTCAGTACAGTAAGGCTAACCTAATATTCTGTGCGAAGCGAAGCTTAGATCGTCAATTTTTGACAGTGACATCTGTTTGCAACTATTTTGTTTTTACATTGTGAACGTTGTTTGTTTTTCTCAGGAAATGTACAGCAATCATTAGGCTTGGATATATTTTCCCCTATGAGAGAAGGTGAGTTTACCTATTGTTGTAAAATAGAAATTATATCTCTTAATTTGATATATTTCCATCCCTTAAAAGTAGTGAGCAGTCTGTTTTGTTTTAACCTTGTAATCCAGCAAATGTATATATAACCTATATAAAAGATGTTTTTCTGTACTGATAATATGTTTTGTCTGTGAGTCGGAAGAGTATTTCACTTGGCTTTGATTTACATATTTAGCCATTTGCAATACAAACATAAACATTGTCTGCCAGTTGTCAGCTCATATTCTCTTTTTGCAATCTAGGCCTGTTATCAATAGTAGATTTTCTTTTGGTCTCAAATATGTACCTGCAGCCTTTGTAAGAGATCTCCAGCTGTCTTGTTAGGGAGCTGTCTGCTCTCTTCTGTCAATTAAATCAATTTGTTACCTGAGCTGATCTTGTTTTCTTGAGGCACTTCTGTTTTGCGAACCACCTTTCAGCTCTAAACAAAATAGATTGACTTTGGCATAGGGTCGTTCTTTGTACTAATGTTACGTTAATGTTCTTCATTCTTATTTTTCATGTCAGAAGATTGAGATCAGTATCTTATATCTGAGATGAACACTGCGCAGTGGTTTTCAGTTTAGGCAGTTTTCTGTATATTTTTTTTCTATAGGAGGGTTTCAAGGGCCAGAGTCCTCTTAATCTAATCTAAAATGTTATTTTTACTCTAAATAGCCCAAATGCACAAAATACTACTACAATTAGTTAAAACACATAACACCAAATAAATGTTTGCCGCAAAGTTCCCCTATCAGACCTTGTGATCTATGGGGCGGATGATGTAAAGGTCATCTGTTTCTGTAACCCATTGTAAATGAGGGTGTCATGTGGCATCATAAAGACCAACGACCTTTACTATTCCCCTACTATTGTCAGGTACCTATTTGAGCTGGACTCAGAGGCGCCCTAAAATCCTAAATAAAAAATCCCATTCCTCACCAGGATTAGAACCCGATACCCCTAGGTTTGGAAGCCAAGCCTTTACCACTCAGCCACCACAATTTGTGCAAGTAGTCATTTGCTTAGTGTTCATTTAAAAAAAAATTTCTCATTACAGATAACAAGAGCAATAACTCAACTGCTGAAAGGAGCGGTCACGCCAAGTCTTGGTTGTACAATCGGTCGGGTGTTGGAGAGAATTTAGAAGCAGTAGATGCAGGTATAGAAATGGATTTGATATTTTGTAAACAATGTTCTCATGTTGTCAACAGTTGACTCCTATATAGTCTTATCTCACATTTAATAGAGACAGAAAGGCAAAATATCACAGTTTAACATAAAAAAACTACATTCTCATTTTTTAAAAACTTTTCATCATGCTACAGCCACATTTAGTTTTAATCTACTGTTAACAACAAAGCACTCAGCATTCAAAACTAAAAACATTTTTGCTTTTCAGGTTTAGGAATCTTTTCACCCCTTAGGAATGATAACTCTCAGAGTGTAACTAGTATACATGGGACTAGTTCTTTTTTAGGCAACAACTCATTTCTCAACCAGGTAAACATGTTCAAATCCATTCATGCTAGCAAAACTAATTAAAAACTATACATACAAAATGATTATGATTTTTTTTTTTTTAATATACCAAATTTATATCTTCTAGCATCTATTGGTTATTGCTTGGAAACTAAAATGTTTGATTCTGTTAAAAGGCAGTGACAATATCTTTATCTCTGAAAGAAGATAGAAAATTACTTTTTTTTGGGGGGGGGGGTTCAATTTTCTTTACTTTGACTATGTCACATTTGTTCTTATGTTGTCTTAAAATATGAACAATTAAAAAAAAGTTTAATAACAGAATAAACAAAACTTGAGAATTATTAATAGTTCCTATTGTTTTTTTTTTATTCTAGTTACTGAGCCCTGCAGTCAAACCAACAGCAGGCGACAGGTCACAAGTTGTAACTAACAACCTGCACAGTTCTGTGAATGGTTTCACAGACAGCACTCACATTCCTGTATCCGATGTCCTGTCTTCAAGTAAGTTTCAATTATCAACATTTGTAGGAATTATATCAAGATTAATTTTTGAAGAAAAAACATCCTATCCTCTGGGCTTAATGTTTTGTTTTTTTTTTTTGTTTTTTAGCATCTCCCGTAAGGGGAAAAAGCAGCTATTAGGTTTGTGCAAAATGTCCGTCTGTTCGTCTGTCACACTTAGATCTCGAAAACTAGAAAAGATATGAAAAATATTATTTCACCATTAAATGCGGCTTGAAAAGTTTAGGTGCAACGGCTACTTTTAATTTTCTAAAAGCAAACCGTTTAATTTATAAAATTAATTATGAAAGCCATTTTTTCATAAAAATACACCAATTCTAAAACAATAACGTGAATGTAAGGGAGGCAATGTTACAATATGCTAACAAAGATGGACAATTTTTGCCATTTTTAGTATTACAAAGTCAAATATTTTTATAAAATGTACTTGAAATGTTTACAACAAATATAAATATTAATTAAAGGTGTTTTTTCTGGTCAACTAGCTGCTAAAATTAAAAGAAAACATTCATGTTTGTTTATAAAGGCTAAGAATGCATTTTGTAAGTAAATATCATGCACATTTTTTAAAATGGACGTTTTATGCAGCGACTTTCGTGTAGTAGCGTGAAGCCCTGCCTTGACATGGTGCTAAACTAATTTCTTAAACTTTTTAAAAAAATCAGATTTTATTTATTTATATATATTTTTTGTTTAGTGCCCTCATCAGAATAAAAAAAGGTTGTTTTTTTTGCGTTTTGTCTGTCATTAGGTCTGTCCGTCATGATTAGATAAAAAAAAACAACTCTAAAAGCTATTGAAAATCTGAATTACCCTTTAATGTTCCTCTCGTGACATCTCAATAGTTTTAAGTATCTAAAATTGATTGTTCCGGATTTTGTTGTGCAATACTCATCAACGCCAACAAATGTTTGTTTGCTCTTCTAACTTATATTACATTTAATTTCCATGCTTAAACGTTGCAAAAACACATTATCAATAATATGTTGTTCCGTTTTTTATGTAAATAGCATATTAATGCTAAATCAAAATCTCTATACTGACGTATATTTTATTAAGTGTAAAAATGTTGCGGATATTGTTTTATAAAAAATGAATTATACCTAATGACTGTTTAAAATCGCATAATTGACTAATATTACATGTATATTATTTGACAATGCGTCACTTTAATTTGATTATCGATATCAAATTGTTCTGTATTTTCATCTTTAAACAAATTTTAAAATATCGACAATAGGTTGTTCAGAGCTTTAAAAAAAAGTAATTTACTAGAATTGATTACTGAAAATCACTTTTTAGACATTTAATTTTCATGCTGAAACATAACATAAAAGTTTAGTAATCGATAAAGAATGTTCCGGATTTTGTTTTGAAAAGAAATCAACTTACATTACTTACATTTTCTTACAAATCGTCGCCAGAAATTTCCTAATTTATTTTAAAATCTACTAGCGCCTAATAAGTGTTTGAACTCCCTCTTCTAATTAATAAACAAATAATCTTCTCATTTACGAAATATTCCGGATTTTTATGAAAAATATTTTAACCCACTTCTCTCTTACAGTACAATTAATTTTCTACCTAAAACATAAAAAAAATCTAATTATCGTTAATATTATGTTCCGATTTTTAAGGAAAACAACATCCAAACACCAAAGTACTGTATGAATATCTCTCCACAAGGTTGTAGTTCTTCTAATTTTTATACGAGACCATCCAACAAATTTAATTAACGGTATTACATTTATCTGGAATTCTCTTTTTCTATTACTATTTATACAAACATCCGGAACAATCTATTATATAAACTTAAATCAATTGTGTTCATACCTAAAATTATTGCGATGTTTTGAAACGTAAAATAAAGGTTAATCAATTTTTAAAAGCTTTTAGTTGTTTTTTTTTTTATATTAAGATGACGGACAGACCGACTGACAGACAAAACGCAAAAACAATGCGGCTTTGATCCTCTTTAAATAAATTCTATTAGAACTCAGTGTACCAATGTCTATGAACCCCTCGTAAATTTATCGTGTAAATAAAGACATTTTTTTATGGTACCGGTACTAGCCTATTGTGAGGTAATGGAATTTTTTTTCTTTGACGTCATATGAATGGACTCTTTAAATGTAATGCTAAAAGAATGCACTCGGTGCACCAATGTCTATTAACCCTCGAAAAATTGCTCGTATAGATGAAAACATATTTTAGTCTAACTAAGTCTTGTGACGTTGTGTTTTTTTTCTTTGATGTCACATGGAATGAATTCTTTAAATGAAATGCTAAAAGAATGCACTCGGTGCGCCAATGTCTATAAACACTCGATAAATGGCTCGTATTGATGAAGCCGATTTTTAGTCTAGCTAGGCCGTGTGACGTAGTGTTTTTTTTTCCTTTGACGTCATATGGAACTAATTCTTTAAATGAAATGCTTAAGAACGCACTCGGTACACCAATGTCTGTGAACACTAAATAAATGGCTTGTATTGATGAAGGCGTTTTTTAGTCTAGGCCCTGTGACGAAGTGTTTTTTTCCCTTTGACGTTTGTTGGAATTAATTCTTTAAATGAAATGCTAAAAGAACTCGGTATAGTAATGTTTATTAAGCCTCGTTATGTGACTCATATTTAAAAAAGGAATGATATCTTGATTTAGATCTAATCTAGATTTTTAAAACTAGATCTAGATTTTTATTACAGTATATCTAGATCTGGATTTATATTCTAATTAAAATTATTTTAGAATTTCTAGATCTAGTTTAGACTAAAATAGATTAGATTTAGGTGTAGAATTTCAATTTCTAGACTTATAGTGAAGATTTTGATTTTGTAAACGTTTTGATAATATTGCAATGTTATAAAATACTAAAACTAATATACTATTTTTAAATTTAATGTTTCATTCAGTCTATTGATAGATTATCTAGGATATTTTTTTTTACACAAATCTTATCTAAATTACAGCTACATTAGTAGATATAGATGTTAAGAGTGCTAAATCAGAAGTTAAATTTAGGTAGATCTACATCCTCCTTCTAGTTCCATTTAAATAAAAATGCCGAATTCTATGGCCTAACTGTGCTGAGACATCGAAGTAAAAGCACGAAATATCTGTTCTTTTCTTTTTTTGTTTTTTAATTACAAATCAATGCTGAAAGATTATTTAAAATCGCTCGTCTGACATTGGCCTATTGTACATATCCGATAGATGTCATGCCGTAATGTGTAATATATCTCTTTATCAATAATAGGCTATTAGTTTATTATTAAGTTAAGAGCAATGCCTGGTCGTGCTGTTAGCGTGCTGAACTAATTATCTCTACGGTGCCGGGTTGTTTGTTTGTTTTACATGTTTCGGATGTTCCTTCAGAGTTGAAGATAGTTTACTTCATAGTCCAAACCTCCGGTAGGACGACGGGGGATGGGAGCATGCAGGGTTTGAACCACGGACCATCTATAAATCCGAACGACAGACTGAACGTCCAGGCAGGGTTCATACCCTGCTTGTTGCCATCCTCCATTGTCCAGCGAGAAGTTAATTATTTTAAACCTAGAAGGAACACCCGAAACATGTAAAACAAAAAAACAACATTTTTTACAACGGCAAATGAATCTTTCAAACATTATTACTTTTGACCATCAAAATTAAATAACCTCTTGAATATTCTTTGCGAATAGGCAGATCCGACAGGGATCCTACTTCGACGGGGGCCGCCTCTGAGTTTGTGTAACACAAACTCTCATTGTAATCTTGTTTTTTGTATTTTAGTGGTGTAAGGTATAGGTACCCCTTTCAGACCTTGCAATCTATGGCAACAAATGATGTAAAGCTCATCTGCTTCTATGGCCGATGGTTATTGAGGGTGTCATGTGACCAGCACAATGACCAACTGCCTTTAGTTCCCCAATGTATATCAGGTAGCCATCAGAGATGGTTGGACTGGACTCAGGATCTGAAAAATCCCAGTATTCGCCAGGATTTAAACTCACCCACCACCTCCCCTTTGACGTTGACCAAAATTTTAATTATTTTTTAAACACAAATTAGTTTGACTTAAAATTTTTTGCTATTTTTTTTAATTAAAAAAAATTTTTTTTTACAAAATATTAAAATTATATTACATTTAAACAACATTGCTTTTGTATTGCATCTTTCTAGCAATAACTTGTTAGTACAATCTGATCCAATCCAATCTCTTTTTGTAGACATGAGGGAAAGGCTATCTGGGAGGTTTGTGAGCTGCCTTAATGCACTTGGCTAACGCAGCTCAGCTCATGTTGAGATATAAACTTGAGCCTTCTTGATAGGTGGGGATGTGGATTATGCCCTGAGCCACACATCCACTTTTATTGTATATATATATATTTTATTTAATTTTTTTGCATACCCAGTTCAGACAAGAAAGTAATACAATTTCTTTGATTAGCTTTTAGTTCTAATTTATTTACTTATTATTTTTTTTTTATCAATAAGATTTATCAAGTGAGGATCAGAACACAAATGGTATTTCCAACAAAACTGACAACGCCACAAGCAGCGTACACATTGACACTTCTGCTTCTCTGATCACCTCCTTTCAAAATGCCCATACATCATCACCCCTTCAGAATTATGACTCTTACCAGAAGATGCGATCACCACCCAGGGAAAAATTTACACCTCACAGGCCCAACAGGACACCAACAGAGAATCGAATCAGGCTGGACGATCTGCCCAGTACTCCAGCTAATGGCAACACTGCATCCGTCAGTCCTAGAGATATTAGATTCAGGTATAAAAAAGACTGCAATAAAAAAATAATAATTTTAATATTGTAAGCTTCAAAGCCTGGAGAACAGGATTTATTTGTTCCATTTTTTTTTTTAAATCTTGACCTGACTAGATCATATAGCTAAGAAGGTTCATTGCATTAGCATTTTGATGCTGATCTTGTGATTGTAGAATTTTTAGTTAGTATTGTGACTCTCTAACTTTACCCAATTCTAAAGAAATAATTATTCTCTTGAATAATGTAGTAGTGTTAGCCATGCAACAATACATCTAATTTCTAGTGTGTACAGAAATCTAGCTGTTTTTTTTTTCACTTTTGATTAAAACAATAATTGTCATTGAATAATTATTTTTATTAATTTTACATTCGACCATTATATGTGATCTCAAAATTAAAGTTAATTTGATTGTCCTATTGTTTTCAGCTCTGAGGAAAGAAAAATGCCTGGTGTATCAAGCAATAAATCAGGTATTTAATTTATTGGACATTTTTGACATTCTTTTACTGTCAAATGAGTTGAGCTGAGACTCTTTGAACCTCCAGGGATGTTACCCTGGTTGAACTACTAAGTTCTTTGTCCAGGCATTCTTTAAACAACTAATTCTGTTGTACAATTCACTATTAATATTTAAGTGTTAGATTACTAGTTGAATGAGTTAAATACATTCAATAACATTTTTATAAATTCTTCACCATCTGCCTTGAATTAAGTCTGACTACTCCATTTAACAAAGAAAAGTTTTGATAGATAAAAGTTATGAAACACTCAAAAAGTTTTGATAGATTTTAGTTACTGAACACTCAAAGTGGCAGAAAACCATGACATCCCCCCCCCCCCCCCCCCACCTACCCAACGGACCCCATTCCCAGCAGATCTGCCTCAGCTGTGAAGAAATGTGTATCTTTTTTTTCGTTTATTAAAAAAAGGTCTTTTTAAAAATTAGCTTATTCTAATAATACAATGTTGTTGATTTTGTTCCCTTTTCTGTCATCAAATATGATATGACACACACACACACTCTATTCTACTACAGATGTGGCAGCGCCAAGTGGGTCCTCATCACTTACGCCACAGTCCAGTTCATCGCTTCGCCATTTAGTTCAAGATTTACTGAGTGAGCAGTTCCAAGAACATCACAAACATCTCAAGTCTGAGATTCGTGCCATGTTGGGACAGAATAGAGAAACAGACCAGGTGGATAGCTTTTCCTTTTTGTGACCATTGCCCTTAGCTTATTGTATTTTTTATATGAAAACATAATTAAATTCTAAATTAAATGCTTAGATATTATGAAACATTTTCAAAGCTTTATTTTCCATTTATATTTATTCTAGAATATCATTCTATTTATATGAAATATTAACCATTAGTTTTGTTATTTGAAATATTACCTTTAAATACTTTTGTTTGTTAAATATTATCATTGACTAGATTTTATTTGGTAGATATTGTTTATGTACTGTTATTACTGGTATTTTAATTTTAAAAAAAAAAAAGCTTTTTTTTCAAATCCCACTCTAACAATCATATTTTTACTCATAAGTATAAAATCCCCAAATGTCTATGTAACTATGCATTCAAAAGAAGGGTTGCTGACTAAAATATCTTTCTGTCAAAAATTTCAAAACTTGAGATTGTGCGTTTTATAGATCTGATATTCCATTTATTTTAAGCAAATTGCAAAGGATAAGAAACGCAGACCTTGTTCGTTAATTAATGAAGAAAAGTGCTTCATCTAACACACAATGATTTTTTTTTAGTTCAACTATGTAGCTTGAACATGTATATTTAATGTATTTTGTTTTATGTATATTATTCTTTAATTTCTTGACAACAGAAGAATAGCATTCTTAGGTCAAACATATATTATATTTATGATATTCCCCACTTAATTTATTTTAAATTACTAAAAATACACAAATTAGAGAAATTGTATAATAACTCTGAAAATTGCCCTTAACTTTGTAGCCGAGGTCAGTCGGATCAACTCAAGTAGATAGTCCTGAAATGTACCTTGCAGAGTTCATCAGAAATCTAATCAGGGAAGAGATGGATGACTTGAAGGATTACATCCACAAAGAGTTTTGGTCAGTGCAGGTGGAGGTCATTAAACAGGCTTTTCAACTTCAGGTAATTGACATTAAGCTTAGTGGTGTAAGACCCTTTGTCATGCACATCCCCTGGATCTACTTAACATTTTGACAATACAGATTTTATATATCATACAGTTATTGTTAAATTAACATAATTTAAGCATCTGGACTATGCCAAGAAATAAAATTTGTTTCTGGGAAATTTAAGTTTGGGATTTTTTTTGGGTTGAACAGACTATTTGGTTATTCCCTCCTGCATACTTATCAACGCATCCCAATCTACAACAGTACAAGTCTTTGTGGCCACCTAGGGCATCATCCTTATTGGGGTTTCCAAATTTAAAAAATGTTATAATTTGTAGCTAAATATGCATATTAAATAGGAGGGGAATGAGATTATATTTACAAGTATTCTATTTCTTTCCTCTATGACATGGTTTTAGTTGTATTAATATTAGTAAGTGCATTTATATTGATGCTTGAACAGGGTAGGGACCTCCACTTATTAAAATCTGGCACTTTTTAGTAACATAAATGATTTCATAGGAATATTTACCTAGTCAACAATGGTAGTTGAAAATAAATATATTCTATTTTAGGAAAGGAAAAAATAATAGGATTGAGATTTGTATATTCCTCTTGTACTTGACTGTACTTCACAGTTTATAATATCTATTGTGACTTAACATTTTATTTTAGAGACAAATGCAAGCTGGCTTTGCAGAATGTTTGATCAACCCAATACTACTAGATGAGATAGACAGGCTGAAGGAGGAGAATGCTAGGTTGAGGAAAACTTTTTAACATTCCTGTCCTAGGCTGATGTTCACATGAGCTGTCTTTCATCATCAGAGTATTCAAGACATCTACTGTAGTAGAGTAGCTCATGTCTCCTGAATCCAAATCATGCTATTTTTGCATGGCACTTAGATTCTTACTGAAGAATATGTATAGCAATCATTTACTTACTGTATGGAAATGAACCAATTACAAGTGAGTGAGCCTAACAGTTTTAGTCATGTATTTGGAAAGGATTTAAAACAATGTGGACAAAAAATGGAACAGATGAGAAAGAAATAGAGACGACTATTTGACCCTCACTGAACATAATGAGGTGTAGATGAAATGTAATTTTATTTGGGTTTAGGTTATTTTTACATTATATATTTTATGCCCAACCAAGATATGAGAAGACATTTTAAAATGAAGCTTCATATTGGGTCACACATTTAAAAATTAATTTTTAATGTTTAAATACTTGTGTTTTTAGTTAAGCCTTCTTTTGTAGAACTTATTTTCAATAGTCAGAACATTGATACTACTTTTTATCATAGTGATATCTAATAATAGTTACCAAGAATATTTTTTTCTTCATGTTAAATGGTTAGGAAAGAATTCATTATCATTTTCTCCTATAGAATCATCTTCTAATGAGAATACAATGACCTCAAAGTGAAATAAAATACAAAATTTAATGAAACTAAATAATATATTAAAAAAAAAGGTTAATCAATCTTTTCACACTTCAAAAAGCTGCATGTCATGCACTGCAGTTTTTTTTTCATTATGTTGCTGAGTCTTATTCATGCACAGAAGGAACTGCAAGGGCAGGCCATCTTGAGGATGGCGTGGTTATAAAACTTCTCATCTCTACCTGTGGTCTCTTATGGGGCATAGGCCACCAACCAGCTTCCTCCAGGCATCTCAGTTCTGGGCGAGTCACTCCAACTGTCCCCACGTCTTGCCCAACTGCTTGGCATCTGCTTCCAAATTGCAGCGCCATGTATTCCTGGGCCTTCCCTGCTTCCTCTTTCCTATAAGACTTAGTATTAGTTGTTTTTTTATTCATTGCTTTTTACATAGCATATCTTTCATGCTAAAAGCACTAAGATTTGTGAACAGAATTTATGAGCAGCATCAAAAAAAATTTTTTTAACATTATCTCAAGATTCTTCAAGTCTCTTTGCATGTTTTCTTGAAACAGTCCATCCCTGAGAGGAATATAGCAATGTTCATAGAAATTTTTGGAGCTGGGCCTTTTATCAACACATTTCATTTACTGTTTTGCAATAATTACTAGATAATTGATTGAACTTTAGTCAGTACTCTGTAAGGTGATTCCAATTTAAAAATGTCACTTTAAAAGTGATTTGGCTAAATGTTTGGCAATGTTTCTATTTGCTGGATCTCCTGTTGTTTTTTTTTGTTTTTTTTCTTTTGTATATTAAATCAATTCTTTTAAATGCTCTTATTAGTCTAACAGATTTGTCCTGTTACCATTTTCTTCTACTGCCTTTTTGTACATACCAGTATTTTAACTAGATCTACCTAGAATGGTAATGATGTTGCTATATTTATTGTGTGCAGATGTGCCTTGACAGTGTACAGACATTCATCAAATGGCATGTTTATGTTCATGTAATAAACATTTAATACTCTACACTATCCTGGGTTTTCTCCAAAAAAATTTTTTTTCTAAATGGTAAACTTGTTTTGGTTTTATTTTTAAGCTCATTAGGAATTAGGAAGTCATGCATTTTGGATTCTGTTATAAACACAGCAGAAAACAGAAGTGGATGACAAAAAGAGAATATCGATCACTTATGGGCAATGGTTATGTCTACCCTGGATGTGGCAAAATATGTAGGTTGCAGCTGGGGCTGTGTAGCCACATGAAATATTGCACTCCTCTTTAACCTTTGGACTCTAAGACAAGCATTATGGGAAACACTGGAATATTTCATTTGAGCCAACAGCAGGAAAGGTTGAGCCAGCTGGTCCAGCTCCTCACTAAGCTGATGTCTTAAACCTTTTGCATATTTCTAGGACAAAATCTAAATCAGTAGATTCATTTAAATACATAAACTAGAATGAGTATGATCTACAAAAAAAAAAAAAAAAAAGATACATAATGTTTAATCACAAATGTAGGATTTGATGCAAAGATGAGTGTTTTAAAAATTCTAAGTATGATCATTTTGCTATTTATTTATTGAAAGATATGGTTATGTCTACCTTGGACGTATGCCCCATTGATGAATGTCAGGTTACTTTGAAATAGAAGGCAATGAAAAAGCTGACCTATAGGCTAAAGATGGGAGAATGAATAAACAATAAGAAATTCCTCTCTACACTAAAGAAATAAATTTTAAAAAAAAGAGTAGCTCTCACCCAAATATCAAGAAATCGTTTTGCAAGCTTTCCCGACATGACTAGCATCTAAATATTTCGTCTCAGTACCAGACACAACAGAAAGAGACATGTGCCGATAGCTAAAACTAGGGTCTAGTGAGATTTGCCCTTGTGGATCATTAGCAGAATATGCCAACCATGTCTTTCAAAGCTTCCCATTCTGTCGAAAAAGAATACACTGATCCCAAAACCCTCCTATAGAAGAAAAACTATATGGAGAGCTGCCACATTTGGAAACCAATGCGCAGTTTGTTTCAAATTGATGTCTTCTCGTCTGAAACCCTCCAACATAAAAATGAAAACAAAGATGAAGTAGTCTCCCCCCCCCCCCCAAAGCATGCACATGTTCCTCCATCCCCTCCCTCACCCACCTTTTCCCCAGCCTTCCACCAGTAGCTGTAGCTAGGAATATACCTATATCCTTCAGTAGAAAACGTACATGTGGTGGATATAAAACAACAACAAGGTTTATGGTACAGACTTGAACTTGACAAGTGAATGTGTGTTATGAGGATGATATAAGGCCAGCACATCAGTCGACCACTTATATTTTCCAATAGCTGAGATATCAACTTGGTCAATCCAATGTCTTGAGGCTCATAAGGTCAATTTTTAAAAGATTCAAGTGTGAAGGCCTTCAAAATGGCCACAAATTACCAGGCTACTCGGCCCCTCGCCCTTAACCTGAAGAACAAGCTATTTTTTAAAGAGATCAATTTAGCAAATTTTACTTTAGTATCAATGATAACTGCCAATTAAACATTTTAAAGGAGAGGGCAAGGCAAGATCGTTGTTGTAGATAAGGCAGAGGAGAGAGATTCTAAAAATCTCTTGCAGCAGCGACTTTGAATTGGAAACAAACAACAACTAATCTTTTGCATATTTTAATAATCTTTTGAAATCAAAAGTAAAAAAAACAAATTGTAACATGATAAACACAATGTCAACGAAAGTCTAGAGCGCCATATGAATTTACAAAACTCGGATTCAGCCTCTTTTTTGTAAGTGAACTGGCAGTTGACTTCATGTAGCTAGGCAACGGCCTCTCTTGTTTCACTTTCAGTGGGAAGACTTCTTCTGACGTTCGTCTGATGGTTTGATCACTTGTCACTGAAGCGAACGAATTTCTGTGCGATGACATGGACATGTAAAGTGGAGTGGAAGAAGGCAAGAATGAGGTGGAGGACAGAGAGGAAGTCGGACGAAGGTCGATGATTTCAACGTATTCTTGGCCGAGGATGTGCTCGATATGCCAGTTTTTGCTTTCCCTTGAGTAGCTGCCAACTGTGGATATCTTTCTCCATTTCATTGGATGCTCCTCGATGCTTGAATTACCTCCAAAGGCGGACACACGCCGGACGTTGTTTCGAGCTCGGGAGACGCCCATGGAAGATTTTGTGCTGGGGGATCCGGTCCTTGGTTTGACTAAACGAACCTTTATTTCGGGCTGTTCTTCCTTGAAGGTGACAGAGTAAGTCTCTTTGTTCACAACAGCCGAACTTCCTTTTGGAGAAATTAAATATCCAGTTTCTTTGCTGGATACACTTGATGATGGCTGCTTTAAGACCAATGTCTCTTTGAAAATATTTGAAGGTTTTTCTTTACACTTTTCTGCTGACTCGTTTGAAGTTGAATGTTCAACATTATACTCGCTTACGTTTGCTGCAGCATGGTCTTCATTGGAGTCAATAACGACATTGACATCTTCACCTTTGATCCCGCTCTTCTTTCTCCTTCGCCGCCTTTTCCTATGCTTCCTTATTTCGGTTTCATCCTCGTCAGCCCCTTCCGCGGCAACGCTGCTGACGTCGGCATCCTCGCTGCTGCTCCCGCTGCCCTCTGAGCACGAGGGCGTGGATGGCTTTGGGCGCCTTAGGCGAGGAATTCTAGGGTTTGGGCGAATGAAAGGGAACAAGTTTCCTTGAAGAATGTCTATAATCTCAACGATTCCCAGCATGCCGTGATCGTAAGCAAGCTGGCGACATGTTACGTCATAACGTTCCAAAATTTTTCCATTAGGCGCGTCTTTCAAATTCTGAAAGTAAAATAAAGTCACCGTTAACATTCGTGAAATTAGTTAATTCTGGTTCTATTGGCATAGGTCTACTTCCTTTATAGCGAAGGATAAGAAAATAAAGTTAGAAAAATATAAACTTTTAAAAACTTGTATTAATAATAATAAGGCTTGTTTTCGAGGCCGAAGATATTTGAGGAATACAGTATTTGTCGTGATGATAGGAAGCAGAAATGGTTGACAAGGTTTTTCTTACCACGACAGATGCAGTGTAACAGTGATCTACCCCATTGTCCAACAAGAACTCGGCCATTTCCTCTTGTTCATTCCTAATGGCGGTCATCAGCATGTTCTCCTTGAACTAATAATAACATACGAGATGAGTTAAATATGGATCAATGAATCACTCACACACACAATAGCTCTATGGGCCTACGTAATGTATATATAGATTTATATATATACTAGACATATTTGCGCATTACTGTCGATATAGTCACAATTAAACGAAATAATAATGTAATAAGTAAAGCGAAGTGCGTCAATGTAAAAATAGTGTGAATGAAGCTATCAAATAAAAATAGCTTATAAGCTTAAATCCATTTTTTCAAATTAGAACATTTGCTTGTAGGCCTACATATATTTGATTAAAATTTGAGATGAATAGACTTAATTTTGTATGTTCATGTGTTAAAGTATAAAGTAGATCTTGAGGTAGACATAGATCTAAATCTACACTAATCTAGAGTTAAAAATTGGCTTTTATAGAGTTCATTCTGTGTTGCGCATGCGTGACCTTTTTTCATGAATGAATATAGGCCTATCTCAACACGGCTACGCAGCTTTAGCGAACAGCGGCGAACGAATGTATTAAAAATGCTTAAGAAAAACAAATTTGAATGTTAAATTGATTAAAATATCAAATGAATGGACAATAATTAGTATGTTTATGTGTTAAAGCACAAAACTATCTTTGCGAAAAGAAGTTTTATCATCTTGAGTTCAATAAGAGTTTTAGACCTAGGCATAGACTCAGTAGAGAGATGTGTTAATGTGTAACCAATTGGTAATGTCGAATGAAAGAATGTTCGCCAGGAAATCTGTAATTACAGATATCAGGAACTAATTTATGTAAAAAATGCTTTTGAAACACAAAATTGAAGGTTAATTTTATTACACAATGAAATCAATGGATCTTCTTTTGTATTTTCATGTGTCAAAGTAAAAAACTATGTGCGCAAAGTGTATTTCTTAAAATTAGATCTAGGTCTAAATGCTTTCGATCTTTTCTCATGTCAACATTGTTAACCATGGCCTAGATCCATAAATACTATAGCTTTAATAGAGTCGGACAACTTTTTTTTTTTTTTGAGGGTCTTAAGATTGTTTTAGGGCTACAATTTTTACACTACGGTCTAGTTAGTACCCAAGGAACATTTCTGTCTAGTTTTATCAAGATTGGTCAAGCGGTTATGATGTCTATAAGTAACATGCGTACATACATACGCCTCACATTCTACTTCTAATATAAGATATACATATATATACAAATAAGACACTCTTACAGTCTACGAGAGGAAAGAGTCATCAACGCACTGACCCATGTCATGTTGATATCAGAGTTTCTTTTATCCAGACAGTCTTCCAGCCAGTCAATATCTCCAGATTTAACAGCTTCATACATGTTCTAGTGAAGAAAATAATGTTTTAGAAATAAAATGGTGAAGTCTGTATGATTAATTTTATGTGTATTGACATGAACAGTGTCTTATAGTGTGTTCTGGGTAAATCTATGTTTAGAAAATGAAAAAGGATGGGGGTGTCGGCTAGAATGATGAAATATTTTTAAACTCTAAAGGCTGGGCTTTTAGACTGGAAAATGATAGAAGATATTAAAAGACACCATTTGCCACTATAGCGTCAGAAAATAAATGGGAACAAATTGAAAGTAGCAGTGAAAATTAATAACATCTTATATTTGAAGTTGTATTTTGGATATTGCTATATATTCACGTGGGACCTCTATAGATACCTGTAAACAATGTATACTTCATTTTATTAAAAAAAAATTAAGCTTTGATTTAAAAATATTTTTTTTTGTAATTTTTTTTGTAATTAAACATTTCTTTGATGTCTTAACACGTGCGATTGTACTAGCTCTTTGAAGTTAGATCAAAAACTTGCCACAACAAAGAAAAAAGTGTCCAATGTCACTTTAGTTTAAACTCAAATGTTTTAAGTACTTTTAATATTAAGTTTCTCACTGTTCAAAACTTGTCTACATTGACTTATATTTTTGGACGGAAAAATAAACAGAAAAAGAAGTTATCGTTTAAATAAGAACTTTTTAAAGTGAAACATTTTAAATTTCAACTTATAGGCAAGCCATCACAGGCTGAGAATTTGTCTGTTAAAACGTCATGTTGGTTTGAAAAAAAAATATTTATAATTTTACATTAACATCAAAACAGCATTAACGAAATATAATTAAATACATCTCCATTGGATGATCATTTAATGTCACGTGCAACTCACGCGTTTCTCTGCTGACGTCATTTCCGTTCTCTCCTCATCGTCGGGTTTATTCTCTCCTTTCGATTCTGGTTTATCTTCTTCAAGAGCATCCTTATCATCCTCGTCCTCGCTGAGACTGTCGTCTTCCTCCTCGTCTTCCTCGTTTGAAACGTCATTGTCATCATCGTTGTGATCGACAAATTCAACATCTTTGATGGCGTCTGGGACCGGGGTGGCAACTTCCAGGGTCACTTTCGGAAGGTGAAGGTTGTCTTGGTGCACAGCCTACATATATTGAAAAAAAAAAGTTCGTTTAAAGATAGTCTACTTTTTATTTCCATAAAAAAAAAAAGGATAACAAATATTTTTTAAAGGAAAATAATTATAATTAAGGAAAAAAAACAATAAAAAAAAAATATTTTTTAAAAAAAGGCAAAGCTTATCTAAGAGAAAGAATTCAACGCGTAAAACCATATCTCTCAATAATGTAGAAGTTATTACTCTTTTTCGATATCAAACAAAATAATTAATTCTCAATAATTAGTTGGCTTTTTTATTGATTTTTTAAATTGGTTAATGTTTTGTAAGGTAAAATATAACTCTAAATGTTACATGTACTTTGAGGCTAATTACGGAAGTTATCCCCACTTGCATATTTTCTACATAACGTCTCCGAACAATCTATAATAACAATGTTGTCACTGACCTGCAGAACAGTTTTCTTTCTTTCCAACGTTAGCTTAACTTTCTTCTCGTCTGATTCTCCGCCATCTTGACCGCCAGTGTCCATACTCTCCTGTACACTTGCACTGTTTACTAGACCTCTATGTGTGGACACTGCAGCTAGGTAACGCTGTGCGCTGGTTGAGGAAAAAAACTGACAGAAATGTAGGTCTTCGTGCTACCTTAATGTTACAGAATGTAGCCACTCACCTGTCCCACTAAGCACAACTAACTCAAGTTGTTAGCTCATTTCGTTCTACAGTAAAGGCTATCCAAAGTAGTTTTCACGTATCTCATACCTCCCCCCCCCCATTTTTTTTGGTTTAAAAACCCATTATCATTAGACTGTTTAGCCTACACTTAATGACCTTTGCCTTTTGACTTTGTAAAAAAACAAACAAAAAAATATAAATAAATGCTGTTTGTACCCTTCTTTTTATATTTAGATTTTATTTATAAATAATTATATGAACTAAAACAGAGCAGGTATATTTACATTATTAGAGATTTTCATACGAAAGGATAATCACAGTTTTTTTCTTTTTTTTGGATTGGAATATATACTTTCATTTTAAGATTCTGTTTACTTTCTTTAAGGAAAATAAGTAAGTTATCTTTTCATACCGTGCGATCTATGGAACAGATGATGTAGAGGTCATCAGTATCTGTGACCCAAAGTTAGCGAGCGAATCACGTGACCAGCACAACGACTAACCACCTTTCGTTTACCCCAATATTAGGTACCATTAGAGCTGGTCGGACTCATGGACATCGTAAAGATCCCGAAATTAAAATCCCACTCTCACCGGGATTCAAACCAGGGACCCTCGGTTCGGAAACCAAGCGCTTTAGCACTCAGCCATAAAGCATGAGAAAAGGCTTTGGAAAACTGGTGGCGATATAAGGAAACTTTAAAGAAAAGCATAGGGATAATCCTTCTGCCACTACTCTCTTGCTTCCCGTGAAAGCGAGAATCGATTACAAGTTGGCCACACTTTGTCATCAGTGTATCTATAATAAAGAAATGCCGTTGTACCTCAACGAACTGATCACTCCATACGTCGCTCAGAGAACCCTGCGCTCAATGCACTCAACGCTTCTAGTGGTGCCACGTTTCTCCCTCAAAAGCTACGGTCTGCGCGAGACTGCAGGCTTTCTCAGTGCACGCCCAAAAGTTTGGAACTCACTCCTCATTGATCTCAGACCACATGCTACACTACAATGAAGAACATCAAGAGCTACCTGTTTAAAACGTTTTTGTATTTGTTTGTCATTTTAGCAATCATGTTTATGTTTTAAATGTTATCACAGCGCATTGAGCCTACAATTTGTTGAACAGCGCTTTATAAAAAAAGTATTAAATTATTATTATAGGAAAAATGAAAACTGGATTGGTAGAGATTTTGAAAGAAATAGACACTGTCAAGGAAGTCATTATGAAAAATCACTTCGCTAACTAAATACTAGAAAATAATTTTGTGTTGCAAGGAATGAGATTGAGAATTAACTTTCCAGAAATAGTGAAAATATTAAATGCTTATAAAAGTAGATAGCATGTCCGTTCTGCCTTATTCTGCACACCGGATACACCAAAAAGCTTGCTGTTTATAGATTTGCCTCTATAAATGAAAATGTCCTATATAGATCTAATTTAAGTTATATTAGGCCTATATATATTTCATATCAGTGTAGCCCATGGTGTAGCCCATGTAGCCCATGTAGCCCACGTTTCACTGGAAGCTTAAAAAAAGGTAGCAACCAAGTAAATGTGGACTAACTTTGAGGTTGACCATTGAAAAAATCTGAGCTTCTCGGCGTCATTCAATATAGTTTTACATTTGTCCAATATGTTAGCTTATCTTGCAGCCAAGCCACATTGTAAGCCTACACACGGCTTTTCACCATTTCAATACATTATGTTCTTATATTTTAAACTACCGTAATTGAACGTTTGTAAAGCTAGACGCACAAAGTCCCATACAAGATTTGACCTTTGGTTTCAAAGGATTAAATTTACATGACAACATTGAATGCACACAAGATTCCATTACACAAATCGGTATTTTGCATTTTGAAGAACGTCGAAGGACAAAGAGCTCTTTGGATATCAATTAACAACGTCACATACATATGGAGTTAAACGTTAGATGGCAGTGCTATTGCAAACCAAAGAATACATATTGAAAACTCGCAGGCCACAGTTGTCTGGCTTATGAAAATATTTCCCGTTTTATTACTTTTTTTTTATCACTCATTGCTACCACAATGTCAGTATGACTGTCAAGTTGTTTTCTTGTATAAAAGCCTTGTCAACTTATTTCCCTTGTATAAAAGAACTGTCAAGGTACTTATCAATGATATTAAAAGAAAAAAAAAAGTAAAATTGAGATATTGTCACTATTGATTTTTCTTTGGCCTGGCTAGGGAAAAAAAAGAAAAAAAAAGAGCTGGGAAGGTTTTAATTTGTTCATTTATTTACATCCACTCTAAGTTGTTACTTTACAAGCAAAACAAAACAAAAGAATAGACTCGAAGTTTATTGGCTTTCAACGCACTCACAATATTGGATTGACTTCTATATTTTCACTTGACGATCTGAGTTACAATATCACTTTGATAATACTTGTAATAGAAGCTTGGGAATTTTACGATTTTTATTTAAACGCAACAATACTGACCTTAATGTTGAATGTAGTGAAACACATAGAGAACCTTTCTTTATCTGTGGACTACAATTGTTTACTCTTAAATGACAATAATAATAATAATAATAACGATAAGAAAAAAGATAATATACCCTGTAGTTCTATAAATCGAATGGAAAATGACGACTGACCTCCCAGACACATTTGAAGCCCCAAACATTTCTAAGAGGATCTTTGTTACCTGTCAAGCGCAGTGCTGCTGCAGACCTGCCACACCATCAGAACATTTCTCAGTGGACATTGTTTAGGGGATTACATTGAATTTTTTTTCGATCTAAGATAACTCGAACCTGGCAGTGCCAGAGAATGAAAATTTATTAATTTCCATAATGATAATAATAATAATGTTCAACAATGTCAGAATCTGCCTACCTAGGTCACCATAACCAAGTTGCAAAGTTAGTACACTAACACTTGGCTTCGACACATAATTTGATAGGTAGATATCCTCCGACTTAATAGAAATACAAGAAGTTCGCGAGTCTACTGAACATCTGCTGTACTGGATAGGCCTATTTTGACCTACAAAACGGTAGATTTTAATTGCCCTGATCTGCTGTTAATTGCTAAAAAAAACAACAACACCAAAAACAAAAAAACGCTACCATTATTTTAATTTTTGTTTATTATTTTGATCTAAAAAAAAATCTTTATCCAAAATGATGTCAATTAAAGCTCTATAGTGGAACTTCCAATTGTAAGCCACTCAGTCTAGGAAGACGATCAAAAATAAAAAAAAGTCAATTGTTTCAATGGCAGACGATTAAAGAAAGTGCCATCTAACCAGGGCAATGTTTAACAGTCGTTACATTTTCAGGGACATAATAAGACGTGAATGAGGTTTAGGGATGCTCTAAAATATCTAATGTTAACCTTAATCTGGAAAAATGTTATCACTAAATTTACCATCATTGACAAAAGATTATTCTGTGGCAAATCCTTTAAGCTAATGAAATGCGAAATGAAAGTGGTAGGCGAAAAAAAAATTGTTTAATTTCCCATTTGAAGTGGAGCGTGAACATTCACTACAGAGCTATTGATTTTCGATTCAGTCCTAAGCAATGACCACCGAATCAAGGGGGTGGGGAGAAACAACGTTGTGACTGACTGGTCGATGGTTCTTTGAAATAACTTTATTTTTAATTACTTTGAAGCATTACCCTTTTTTTTGCATACACAATGAGTGTCGACTTTTTTGGACATAGAAAGAAAGACATTGACTTCCCTTCACCTCTTCCTTCTTATTTTATCTTCTTATCTTATAAAATACAGATGTTACTTCAAAAAAAAAGATGATTACGCTCAACTGAGTACTCAATATGTCAAGAGTTATAACATGACCAAACCTTTTTTTTTTATCTCTAATACTGGCTTAAGTTCTCTTCATGGATGGAAGTTGGCCAAAAGTTAAAAGCGCAAGTACGCCGTGTGGTGTGGAAAAGTGCAAAGGCTTGTTAAATAAAAAAAAAAAAAGGAAAGCAAATAGTGAGGAGATTGACACATTATTGGCGATGGTTTGTATTTATTGAGATACTCCCATTTAACATCCCTACATTTTTTTTTTCACATTTTTTAAAAAACTTACATTAAAGGGGCCGCATAGTAACGATCCCCTAACATATTTTTACCCCGTGAATTATTAGTATCCGTCACATTGGTTTGACCTGTTCACCGACCCAGGCATGTTTGGTCAACACGTCCCACTTGTCCAGTTTCACTGAACAAAGCCGTCCAGTAAACAATGAGTTGTTTCGGTCAATGGATAGAATTCAAGGTTTAATGATATGGCAAGGCTTCCTATCCTAGAGCTAGTATTAGAGGACCTCGAGGCTTTAGAGAGGTTAAGACTGGGTTTAAGTATAATAGTATGGGTAGAATTCGGGATTAGGTCTATATTATAGTGAGGATCAAAGCTATAGATTTTTTTTTTGTGGAAAATTTCGATCAGAATAATAGTTACTTTAAACTTAAGGATTTAACATGGTAACAGGATATATAAGTCTAGAGGAATTCAGAATAACAAAGGAAGAAGTCAATGTATATGTCTGTCACTCATGGACGTAGCCGGGGGGGGGGGGGGGGTTGGGGTTCAACCCCCCCCTCCGGAAATGAAATCCCCCCCCTTAGTGACTGATTTTTTGCTTTGATTTTGTTTATTTTAGGTGAGATTTTAATACTTAATTATCACTTACCCCTTCACAGCAAAGGAGGTTTTGAGTTCAAACCCCCCCGTAGGGAATTTGAGTTTAAAACCCCCCTACCAGGGGTTTTCGCAGTTAAATTCCCCTCTTCTATAAAACGAAACAAAAAAAATGCAAACGGCGATTCCCCAAATTTCACGAGCGCAGTTAAGGAAGATTTTGATTTTTAAATCCCCTCCAAAATTTACGATAAACTCCCTCTTCAATATGAAAAATGAAATTACCCACTCAACCCCTTCTTCAGTAGGGTTTGAAGCTAAAAAATACATCTTCAATACCCAGTATAAAAAACGCAAATTACGCACTCAAAATGTTATGAGCGTATTTAAATGGGCTTTGACTACGTTTTGAATTTAAACCCCCTTCAGCGGGGTTTGACGCTAAAAATACCTCTTCAATATGAAAAAAAGCAAATTATGCACTCAAAATGTTATGAGCGTAGCTAAATGGGTTTTGACTCAGTTTTGAGTTTAAACCTCCCTTCAGCAGGGTTTGAAGGTAAAAAATACCACTTAAATATTAAAAACAAAGCAAATTATACACTCAACTTGTTATGAGTGTATTCAAAGGGGTTTTAAGTTTAAATTCCCCTCCAGTGGAGCTTGAAGCTAAAAAATACATCTTCAATATAAAAAAAGAAAATTACACAATCAGAAATCTATGAGCGTAGCCAAAGGAGTTTTAACTTTAAACCCCCCGCAAGTGGGGTTTGATGCTAAAAAATACCTCTTCAATATAAAGCAAAAGCAAATTACACACTAAAATTATTTGAGCGTAGCCAAGACAATTGAGAGTTTTGAGTTTAAAACCCTTCTCCTACAGATGGCTTTTTTAAAAGTTTAAAACCCCTCCAGATGGTTTTGAGTTTAAAATCCCCCTATAGAGCGTTTTGAGGTGGAAAATATCTATCTTCAATAAAGCAATCTACAGTAAATAAATTCTATGACCGTAGCTAAATGGGGTTTTGAATTAAAAAAAAAACAACATAACTCCAAAGATTTTTTTAGTTTAAAACCCCCAACAGATGATTTTGACGATAAAACTTCCCTTTTCGATATAAAATCTAAAGCAAACTACAGTCACTTAATTCCAAGAGCGTATTTAAGAGAGGTTACAAATTTCTACCAGTGGCGGGGCTCAATTAATAAAGTGCAGTGAAAAGTCATCTGCCGAAATTTAAAAACACTAAATGTGGCTCAACAAAGATGGCTAAGACAGATTTTAGGAGTCAGTTATAGAGATCGGGTCTAAATCAAGGAAATCCTATGCCGAACTGGGAGTCGACCCCTTAGTAAGGTTGTGACAGAGCGTAGTATGAGGTTTGCGTGACATGTTCTCAGACAAAATGAATTACACATAATAAAAACAGCTTGACGGCAAATGCGCCGAACGGCGCGCGAGGGTCTAAGTCAGTAAGAATAGCACATTAGGTTTTTGAAATAGTAGATACCTCAAAATATGCATTTTGTTGGCTTTCAATATCAGAAATAGTGCTTGGCGGCGGGGCTCCGCCCGCGCTGGGGGAGCTCCTAGCGCTCTCCCACACCCCCTTGCTGGCAATGGGGGGAGTCTACAATTTTCCCACTAACTCCAGAACTCCAGGATGAACCTATTCTAGGGCCCAATAAACGTCTTCCGAAAGAATGAAGGGTCAGAATGTAATAAAGATTATATACACACACGCATACATACTTATAAATATATTTCTTTCAATATATATATATATATTTACAATATTATATATTTCCCTCCCCCAACCCCCACCCCCCGAAAAAAAAATCCTGGCTACGCCCATGCTGTCACTATATGTATTATTAGCTGTATTATGGAAAAGTCTTTATTTCATAGGAAAAAAAATTAACACATAGGGACATAAGTATCAGTTACGCGTATTACAGTAGGCTAAATAATAACTTTATATATTATTTGTCTAGCTGCAATTCTTACTCAAGATTTCAGAATCTGATGGAGAATCTTGTTTTTTAAAAAAATTATGTGCCATTCATTCAAGCGTAGAAAATACTCATAGTATATTTTTTAAAATCTAAAGATTCAAGGTATAATGTATATTAATCAAGAATATAAACTAATATATAGGTCTGTATAATCAACTTTCTTGACACTATTTTGATGCTGTACTGCAATGTCCTTATTACAGTGGGATTGAAATAAGTTACTTGTACGTGGTGAGTAGACACAGCACTCCAGCAGACTTTGGTGTTAAAAGCTGTTTTAAAATAAATCGAAGATCTACTAATCAAATATCGGAAACACTGTTTTACAATACTGAAATTTAAATATCTGTAAAAAAACGTCGAAGAGACTAACCATGAAATTGAAATGGTATAGAAGAATCTTAGTTATCGCATACAAAGACCGCATCATAAACGATGAAATCCGAAACAAGAAAACAATATGATAATTTGGCAACATGATGACATTCTGATGACTGCGCATGGTCAAGCTAAGCCATACTATCATTTCACTAGATCCTTCCCAATCGCACACACCCTTCTGCAGGATAAAAGAAGCGATGGCAAGATTATATCATGGAACGGATATGGCAGATATTGAAAGAGACCCTAATCATTGCAAAAGACAGACAGGAAGAGAGAGAGAGACGGTCGACAGACCAAGGGACAGACAAATGCATATGTTACAACGATTATTCATTTCTAAGGATCAGCATAACTACCCTGTGGTGTGCAGTATTCGCTTCAAACTGTCACCATAAACGTCCCAGTTTCGAAATCTATCCGCCGTCATATCAGCCGCTCTGGAGATGGTTGGTCTAGGACCCTAGGACGACTCTAGGACATGATAATTTACTTTTTTGGAGAGGCGCCTCTCACTTATGTGAAAAAAAAAAATAAAATCAACAAATGTTGTATTTTTTTTTTTAAAGCAGATGTTAATGAAGGTTTCATGTGTCCAGAACGTAGATCAGCAGCCTTTTTGAGGTTGGACTTAGGGATGCTATAAATCTTTTGTTTTAAAGAGTTAGAGGGAAGAAAGTATGAGAAAATTGAGATCTACTGATTTGTAGCTCGTACGTATATAATAATAATAATAATAATAATAATAATAATAATAATAATAATAATAATAATAATAATAATAATAATAATAATAATAGAGGCAGTGTCTTCTATTCCGAATATTAAGGATGAGTACAGTGCTTCAGGTGGATACGCTAACTAGTTGCGATCGGGGGTCTATTTCAGTTATCTTTACGTCCTGTGCGCCTGTCTTATACAATGACCTTCCTCTGGACCTCCAATGTCTGTCCCAAGTCTTTCGTGAGAGCTCTCTGTCTCTTTTAGAGGCCATCTTCTGCCGTCTATCTTCATAAATGTTAGTGAGCGCAAAATAGTACCTTAGTTAATCTTTCTAGCGCTTACCGGTGTGAGGGGGGGGGGGACTTCTGTTACGCCGTCCTCCTTTATGCTCGACACAAAATACTAACCCTAAAAATATTGATCCGTTTTGTGTTTTCATTTATTGTTACAGTCAAAATGTTTCGCTCTCTCGTCCCGCCTCTCTCTCTTTCTAT
The DNA here is from genome assembly GCA_030265305.1 of Biomphalaria pfeifferi. NCBI lineage: Eukaryota > Metazoa > Mollusca > Gastropoda > Planorbidae > Biomphalaria > Biomphalaria pfeifferi. Next base: position 3,676,562 of record JASAOG010000018.1, on the reverse strand, counting down.
ATCCCCCCCCTCTTCTCTCTCTCTTTTGGAGCCATCGCATATTTTATCTATTGCTTTCAGTATAGCGCACTTCACTTAGTGGAGAAAGTGAACCGAAATAGATTCACAAATAATGGGGCTGTTGATTTGCCTTCCTGACTACCTCACTTGACGGCTACCTGGTCAGAGTGTTCAATACGCTGACATATTTATGTCATGACATATGACACTATGAATGTATCGATGACGGCAAACATACAGCGTGACTTACGCACTGAGTGGTTCACTGTAGCGAATGTGTAGCGAAATGTAATAGTATCATTGAGTTTTTATATACCAACTCGGAAGTTATGGCTTAGGCTGAACACACTAACTTTAAAACCATCGAATTCTATGTGGGCGTTTACATTGTCATCTAATAACGAGGAAGTCTTTGAGTCCGAAAATTTAGGTTGAGTGCAGTGCTTCACATGGCTACGTAAACCTTCATACCTTGTTACATTTAAAAAACTATAATGCAGACAAAGCCGTTGTCCGTCGGTGGTCTGCTTAGGTTTTCTTTTCGTATTATTCGCCTGTCTTCGGCAAAGGCTTTACTTTTGACCTCAACTGTGTCCCGCGGCCCTCGCCATTGGCTTTGAGTCTATGTAGTGTTCTCTAAGACTACGCAGTTGTAACCTACATAATTTGTCATATCCAACGCAGTCAAAGCAGTTTTCTGCCGGATTAATTACTTTATTGTCAACTGCGCCTTTCTTCCGCGGTAGCTTACTCTTTGGGTTTTAAATGTAGTAGGCCATTTATGTGCCGCAGAATTTGTAAAAGTTTGAAAGCTGTCAGGTATTTGATACTTTGCCAGTTAAAAAATTTAATGGCTTTGGGAAAACTTCCTTCTCCCCACCACCCCCTACCCGAAAAAAAAACCCACAACGTAATTACTCATTTTGCCTCTTGTTTTTTTTCCCTCGGAAATCTAATAGTTAAGAAACGTGTACGATATTTTAATTCTTACGTAGAGCAGGGTGCCAGGACATCCGCTGTGTTATCAGCAGCAGACGACTTTCTGGCTTGCCTACGTTCGTAGAATGCCAGTAGGTCGACTTCCACAAGACATTCTGTATGGCGATCCAATAGAAGGCAGGGGAGCCCCTGGTCGCCTACTTTTACGTTATACGGATGTATGCAAACGCGACATGAAGCTCTTCAAAATCTATACTAGCAGCTGGGAAAAAGTGGCACTGGATAGATCCACATGGAGAGCGAGCATAAAGGAAGGGTCCCGGATAGCAGATGCCATACATAACAGTAGTGGAAAGAAGGGTGAAAATTCAACTGCGCCCGGTGATTACATATGCCCAACTTGTGACCACTGCTGTGTATCATGAATTGGCCTCTTTAGTCACACAAAAAGCTGCAAAGGGAAACTACTGTATCTTTTAACGTAAAATGCCACAGACGTAGGAAATTTTAAATTTATGTTCATTAGGAAATCTCCAAATAATGACACTAATAAATAAATTATAAATAAATAATAAAATACTAATATTTGTTCGGATTTACAATGGCTATCTAGAATTGTATAATTATTCTCTTTCCAGATAAAATGAGCTTCTTTGGCAGCTCATGTCTCTGAGCAACTATTTTGTTTTAAAAAGTGAACATTTCCCAGCATCACTATCATTCAGGTCTTCAGGTTGAATTAGTTTTGAAAGGGTTACTTAACAAGATATAGATCAAGTGTTACTATCAGAGAAATTTTTGTGTTACAGTTTCTCTCATTAGCTTGCCAACTCTTCATGGGTGGAAAAGATTGAACAATGGCATCTGGACAATCTGGCTTTAACGATTTTTCTAAAAAAAATTGGAAATTGATGTAATTACTAACTGACTGCACAGTCAAAACTTTAGTTTGACCATCATATTTTTTTTCAGAACAGTATCATCTTAAAATGTTTCTTTGCATTAAGTAAAGAGTTGAATAAAGAAATAGACGCACGTAAACATTTTGTGCACTATGTCTTATCTAGAAATAAACTGACTTGTAATAGAAGAACTTCTTCGTTGGCGGTCACGGAAAGACTTCTTGTAATAATAAAGCATTGCTGTTTGGTGTTTCTGAAGCTAGCGTTTTTTTCTACAAGGTAGGGTAACTAGCCCTCTTTATTACAAGAAATATTTTCAAGAGGTCCGAACAAGACTCTGGCCTCAAAACCTTCTTATAGAACGAAAACTATACGAGAACTGCCTGATCTGGAGACCACTGCGCAGTTCATCTCAGATATAAGATTACTGATCTGAACCCTCCAACATGTAAGATTTATTTCCCATTTTCGATATCAAATAAAATTAATTAATGATCACTATTTCATGAATTACGTGGTTAATTTTTTTTTTTTTTTTAGTGATTTTTGTCTTGTTAGGAACAATAAATAATTGTGTAAGTTTCAACTTGATCCGAGAATGTGGTAGAAATAACGTGTTCAAAATGTGTACCGGACTGACAGAGTTGATATAAGCTTAGCAAAAAAAAAAATGTTCACATTCATATGTAGGACAGTTTCCTACTACAAAGTTAACTGACACATATGCACAGACACAATCACAGACTCACACAAACACAATTACTACTACTCATAACAACCAATTAACACAGGGCGTATGAACAGATGACAATTTGTCTTTCATATACAGTTTTTTAATATAAGTAAAAAAAAAAAGAATATATATTTAACATCTACAATAGGAGATTTGAATTTATTGAAAGTAACTATAAATAGTTAACTTTTTAGTGTATTCGCTGTACAGATATCTTGAAAAAGGCCTTTTTTTAAAACCTTTGCGATAATTTATGAGAACATTGAAGAGGACTATAAGATCAAAGTTCTAGCCTCTTTCCCTAGTACTACAAAGAGATTTTTATAATAGTAAAAATAAAAAGTAAAAAAAAAACCCACAATGACCGCTCTCTTAGGATCCTTGACACTTTAGTTTAGCTCCTTACTTCAACATCTCTTCCAAGCCTTCACTTTCCATTTTCTTTCTCTCTTTTTTTTTTAAAATCAACCCTCTCATTTCTCTATATGCATAAATACCTTTTCATGCTTCTTTATTTTGCCGCTTAAATAATGTAAACTGAATCTTAACAATAGAAAACTCAACAAAAAAAAAGATATTAGAGAGCTTAGAATTTATCACGAAACATTCCAAATATCGACTAACTTTAACCTACCTTGTGCTGTCTCAGATCTGTCAGATTATTTCATATCATAGATGAGCTCGTCTGCTCTATATCCAGCAGACGTGAACATACAATTTCTATATGGCATTTCGTCTATATGCTTCCATAATGTCTTACAAAATGCCCAGCATTGATAAAACCTTGTTCTCAGCTAAAATAAATATCGCTAGTAAAACTCATGCTTTCCAGCTATTCAATACTGATGTACACAGACACGCACTGGCCACGCCTGAAGGGTTCGTTATTCGAAAGCTCTACAAGGTACAGCAATGAACGCGATTAGTGGAACAATGGCGCGCGACAGAATTTCCAATCGACGAGATCTTCGATTACCGTGTCTGGCAGAACTGGCGTTGCCGATAGCGCAAGCACACCGATTCTCTGGGCTTCATTTATTAATCTGCCTGGCTTAAAGTTGACAGTTACACCTTCTTAAGGTACTTTGACCCCAAGGTCATATAGGTTCAGGAAGTAATTATAATTTTTAAATTAAAATGCCATTCTTTGGGCTGACTTTCAGCGGTGATAATTAAGTGGGAAATTGTGTATCTCCTGCCATTGTGCTGTGTTAGAGAACAATTCAGACAAATGTCTACTTAAACAACCCACGATTCGTTTTGCTATAAAATCCAAGTGATATGTAAACATTTAGTAATTACAAAACTTGATATAGGTGGTGGACATTGACGTAGAGTCTAGGCATTTAAGATCTATTCTTCATTTATGTCCGTCGAGCTCTAAAATTTTGAACAAACTCTATACTCACTTGCCTACACATATTTATATTGTACTGCTTCCAACAAAATTAATGAGTGTTTAAAAATTTTAATTACATTTTTTCAATTATTTTTAAAAATTACATATTAAAATATATAAAGAAAATTTTGTTTAAGAAAAGTTTTTTTTAAAATGATATTTCTCACCTTGTCGCGGCCTTAATCCAATTTTCTATAATAGGTCGGAGAAAAAATAAATCGGTTTAAAAAATAAAAGGAAGTAAATCCATTTAACATTTTATACTTCTTGTTCATTCTAATAATCTCCCTTTATTTACCAATTAGGTCAGACGTGGTTTCTCAATTAGTAAAAAAAAAACATTTTTTTTTTAAAATTATGAAATGACTTATTTTATTGCATGTGAGTATGTGTGTTAAAATATTAAAATAAAGGGGATACTGATTGTCCAAGCTAGCCCACCGTGATCTTGACACAGTCATTAGATAACAGATTGTCCGAGACTTCCAAATACCAAATTACAATTACAATAAAAATTCGTTATTGTCTTATGTAGTAAGTGACTACGATTCGAGGAGGGCAGTGGCCATATTTCCCCATCCCATTATCTGTGCCTGTGGTATTGCTCTCTGTTGTTACTACCAGAACATTCTCTATTACCTTTTCCTGCTCTTTGCCGTCTATAACGTTTTGCTAATCAGGTGAACGCCCACTTAGTTATGATTTGTAATAGACCGCCTAGTGCTTTCTGTACAGAGAGTGGAGAGTAAGAGAGAAATGCAGATCTTATTTATTATGCATGTATTTATGTAATTCGTTTTTTTCTGCAGGGGTCGTTAAATAAATCGCATTAAATATTCACATTTTTAAATTAAACCAAGAGTAAAGAAAGACAACCAAATACTCTTGCAATATAAGTGTGATGAGATGACCTTTTCTTTTTCAAGGGAACGGAAGAACATTTGGTTGAGAGCGACATTGTTTAAAAACAACTCCTCTATATCCTCTGATGCATCTCTTTGCGAAATGAATTACTAGCTATTAGACCAGTCTAACAAAAAAGCTACTTTGACCGTTATAATTTTTTAAATTATATATAAAAATAAAATAAAAAATAAAATAAATTTAAATTTGGCTAGAAGAATAAAAAATCTTTATCTTGAACAGACTACATCTTCAGGTGTTGGTCCTAATCATTAGAGGGTTAAATTCAGGAACATTTTCCACAACGTCTTCTAAGTCTGGATTTAAAAAAAAAATATAATCAGACATTGAGTAGATTTATACATTCGCTTAACCAGGATTGTCGTTCGTGGGAAGGTTTGAATGGAGTCGGCGTAGAAAAAGTTCATTCATTAGTTATTAAGAGAAAAATATTCCCTTTTACAGAACAGTCAACAGCTTCATAAAAGAGGAATTGCCTTTTTAAAAAATATTTGCTTATACTTTACTTGTTATTAGCTTGCAAACGCGTCAAAGCGGCGTCATGGGTAAAAAAAAATGGATCTCGAAAACGGCTCTAACAATTTTTTTTGTTAATAGAAATTTGACAATTTATGTATTTCTTTGCTAAAATTGGTTACATGTGGACTATTCGGGTTCAACCGTTATAATGTTTCAATATATAATGATCTTAAGATTAAAATTGGTTTAGGTTATTCCATCTACATTAGAGTTCATTGGAAATTCCCGTATGTATTCACTAATGAGATTAATAACTAAATAGTTGTTCATAAACATTTTGCACACCGTCTTATTTTGCAATCATTAGCTGGACCATGGCTGGACTGCTACAAGTTTTATTTGTTAAACTATACCAATGTATTAAATACAATGCAATTTATCAATACACAGATCATTACACTAGATCCAGTATTGAAGTTTTAACTAATGTCTTTTAATATTCAGAGTCTGGATCTATATCATCAAACTAGAATTTTCTTTAAACTCGGATTAGATTTATACATCGGTTTAACCAGGATTTATTCCGGAGGGGAGGGTGGGAAATTGGGGGACGGGATAAAGATAACATTAATTATTAAGAGCAAATTAATCGCTCTGACAAGAAAAAAAAAAGTTATCAGCTTAAGGAAGAATTTAAAAAATATTTTTTCGCAGTACTTGTTTCGATTAAATTCCCCTTCTGGTTAAGTGTAAACATTTAACAATATGTGGTTGAGTAAGCATTGTATTTTAAAATAATTTTTATGTTTGTGTAGGCCAGTGCGTTTGTATATATATACCAGAGGTATCTCAGATACAGATACAACATTTTTAAAAGAATCAAATATGAGGCTCTATCGAACTGTTTACAAGTGCCACGGATCGATACCCGTCAGGTATTGATTATAGACTAATCGTCCCCGTACGCTTTATTCTATGCGTTCTACCCGACCTTTTCCCTTTCCCAATGACACTCGAAAAACTTTTATTTTAGAACACCGTCATCCCCCTCCACCCTTACACACACACACTCACAGATCCTCACACACACACTATCTCTCTCACACACATAGAAGAACCTTTAGTACTATTTGGATGACGCATTTAAATTGTTCGCCACTTTTAAGCTTCATTGCAACCAAAGTGATCGTACAACAGAAAATGCTAAAATTAGCCAAAGTCTCGCGCTTTCAGGGCTACCAAAAGCTTGGGTATTTCCCCAAGGTTTAAGAAAAATAGTTTTTAACCTTCGGCGTAGAGGATATCTTCTGTTCTCTATTTCCCTTTTGAAATATCTGTGATAGTTTAATTTATGACCATTGCTTCTTATGGATTGGTAATTTGAATTTATTCTAATTATTTAATAACTTATTTTTTTAAAATAATGTAGCCTACAAATAAAAAACAACATATTTCCTACTGGATAATAATAATAATAATAATTATTATTATTATTAACATCAATAGCCAACAATAATGCCGACAAATAATGCCATTTTTGTTAAAATTTTAAGTTACAATGAATTTGTAAATTTATGACAATTGCTTCTTTTTTTTTTTTTACAAATTTTCTGGAATTTTCTTTTCCATCAAAGACTGAAGTAGACAACGTTGCCCAGCCATGTGGTAGGGTTATGTGCTTCAGACTGCTGTTACGAAGGTCTCGAGTTCAAACCCAGCTTGCCGTTAACGTTTTTTCCATGACTCGTTGCGTTATATATGGGTTTAACACTACCGCAATACCGTTTAGTTACTTATAGAATCTTAAATTTCATTTACTGAACATTAAGATCAAAACTTTGGCGGGCAGTGCTGAATATTGATTTTTGAAAAATTATTTCTTGGGATATTTTTTTTAAAACCTTGGGACTTTTTAGAAGCCATTCTTGAGAAATTCAATAACTCATTGACAGGTAGTCCTGCTCGCTTCTGCTTAATCTAGTCATTTTGTTGTTTTTAAATTACTTAGATCTACATGCTTACATGAGATGTATAAATAAAATAGGTTCTTTCTATTGTGTTTTACTTATTTTATTTTTTTATAGTGTGTATATGATTTGGTAATAAATAGGAGAATATTTAGGTAAGATTATAAGTACAATTACTGTTATTTAAATGTGGTTAACGATTTACGAATAAACTACTAAAACACTATATTGTTAGGTATGTACCGTGTTACACTGACTATTCTTATTTGGATGTGGGGATATTTGAAGTGACAGCGAGAAAGGAAACACTGCTAGTACGTAGACTATAACAACAACATTAAACCATAACAACAATTACAACAACAAACAAAAACGGAACAACAACACAAAAGTAAAGAAAAACAACAACATAAACCATAACAACAATAACAACAAAAACGACAGGTTATCATATTAGAGTGACGTTAATTTAATTAGACGAATAGCAGGGATAAATAGCAAGTGCTCTCTTGTGACGTAATCTCTGTGAGCAAGAGACTGAAATAATTGACTGTGAAATTGTATAACATCCTAGATTCTCTCTCTTTGTGAATAAAATTAATTTGTATGTATCTATGTATGTATGTGTAAATAGACATACATATAGATAGATGGATAGATAGATAGATAGATAGATAGATAGAGAAAATATAAATACATGTCTACATATTTACATTTCAATATTGAAGTCTCTAGTTTTGTTATGGTTCTAGAATATTTCTATTAAATACAAGGTAAGGTCTGCTGGACTAGAACTAAGAAAAGAAAACCAAAAAAAAAATCAAAAAATCACGTGATCTTATGGATTGATAGAATGAAAACCGATAATGAAAGGGATTTCTACTCTCCTGTGACACTGAAACTGCTTTTTTGTTAGCCAACAGTTTGTGTCAAGTAACATTAATAGGAAAAGGAGTTGCCTGATCCCGAAGTAACGCTGAAAATACACATTGACAGAGTCCAATCTGTTTTGTTTTCGTATTAAGTAGGTCAACTGTTGCTCACCAAACTTGTTTATATATTTTTGTAAAACCTTTTTTTTCTTTCTTTCAGAACCTCATTACCTCCCATTGTCGTCTGCACACTTTACGTCCTTATAAATGACGTTAACAAACTGTGTGGCGTTGAGTGTCTTTCTTCTACTTGGACAGTTTATTAAAGGTCGGTAACCTGTCCCAAAAAGACCTTCATTATGAATTAACATGCACTACCGCCCGGTCGGTCATTCTTATCGCCTATTGTCAAATCTATTTTTTTTAACCCACTCGTGTCGAACCGAGTTTAAATAGTTTTTAGGGGAAAAGACGCTATTAGTTTTGTGTGGAATGTCTGTCCGTCCGTCCTGTTTAGATCTCGTAAACTAGAAAAGATAGTAAAAATCCGACATCATAATATTTTAGACCATTCAAAGTTCTGATGCAACGGCTATTTTTTTCTTTTCTGAATTCGAAAATCTAATTTTTTAAATCTCTTATGCAAGCATTTTTTTTCATAAAACACACCACTTTTACAACTATTCACTATTAATAGTAACAAAGACGGGGGCTCTTTAGTAGGGGATAGAACACTGTACCATATTTTTAACACATTTATGCAAACGTATTTAAAATTTTTTTGTCAATTTTTTAAATTACATTTGTATTGCAAAGTTAAGTAAGTTTTGTTAAACAAACTACTACATTTACACAAAAAAAAAAAGAGAAAAAATCTATTTAGTAAAATAGGTAAATTATAAGTTGGACATAATTTGAAACAACAATTAATAAGTAGATTTTCATATCATCGCGTGAGCTGCTGCATTGCAATGTACCTATAAAATATTCCTCTAAAGGACATTTTTTTAAACGGAAATCAGATTGACCCTTTACAAAACAGTTAGATCAACAAGATATTCATTATAAGCCATCAGTTAGGCCAGGTTCACATCTAACTTCACATTCACTTTTACCTATCCTTTGGTCTGCTGGACCGTTGGGGCACCACACAAGATCTGTTAACCTTCTTTCTCCATTCTTCTCTGCCATTTGCCTTTCATAGAATTTCATTCTGATGTTCTTTCTGAAAATATTGAAACCTAACTTTTACCTGCCTGGGTGGACCACTTCGGGGGTCGATTTTGAGCTTGTACTTCCACACAAACTGTCTTTGTAACCTTGTTTTTTTTTTTATTTCTTTGTTTCATCGAAAATATACAATTAATCATAAATATAGTCCTGATTAATCAATTAGAAATTAGTACTTCAAAAAAAAAAAAAAACTTATATTATACTTTAACTGTATAACATAAAAACCTTGACAAAATAACACAGGGCCCTGATTTTTAAATATGAATTTAGATTCTAAATCCGTCCACACATCAATGATATCAAACCATTCACTATTTATCAGTTCATTTACTAAGAGGCATTTCAATGTAGGTCCAAAGTCAGTCTAGTTATACGCAATTTAAAAAAAAACGGCTTCTTACAAGTAGTTCGTATGGTCCGATACATTGAAATTCTTAAAAAAAACATTTTTTGTTGTTATAAATGTTTCATAACTCGACACAAACTGTTGGCTTAATGTTGAAATGACGAGTTTTACTCTGAATATTTAAGCTTAATATTGAAGGCACTAGTTTACTACACATTAGCATTACTGGAACATTGGTTTAACTCTTGAACAATTAGTTTAATATTATAAACAGTAATTTAACCTCATAGAAAGTGTTATAACATTGGAAACATTGGGTTAACATTAAATAAATCGGTTTAAGATGGAAAACATTGTGTTTAGCATAATAAACATTGATTTAACATTGGAAACATTAGTTTAACATTGGAAAAAAGGTTTTAAAATTTAAAAAAGTGGTTTAAAACTGGAGACATACGTTTAACATTAAAACATTTTGCTTAGATATCAAAAGCTTTAAAATCTCACTCTGTAAAAGATGTTTTTTTTGTATAAATTGCTAATCATATTAAAGAAATATGGATTTATAACTCTTGTAGCTAGCAGATATTAGAAACAGCAGAAACTCATGTATCAAGAGACTTTATAGTATAACATTGTATCTTGAGGGAAAGTTATATAAATACTTGGACCTTCTCAAAAGGCGTGCAAGAAATAAAAATTCTCAGTCAATAAAAACTCTGTGTCGTGGGTGTTGTGGTGGGTAGTGGATAAATTATTTTTTTAAAATTGGTATCTAAAGATTAATCGAGATAACAAGGTCTAGCAAGAAACGTTCATAGAATGTGTTATCCCGCCAACAGATGTCCTGGGAAGTGACTACTGCTACACCTCGTCGGGAGTATTAGAATACTGCCAGTGGAGTTGCTGTGGCAACAGAGATTCTCAATATTGCTGTATGAGGTAAAGTACGCTTGCACTTATGAGAAGATAATAACTTAAGGACGCGCAGACAGAAACACTAAACAAAGTAGACTTGACTGAAGTCATAGAAGCGACGCTTGGCAGCACTTGGAGATTGCAAAGTAAATAAAAAAAAAGCAAATAAAAAAAAAAGCTAATTTGTTTATAGAATTAATATTAATTAGATGCACGAGGCTTCTACAAGTTCAATAATAACGGAAGATGTATTGGGAAAACATTTATTTACTGCACCAATTGACACACATCCTAGCGACGCCTCTGATAAAAAGAAAAAGACAAGGGTTAAAAAATAGAGATAAAAAGTAAAATAAAGTTCCCATTGTGAACATTGTGATCTATGGGGCAGATGATGTAGGTTATCTGTTTCTATGGCCAACGGTTAATGAGGGTGTCGTGTGGTTAGCACAACGACCAGCCGCCTTCACTTTTCCCCAACTAAAGTTAGGTACACATTAAAGCTGGTTGGACTCAGAGGCGCTCGAAAGTAAAAATCCTAGTCTTAACAAGGATTCAAACCGTGGATCCCAGTTTGAAAGCCAAGCGAGGGTCGTTTTTTTAATTCTAAATATTTGTTGAACTACTATGCAACACACTTTTCAACATTAACAGTTAGTAATATTTACTCTTGAACTTTCCAAGCCAAGTAATTTTAGGTTTCCAATTGTCCATTAAATATTTTACGACTTATCAATAATAAACCAATAGAAATGGAGAATTCTATTCATATTTCAATATTGATTAAACTCATCATGTCAGATAGTTCTTTAAAAATAAATTTATGACCACGTCTGAAATAAACTAAATCAATAAAAAGATGTAAAAAGATATAAGTCATTTTATAGTTATAGACAAGAGTGGTTTAGAAAACATTTGTTTTTTTTTTATTACTGATTGTTTTAAAATGGCTTGTCATTTATTTAAATTTTCAGTCCTTACACCATCGCTGGCATTGTCTTTGGTGTTATTGCTTTTATCTGCACTATAGTGGCCATCGTGTTCTGCATATGCCAGTATAAAAAACAAAAAAGTCAAGTGGTGGCGCAAAGAATATTTGTGGTCAATGGTAAGTGGGCTGTAAGAGCTAACAATTTTGTTAATTTTTTCTGTTATGAAACATACTGATAATTCTTAGTAAAAAAAAGATAATGTTTTTACGGGTTTAGGAATACTCAATTCCAAGTTTAGCCGAGATCACTAGCTGTAGAAGGGGGCAACACTGACCTGCAACGTCTCAGCCGGTGGGCAATTTAAAACAATAGCTTGTTACCACGTCGTTGAGAGCTTTGACTTGGCAACGAGCTATTGGTCTAAACTGCCCACAGGTTGGGACGTTGCAGGTCAGTGTTGACGCCATCTATACCGAATGGCCTCGCACAAATACACTCACAAGCAGATCTATGAACAATTCCAATCCAAAGACAACAAACCCCAGATATCATTTCAAATATATCCAGTGGCGTAGCATCCATGACGCGAAGGGGGAACCCCGGGCCCACGACCATTTAGGGATGGTGAAACAACCGTGGGTCCAGGGCCCCTCTATGCAACATAAGCTCTAGCTTAGGGCCTCCATGAAATACTTAGTAGTGACATACAATATCTGGACTAATATGGGGCCCCGTATCTCAAATAGCTTAAGGCCTTTTCAACTGTAAATACGACACTACATGGCGCTTAGGGATTTCATATCGCCTGGTCCGATGACTAATGACCAATTGTGACCTGCCTTACACTGCAATTTTGTAAAAAAAAAAAGGTTAAAAAATTTAAAAGTTTCCTTAAAATATACTGAACGTCATCTCAAACTTTATATTAACTTTAAAACATTAACCCGTTTTTTTCACATGTTGACTTTTTAGCTACTTCTTGTGACTGTAGTGGGGAGGAGGTTTCTAGGCCCAACACACATTTTTAAGATAGAGCGATAATTACATTTATCGTGGGATATATCCTTCACTTGAATGGCTGCTTTGTCGTCTGTATGTGCACTGGAAAGTCGTAAGGATGGTCTCGGATTTATACCCAGACACAGCACCAACGTTGTTTTTAAACTGAATTGTCAAAAAAAAAAAAAGATAGGCCTAATTACTTAACTCCACCAACAAGCTTGCCCAACATACTACCAGAATGACTGAGAACGGTGGTTGATCTAAACAAAGAGCACATCGAAAAAGTTGACAATTACTGACTCAAAGTATTTCATCGCATAGTAAATGGTAGTTGTAACTTTAAAATGCAAGAACCTTTTATTTAGTGGTCATCGCCAAGTGTATCGTTTAGGTGATACAAGTAACAACAACAATGTCTTAGCAGTAAAACACAACCCTTTACCTCGACCCACAAATTGAAAACGAGATACTAGACCTGTTGGGCAATCCAATTTTGAGCACAACACCTAAAGGAGATCCAAACATGTGCCATTTTTCTTTATCATGGTTGACGGCACTTAAAGAGAACTAAAAATACATTTTATTAAATTTGCATTATTATCTGAAATTGTTTTGTGAACTCCAGTGAAGAACTACCCAAAGAAATTGCATAAAATCATTTGTAAGATTTCATATTTGTGACAACCAGAAGTCTGTAGTATTGACTGAACAAATATTCTTAAGTAATAAAACATCACCATCTTTCATTAATTACTTACGATGCCATAGCAAGGATGGTTTTTCAATATGAGCGAACAGTACAATAGCCTCAGTGGCGTAGTTAGGGATTTGGGGGCCCCAGAGGCTTGACCTCTTTAGGGACCCCTGCATTTTGACATTCGACATCCTGACGTTATATAAAGGCGTAATATTTAATATTTAATGGAAAACAAATTTCGTACACTCATTTGTGGGCCTCTCAGTGGAGGTCCGATGAGATTTTCAAATTTGGACCCACATCCCCCAACCCTAGCTACGTCACTGAATACCCTTCATTTATTGTTTCAACAACAGCAGCCACTTGCACATTAGGTTTACTTTGCTAAACAGTACTTAAACATGGTCTTCAATGATTCTGTCAGCTGTGTTATTGAACTTGCATTGGAATGTCTTTTAGCAAATGTACTGATATAAACTACTGGATTTCTTTGTCACACAAAATATGTGTCATATTGGGAAGGGGGGGAAGAACTCATCAACATATTCTTGAACCCGGGCCCACGGGTACCTTGCTACGCCACTGAATATATCGCTGAGCTTATTCGGTATTCTGAGTATACATTATGTAAAAGCGTTATCCACCATTTTATAACGTTGTTATTGTTACTAAGGACGCTAACCAATGCCTAAACATGTGACTATTTAAATAGATTAATGAGTCGAGTGAAATTATTTTTCTTTCAGGTCACAACAGCCAGCCCACCGGATACTCCCCAGCATACCCCCTCTCTCCAGGATACAGCCCACACTACGGCATGTACAACGTGCCACCACCGTCTTACAACAGTTTCAACTCTCACTCCAAACAGCCTGTGGCGCCTCCCCCCTACAACCACCCGGCCTCGACAGCGCCACTGCCACCTCCGCCAGCCTACTCTCCCCCACCCCAAAACCCGTTCGCCAAAGCGGCTGCCGAAGCAAATGCCAGCAGACACTGATTACAGTTTGTTGGGTTTGCGGGCCGGAAAACATGGTCGCGCACATAGCATGAAGTTGTTAGTTATTGTTGATACATTTCATATAAGTCTCTGTGATCTAAATTTTGGTAACTATGTGTGGGTTCTTTTAATTAAATATTTTTCCAACGGTGAAGTGTATTAAAGATTAAGCACTAAATGATGACTAAGAAAAGACATGTTTAAATTTGTATTTTTTAAATTCGACGGATGTTATAAAAAAGAGAAGGAAAGAAAAACTTAAAAGTTTATTTACTAATTTGTCTCAAGACTAAGATTTTCAATTCCCGTTATTCAACTTTATATGTTTAATTTTAAAATTTAGTTTTCTATGTTCAATAATGAAACAAAATACCATTGGAACATAATAAGGCAGATCCGTTTCACAAAATGAATTAATCGAGCTATATAATTAGAGAGTTATCAATTAACAACTTACTTCTCAATTACTATACCATAAAATATAGAGTTAAAACGTTCATTAATATATATGTTTTTTTTTATGTGTTATGCAAATCCAAATTTCTTGGCTTAAGTTTATTCTTTTTTCATCTCATGGTCTGTCCTGTAACAAATGCGAGGGGATGTAGTTTGAAACTCATTTTAAAAGTTCCTAATATTCGCTTTACATTTATACAATCCATTCACTATACGCTGGTATATAATCACGAGTTATAAAGAGATTTAAAAGACTGCCAGCGGACAACAGCTTTGTCTGCAGGAGTTGCGGTAAAATATGAGGTCGTAAATGGGTTTCCGTAGTTATGTGAAAAACTGCAGTCATCCTCAATCTTCGGAATCGAAGACATTGCCATTGTTATAATAATATATATAAAGACATTTACGAATCATTGTATATCACTATTTAGCTCAGTCAAATAATTAAATGCTTACAAAGTAAATTGACCAATTAGACCACTATTGTATGTTTTTCTATTTTGTGAACATTTGAATCTCACATATTTTGTTATTTTCTTATCATCCAGAAAATAAGAGATTTATAAGGTGAGACGCGTAGAACGAAATCATCTCCATTTCTGAAGTAACGTCTGTATTTTATAAGATAAGACAAAACAATAGCAAGAGAATATCCACATCTTATACTTTTTCGCTCTCTCTCTCAGACTACATCTAAATGTTTAGAACTATTTTACTCTGTCAAAAGAAAAAAAATCATTCTCATGTCTTCCCTGGTCAAATACTGTACATAGTATGACAACCTCCTATTTATACCTAAAACTTGAAGTGCATTAGCGTGCTGAAATTGAAAGGCTGTCAGAAGATACTCCTCTTCTTTACACTATGCCAGTGTTTCCCAAACTGTGTGATGTGAAGTCCTAGTGTTCCGCGAAGTCCTCACTAGGTGTTCCAAGAACTACTGGAATTAATGTGAATTAATCTCTAAAAAATAAGCAACGCGTTCCGCTAAATGTGCGAAGTGTTCCGTTAAAGAAAAAGTATGGGAACATAGAACTATGATGATCTAATATTCTATCACAAATAAATGCTTGATACGTTTACAGTAGCATTCTTAAGCTTCTAGGAGCTATAACTGTATAGTATAACAAAATCATTTTTCCTTTTTTTAAAAAAAAAATTAAACATTGATTAATTTTATGTACACATTTTGTTTTTGCTTGTTTTCCAATCCATTAAAAAGTATAAAGCTTTTACAGTTTAATGAAGTATTTTTTTTAGTATTTTTTTGCAAGCACATTTGAAATATTTTTACCGCTGAAATTTGAACTTACCAAAACGAATGTAGTGACAATTTTATCTTTGTGACTGGTAAGGGAACATCTCCCCCACACCACGAACAGATTTGGAAGGAGAAGATTCAGGGAATATTTCATCCGAACTTTTATGGTGGGAAGATGTGATACCATGTTGTAGAAACCAGAAACATAGAGAATTGCATGTTGACTTTATTGTGGAATTTATATTGTTATAATATTTTATGAAAAATGTTATGTTATGAAGTGATGGGGGTCTTTTGATGATGCCTGTTACTACTTCTGATTAGTTCTAACTGTAAAATGCTGAATCAATGACGAAAAAAGTTGATGTAATTTTTTTTATATATAAAATGTGCGGAATGAATTCAATGATTTTACTCCATCCTTAAGATAATTGCTAGTTTCTTGATAGTTCATCAGTGGCGAGTAGACGGCATGGAAGTGGAAACAGCTGCGAGCCTGAAAACCATGTTATGAAAATCTGATGGTGTGTGTGTGTGTGATGTTTAAACTCTTCAAAGACAATTTTAGAAATGCTAATCAACGAATAACTGTTCTTCGCTAGCTCACTGAGTCATTTCCCCTTTCAGGCCTTGAGATCATCTATCTATGATGTAAAGGTCATCTGTTTCTGTGGCCCACGCACCACAACGACCAACAGCCTTTACTTTACCCAAGTAATGTCAGGTACCCATTAGAGCTGGGTGGACTCAGCGGCTTAAAGATCCCGAAATTCAAAATAAACAATTTTCACCAGGATTCGAACCCGGGACCCCTGTTCGGAAGCCAAGCGTTTTACCGCTTAGCCACCTCGCATCCTGTCTCTCTCTCTATTTTTATATATATATATTTTCAATCTCAAATGAGCAAAGTCAATTAGTTATTGCAAATATTAACTTGCTGTACAATCTAGCCCGGATTCAGGAGGCGCAAAGTGTGCGAACACACAGGGACTTAATTTTTTTTAAAGACATATTGTCAGACAAATGGGGATTCCATCCATAGGCCATTTGCGCCCGTATTGAACATTCCTTTCATTGGCCATCTGCACAAGCCCACAACAGTCTAAAGACGATTCGCACAAGGGATCAATATTCCATACATTGACACAAAGGTTTAAAACTCCATCAATAGGCCGTTTACATATTGACCATTAGCACAATGACTAAACAATTGTATAGTTCGTTGTTGAGAAATATATATATATAATATATGTAAACAATGCAGAAAAAATGTCTTCAATTTTATTTGTTTCAAGAAGAAAGTATTAAGCGAAGACCAAACAGTTCAACACACACACAAAATACTCAGAAAGAAAATACAAGAGTTGACACAGACATACTTGTAATGCAGTTAAGAAAAAGTATGTTATTAATAACATTTAAAATAGATCTCCAGATAAAAGAATATATGAACATAAACTTGAAGGCAAACAATGTCATTATTTAATATTAAATGCATTCAACACATCGGATACAATTATTTTACATCCAATTAATGTATGAATTTAAAAAAGAAATACAAATATGGAAAAATTTCATGAAAATAAAGATTTAATTAAGAAAGAGACAAATGCAAAACGTTCATAGAAAGTATAAAGCGAAATGGAGGAAATATTATTTTCATGATAAAACTTTTATTATTTACAATTTAGTTTATGTCAAGAGAACATTTAGGTCTACATAGAGAGATAATCTAGAGCAGGACTACCTACAGCAATGTTTAGAGAAAAAAAAAAAGTCAAAAGTTCATCCCTCAAGGTACAGTGGAGTGAGCACGAAGAAATGGTCGCTCAGAGAAACGCTGGCTGGACAAAGTAAAAAAATGGACCGGCCTCTGACTTTATATCCTGCTATGCAGGGCCTGTCCTTACAATTTCGGGGCCCTATGCGAAACGGATTGCTCGGGGCCCACTCTAGGTAGCGATAAGGATAAGTTCAAAATTTAGATTTTGTATAAGAAAATACATTCGTCTTTGCAATAAATTTTCATTAAATTAAAAAATGAATAATTAATTATATTAATTATGAGTTTTCCTGAGATTTTTAAGGAGATTTCCAAGACTTTTTCGTGTAGCCTATATTTTGCAATTTCATGAGATTTCTAGGAGGCCGTGGAAACCCTGTTATTATATATAAAATTTATTTTAATAGTTTACAGCTAGAATTAGCGCGGGCCTATGAAAGTGCGGGGCCCATTGCGGTCGCATAGGTTGCAGTGGCTTAAGGCCGGCCCTGCTGCTAAGAACAGCTGCTGACCGAGAAAAGTGAAGAGATTTGGTTACATTAAATGTCACAGCGCCCCCTACAATGAAAGTTAAAAAGACAGGTGATGGTAATTAAATTCTAGTCTTAGTACCGGTAGTTTTAAAAATGAGTGTCGATTGGTTACTGTGAACTTTAATTGGGAATGTTGGCCTTAAGAAATAATTCGCTATAATACAACAAAATAAAAAAAGTCTTTTTTTTTTTTTTTTTAATCAAAGCTTATCGAAAAGGTAAGAACTCCATCCTTAAAACTATATCTACCAATAATGTACAAGTTATTTCCCTTATTCGATATCAAAGAAAATAATTACCGATAATTAATTGACTAATTGTAATTGAGTATTTTTTGTTTATGGATTCATGTTTTGTTAGGTACAAAAAATAATTGTTTAAAGGATCAACTTGATCATAGAATGCATGAGGGAGGAGAAATTACGTTAACAATAATTTAAGGGACCAAACCTAACAAATTTAGCCATAGCTGTAAATACTAAAGTATTAGTTTCTATTTGCAATAATGAAGTACCAGAAATAAATTGTCTAATGGGCTACTTTTGGTTTTATTGATTCATGTCTTGTCAATGAATAATTGTGAGAAGTTTCAGCTTTATCAAGAATGGGTGAGGGAGAAATAACGTGTACACACTTTTACGGACAGACAGACAGAGTGAGTTGATATAAGCTTTGTAAAAATCACTACGACGCCATGTTCGCAGATTTCGTGTATATAATGCTTCAATTTTATTAAAATTTCAACACATATTGTTTTGTTCTATTTACAACAAGCAAGAGGTCAACGTTTAGTCTTGCAAAGATGAACCAATATTATGAAACATTGTTCTGTGAGGTTTCATCACTAGCGACGAAAGTTAAAGTTAGACCTAAGTCCTCCTGGTGTCATGCCACCCGCAGGCATTGTAAATTTGTTAAGAGTAAATGCTTATCGCACTGCTCAGGTTCTCGTCAAACATATTAAAGACCTAAATATGAAGTCGGGGCCGTGGTGGCTTAAGATGATGCCGAATATTTTCTTTCTAAAATCATCAAAATCTTCACATCTGGACTATCAATTAACAAAATTTAGTACCCAATTAAGAATTTGTGGAGCAGGTAAAGAAGAAATTCATGCTATATATTTTTTCATAGCACAGACAAATGTACCCTAAAACACATTGTTAACGAAAGAATATAAAGTCTTATTAGAAAAACTTTTACTGGAGACAATGGGTCGTAAAGGCAATTCGAACGGTTATATGCTTTCGCACATGCCGTTTACAATGGAATCATTTTAGAATGATCTTGGTTCTACGTGCTTCCTTACAGCAGAACACATTGAAGAAATCTAGCTACAATCTTGTAACTCGTATATTATGGGATAAAAAAAAAATCCATAGAAGCAATCTATCTGTCTATGATGGTCCAATTTGGGGGGGGGGGGGGTCGTTAAATATTATACTTCCTTTAATATTTTGGGGTGCGTAACACCAACATTTTTGAAGCACTATTCTTAGGTATGGTTTTTTACAGAAAATTGTTAACAAATAATTTGATCAAAAATATTAACTTTGTCTTTCAATATCCTAAAAAGAAAATTTATAGATCTTATGCAATCTGACGAAATGTGATTGAAAAGCACGACTTCTAATATTTACCTATACATGCATAATTGGCATTACTAGAAATTCAGATTTTAAAAGTAAAACAAAAACGCATTGTAATGGAAAGGCACTTCACAAAACAATATATTTGAATCATTACAGGAGAAAAAAAGATCATATTGTATATTTTACATATAAAGAAATATTGGTATAGATCACCATACATAACACAATTTCGAACAAATAAATCAACATTTAAACCAAAACAATGAAAAAACAAAATAACCAATAGGATTACGTTATCACATACGGGTCACAAGAGGTAGAGAATGTACGAGAAAAAACAATACCAAAAATAGGAACTACTGTCGCATTCAGAAAAAAACTAAATTTACTCGCTTTTGAGAAATGTGGACAAAACAAAAAACTTACAGGAGAAATAGTCAAACATAAATGTTAAGGTTACGAAAAACAACAAAGCCATTGTCGTTCTAAAGTAGAATTATCGCATAATCAAACATCTTTATAACGTTAAATTAAGGTTAAACACAAAAGTAGTTTTAAGTAGGCCTACTTTGAATGAATATCATTTATCATACAAAACAAATATAGAAAGTATCCAATTTTAGAACAAAACAAATAACCTTATATATGTGTAGTGGCAAAATATGTAGGTTACAGCTGCGGCTGTGTATCTACGGGAAATACTGCACTCCTTAATAATCCTCGGACTCGAAGACTAGCCTTATTCTAAATATTTTTATTTTTTTTTTAAATCCGAAAAGGTTAATATTTTTCTTTTGTCAAATAGTTTCTTCCACAGACTTGAAACTTGGGTCAAATATACATTAAATGAAAGCTGTATACTGTATAAGACGTCCTTAACTCTAGCACAAGGAAATACAAAATGCAAAACAAATGTGACATATTTTTATGTCTTTAGTCCCACAAATGGAATGATTTTCAATTTAAAAAATGCAAACAAAATAGAAGCTTCAATTTAGGTCTGTTAGTGTAAAGGCTTTCAACTTTATGGACCATCCAAAGATATTAAGCAGTAATAATGGACATTAAAACAATGAGAAGAATGGATTACTACTGGCCTAAATGATTTGACCCTCAAAGATTTAAACCATTGAGTAGGTACAATGTACAATTGACTCCAGTCTTGTGAAGCAATTCACGATAAATACAGAAAAGACAAAACACACGCACACACATACACACTCATATATGTAAAGCATTGATTACATGATGGAATAAAAAAAATAGTTTATCTTTCATTTAATGTTTACAAACTGCGCATGCGTGGTGAAGAACAAAAAAAAAGCTCCCTAGATAACGAAAGAGAAAAGAGAGCCAGAGAGATAAAAGAGCAAGAAAGTTAGAGAGATGAAATGAGAATGAAAAGAGAAACTCACAGAGATGAATAGAGATAAGAAGTCAGAGTGATGAAGAAGGGTATAATATTATAATATTATGCAACTCTGGCAATATTAAATTGACACAGCCAGCGGGCCATTATTTCTTTTTATTATGCATCTATACAGGTTTAACGTTTCGCTGCTTGTTGAGAAAAACAAAAAATGTAACCTCAAAATGTATAAATAACATTCTAAATCTCCAACATGCCATCTTATTTAAAGAGAATATTAGAATATTCAGGATAACGGTTCTTCATTTCAAATGTTCCAAAAGTTCCTTATACTTTAAAAGGTGACCCGACAAATTAGCGCGACTTGTATATGATGTGTATAAAAGTACTGGATTTTATTAAGTGAAGGTACTGGGCAGGAATAGGATGATGTGTGTGTTACATATGAGTGTTACGTATAGTAAGAAATCTTGATTATCTGCGGCATCTCTCTTTAATCAAACCAGGGCGTCTCATGCCGCAACATTGGTAAACTTAGGTATGTCAGGATTAGTTAAGCTAGCAATCACTATTCTTATCTGTAAATACTGCCTTCGAAGAACAAAATGATGCTCGGCCAAATGTAGGGAATTTGTATGACTATTGGGAGGACAACTCTATTGGTCACCAGAGACGAGTGACTTAAAGATTTCAGATAGAATGATGGAATGTTAGAGATTGAGTACTGGACAATCTACCACAAAGAAACAATTCAGTGGAGGGATGGTACAATGAATTTCAGCTTCTTTTTTTTTGGCGGTCTTCACCCAAATGTTTACAAGTTAATCTCTCACTTTCTCAGAGAACACTGAGAACGAAAATTAAAATAAACACTATTGGCCCTATTAATATTTTACAATATCTAAAGTAGTTCTTGCAAAATGACTCAAAAATATTTTTTTTCCTCCTTTTGTGTGATTCCATAGTTTTGTCGGGGAACCACTTTACAAGAATACAAAGAAAGACTGTGTTTAATATTGGTTATGATTAATTTGCTTAAATATCTTTAGTTAAGCGAAAATAGATATATTCATATAATATTATTGACTATATCTATATACTATAATATCCTTGCAATCCAGATATCTTTCTCAATAAATCTTAAAAATGATGGCTTGTGTCGAATATAAGCGTTATCTTCCAAACAACCCTTTTCTCTATCACGTTTTATAGTTTACCATTTCAACCATAGCTCACACTTAAGGTCTCAGCGGTAAAACAGAGACATCCACTACTGCATCAACCGCAGCTGTATGGAGCACCATTTTTTATTCACATGAAAAGGAAGAGGACGTATCCAAAGGAATATTAGTGTCACACATCGCGGCTAGTGAAAGCATCGTGACAATTAGGGTGTTCACAACATAGTCCACCTCAGAGAGAGCCGATTATCTCAACGGTTCAGTATTACCAACACCCTGCCGTGGGAAACAACAAAAAAAAGAACGGCACGCTACTATCACACAGACTGGCAAAGAGGCTTGAACTTAGCCGCAAAAAGCTGGATAGAGAAAATAGGAAATATAGTTCAGTAGTACAGCGTTTGTCCATCCTTTTGTGTTTGTATTAAATAGTTTCCTATCTTTTGTCTTCATTCTGGGACTTTGTGTCTCAGTAAAATCCACTAATCTTCTGTTTAAATAAATTCGGCATTGTTTGATTGATTGTGAAAATATCAAAATTTTAATTGCTAAGTAAACGTTTTTTTTTAATCTAATATATATTACAGACGTTACTTAAAACAAAAAGAAGATAATTACTTCCTACACATTTCATGGGTCAATCTAGTCATGCATGTTAATCAATGACTTAAACTCAACTAAGTCTTTGCATGCAACCCACTCCATTTTGTAATGATTATCCCTATTCCCTTCTTTTTATAAGTAACTCTATGTTAAAAACATTACTTTTAGTTGACCTAGTTGGTATCCCTCTTTTCACCAAGTAGTCCAAGAATCAGAGGATGAGAGAACTACTGCTCTACAACAAGTAATACATTTTTGGATGAAAGAATAAAACAACAACAAACAAACAAAATCAAGTAAAATTAGTCGAAACAACACAACATGACAAGAATGCATCGAAGACACTAGAGAAGGCAGTACTTTGCTGAAACAAAGGCAATATCTTTGAAGCCATCAAAAAACAAAAAGATACTGACACATAACTCACATGAAAATTGTAATAATTGTGTGTGTGTGTGTATGTATGAGATAACTTCAGAGTTTTAAAAACAAGACAACATTATGTGACCAGCACAGCTAAATGTATTGTGATGACGTCATCGATTTTTGAGCACAAGAATGTAATCGCACTTCATATTGATTTTTCAGACTTTAAGTCTGAAGAGTTTAAGCGTTCTTTTCCCATTGACATTTTCAAATGTCCAGATCTACATGCCCTAAAAGCTGGAGGCCATATAAATGATGGCTTCACAAGGCGTTGATGTAATATAAAGATTTCCTTTCTACGCCACAGCTTTGCGTTATTTTGCCAGCAGATGATGATTACAAGGAAAATAAGAACTCCCTACAGCAGACATCCAGGCTGTCACTCCCTTAAGCTTCAAATATTGTCTCAGCTGAAGTGATTTAGATGTTTACAAATCTGTACAATGGAAACACATTTATCAAGGCAAGAAGTTGAGTCTAGTGGAGCTGTCACAAGATCTCGAAAAAAAAATCTTCAAACAAGATTTGATAGTCATTAGAAGGCGCCTGACTGGTATGGCGGTTGTAACAACCTATTCCCAGTCATGTCAGTGGCAGCAGAGAGCTGTGAATGTCAATAATACTGTCAGCTCAATGCCAAACGTGAAAGCGGGAAGTATCTGGTAGTTGCTCATGGCAGACGACTGACCACAAGGTGTGTCCGTCTGAGAAAAAAATTGCAAAAGAAACATTTTTAATATATACAAGAAACAGAAAAAAAAAATCTAACCTGAATCCATCATGTCCAGATTACTGATTTGTTTGTTTATTTTAGTTTTTTCTTGTTTTGGGTGTTCCTACAGATTTAAAGGTTATAATATTCTAGCCCAAGCTTCTCACACGTGGGCGGATGATGGAGTGCATAGACCATCCAGACAAAGTCCAGGCATGTCACAAGACAAGGCAGAAATTATTGTTGCGCAACTTTATAGAACATAATTTGTTAACCATGCAAAATGATAAGAATAATACATTCAATAATATTTGTTGTTATTAATATGCAACATGGCCCACAGAAATAACGACTAGATCAAATAATAACTTGTAAAAAAACAACAACACAATCTATACTAAACAGCTGTGACTTAAATTTACTTTCTAACACTAATCAAAGTTTGACTTTCATTATCAGACAAAATATAAGAAATAGACCAATTTGATAAGAAATAATGTTACCTCATTAGCTGCATCTAGGCAAAATACGTCGCTAGCTCTAGTGCTGTCAACTCTCTTCAACTCATTGGAGAAGTTTCGGAGTATCTGACATTGTGTCTCCTCGTCATGTGACAAAGAAAGTTAAGCAAAACACTGATTTCACCTATAGGCACATTTCAATATTAATTTTACCAACGGACACATTTCAACACAGATTTCATAAACGGACATATTTCAGCACTGATTTCACCGACGGACACATTTCAACACTGATTTCACCGACGGACATATTTCAACACTGATTTCACAGACGGACACATTTCAGCACTGATCAATTATTATTTCGCTCTTTCTTTTATAGTCTTCTATAAAGTTTATAAAGACCTTACCACAAACGGCAATATATTAAAATCCTTTCTTAGAATATTCTTTGAAATTGGATTATTGATTTCCTACTAGACAATGTATATGGTTAAGCAAAAGCTGGCCAAGAGCTCAACTGGAATATTTTGTTGGACATCTAGAAAATATCTTTTCTGACCTCTTAACAAATTTACAATACTGAATGTGCAGTCAAACGTGATGATGCTGTTGTTTGAAATTTTTGGCAAATGGGGCAACACAGTTTACCTCGTTCCTTCTTTCTCCCATCCCCATTTTTCAAAGCCTTTCTCCCCAAAAAATATTTTGTAACTATAAATATAAACATTGCTATCAAGTAATTGACGATTTAATATCACTGTTATAGTAAAATCACCCTACCCAATACAATGACTCCGATTAATGTAAACCCATGCACTTTGAAAAAAAAGGATATAAAGCACTTCTTTGGGCTTGGAGTTAAAATAGAACATGACTGGGGGAGTGCTTCCCGAGGTGGCGCTGGACCTACTGGAGATGTAACTGGAGGAGGTGCTGCTTTCCTCACTGGGAACCTGGCTGTTGTTGCAGATGCAGCTGCTATCATGAACAACGAACAGCAAGTTAGTCTCGTTGAGCCATTTGATGATATACGATCTGGCGATAGAAGAAAATATATATTTAAAACAACTTAATCACTCTGCCCCAATCGTTGTTGGGGAAATGATTTTGTGGAAAAGAAAGCACTTTCATTGTCATCAGTTGTTGTTTTTTCCAATACTTTCTCTTATAGATGGTAGAGAGCTTATGTCCCAGGGCTAATCATATAAGTATGTGAAGGCCAATGTATGAAACAACCATTTTTGATTAAGAAATACCATGCATAATTCCAAAATAAATATATGCAACGTAATAAATTTTGTTGTTTAGAAGAAGGGGAGGTTTAATAAAGCCGATCAAGTTAAGAAAGTAAATACTTTATAAATACATTTACAAACAAGCAAAATATAAAAAAATTCTTTAAAAATAAAATAAATAAAAATAAAGTTTATCTAATGGAAAGAACTTTGCATTTACAAGTATATCTCTCAATAATGTAAAAGTTATTTTCATTATTTGATTTCAAACAAAATAATTAATTACCAATAATTAATTGGCTGCTTGGATAATTTTTCTAATTATTTCATATTTTGTTAGAAACAATAATTAATCGTTTAAAGTTTCAACTAGATCAGAGAATGGATCTGGGAGAAATTATGTAAATTATCTAAGGGGATGAAACCTGACATATTTAGCTGTATTTGTGAATACTAAAGGATTAATTTCCCTTGTTAATGTCAAACAGAATAATTATTTACCAGTAATTAATTGATTAATTTGTTAATTTTTTTATTGATTTATGTCTTGTCTATGCCAATGAATAAGCTAAAGTGGTGAAACCTTACATATTTAGCTGTATTACAGAAGCATAAATTTCCCTTGTTAATGTCAAACAAAATAATTAACCGTAATTAACTGACTATTTGGTTAATTTTATGTATTGATTCATGTCTTGTCTATGCCAATGAATAATTGTGTTAAGTTCAAACTTGATCTAAGATTGGGTGTGGGACAAATAATAATAATATCTCTTTACCAGACAGACAGACATAGTTAATGTGAGCTGTTTGATAGTTAAAAGAAATGCTATCTTAAGAAAAGTACATCTGTTTAAGGAAAGTTAAAAACCTCAAATGAAAAACCAAACATAAACATGAATGATAACTTACTTATTTTCAGGACTAGCGCACTGGGCCTGGCAACTAGGAATCACTTGCTTCTGGGTTTTACTCAGAACGTCTTTCAGGTTGAGGGTGTAGCGGTTAATGTTCTGCACGCAAGCCCTTTTGGTAATTACATCGTCCATGACATGGGCGTGGCCAGTGTCTTCATCAATAGCCACATCACAGAAGACATATCTAGCAAAAGACTCCTCAATGTGAGCACCACACTCATTGCCAACTGAAAATTACAATGTCAAATTTAAATAAGAAAAAATATCTTTTTTATTTTTCTTAGATGAAGATCTGATGTTATCATTCTGTTATGAATGGAAATTGAGATGAAATGATCACTCTTACTAGCGCTATAAGGGGGAAGCCAAAGATGTACATTAAAATACTTGTATTGTATCATATAGGCCAAGCACTAAGTTAAACTATAGATCTACTAAAGCTATACTTTAAATGAAGACTTTTGTATTGCACATAAGCAGCCACATATGTAAATTGAATTAATTGAAACTACTGATTCACAGTGTTATTTTTCGTTACTTACAAATTTGAATACCCTACCATAATACTGTCTTATTTTCTGTACTCATTGAATTTAATTATTAGTGGATAAAATTAACCTTTTATGAATTTATTTTTATTTACACAAAAGAAGTAAAAATAATTTCAATGAGAAAACAAAGCAAACAAAAAACAACATGTTAAATCTGATACTTAGAAGCAAAGATGAAAGGGTTTAAAGTTCTGATAGTAAGTAAAACTGGTAGAGTCTATAAATGGCAGAGTCTTTATTTTTTAGATCTATTTGATCTTAAATTATTTTAGTTCGGTATCAAATACAATTCACTGATTTACACATTCTAATGACATTTGAATCTTTTTTACACAAGGGTTCTTCCTAAGCAATATACAACATGTTTTCATAATTTGTTTTAATTTATTTCATAGACTGAAACAACCCAACCTTGATATTTTGAAGATCTTTAAATATCAATATTTGTTCAAATGAGAATTTTGCTTGGAAATGAAGCTTTTAGTAAGTAAATATTTAAAAAAAAAAAGAACTTACGATCTTTCAAATTTGTACTTCCCATGGCCTTGGCTGATTTCAATTGATTCCAAATGTTCATCTGAGACATAAATCTGTTGAGTTTAAAAAAAGTATGCTTCAAAAAACTATTACTATTATATTCATATAAGTGCTCTTTCTTCTTAAGTAGGCTACCATTATAGCACGGAATATGACTGTATCAGCAATGAAAACTAATAACTTGTTAGTTTAAATCTCTAATGTAGGCCGACATGTCTGACTAGTTTAACACAAAGATACACATAGAAATAATTTTCTTTTTAGAAGGAACATCTTTAACTAATAAGATAAGATTATATTGTTGTAATCAAGATATTTGCTTACACTGTTAAGAGATGTTAAAGCAGATAAGAGCACAATAATTCCAACCTTTCTTTAAACAACATTAATGTAGCATTCAGAACTTTGTGGGATCAAATGTTGAATGAATAGAATTTTAGAAAAATAATAATAATAAGGCTTGTCTTTTAAGTCCAAAGATAAAGGAGTACAGTATTTCACATGACTATACAGTCCTAGCTGTGATCTATATATTTTGCAAAAGTCAGCACAGACATAATTGTTGTCTGCCAGTGGCCAGTTTAGGTTCTCTTTATGTGGTCTACATCTGTACTCAGGTGTAGATTTCCTTTTGGTCTCAAATCTGTATCCTTTAAGTAGTCTCCAGCTGTCTTGTTTTAAAGCAAATGTTTGGATGGGAGGGGGGTATCTCTGTGACGTAGACCACCTTTCAGCTCACCCCAAAAAATGCAATCTTTTATCAGAATATATAAATATATATAATCGACCACCAGCTGACAATGGTTATGCTTGCTCTGGATGTGGCAAAATATGTAGGTCACAGCTGGGGATGCATAGCCACAGGAAATACTGCATTTCTGCATATATTATATCTCTATAGGTACTAAACATGTTTAATGTGACAGTAAAATGGAGACTGGGAAAAACAATTAATTTACTTACAAAATCACCTCAGAAATGATCCAGAAAAATACTTTTGATAAAATCTTAAGAGGCTGCAAAAAAATAAAAATAAATAATAATTTATATTTATAAAAAATTATACAAAATCTGCTTTTTAAGACTAAATAAAGTACTTTAATGTATGTGTTTACTGCAGTTATTTTTATAAGACTTCAGATATGCATCTTTTAGTTGTAAAATTGGCAGTAATTAAAGAAGCTGAAAAAAGTGTTTAAATTGATGACTCTTTACTGTCTAATATTAACATTGGGCTAAATTTTCCCTTTTTTTACAAATTTAATTTGGGTAGATGAAAATATTGCATTTTTATAATTAAGGGTGAGAGTTTCAAAATAAAAATACGTTCTACCAAATTATTTTAACCTTCAAAAACAAAAATTCCACTAGCCATTGCATCCAAAAAGAACATAATATTTATTCTAGATGTTTGTTAGATGCATTAATTGGATCAAGTAAGACTATATATCAGTTATGTGTTCAAATGTTTTAAAGATGTTTTAAAGATGTAGAAGATGAACAAATTAATCCCAAAAGATTCCTAAGAGATTTGATAAAAATATTACAACTCACATTTTTTATAAAATTGGAAGAATTTTCAGGATTGACTCCCTTGGAATCACAAATACTTTGATAATCTGTGAGCAGAATACTGTAAATACAATAGGACAAAACATTTTGTTACGGATGTCAATATTTAACAAATTCAAATAGTTCATTAGACTATATGAGATGATTAATATTGTTAATATGATCTCTAAATCCAGATTTACTAAGTGACAGATGATGGGGTATCTAAATTTACTAATTGTATCAAACTCTTCAATAATTGTTTCCATAACTTTACAATGAAGAAATCTGACTCTATTTCTCTTGTCTTAGTTAATAAAATATTTTTTCTTTCCACTAGTAAATCTCATGCCCTGTGTAGTCATACTCATTAATAATACTTATAATAATTATTATTTTTATTTCTATTTAAATTTATCATTAAAATATACAGTTTTTGTCCTCCTTTCTGCGAGAAGCGGATGTTATTTTTTCATAGACACCCTAGTGCAAAAAAAAAAAAAATGAAAATGACTTAACTGTTTAAATATTTTGTCATACAACAATGTACGCATCAGCTTTGAATTTTGTTGACCAAGAAATACACCAGTCTGTTGAAACACAAAGATTTCTAATTTATGACTATCCAAAAAAAAAAGCAACAATATAAAACAAAATAAAAGATGGAACAAATGGGGTGCTCTGTACTTCTAGCATGTCACGTTGATAGGGGTGCTCTGTACTTCTAGCATGTCACGTTGATAGGGGTGCTCTGTACTTCTAGCATGTCACGTTGATAGGGGTGCTCTGTACTTCTAGCATGTCACGTTGATAGGGGTGCTCTGTACTTCTAGCATGTCACGTTGATAGGGGTGCTCTGTACTTCTAGCATGTCACGTTGATAGGGGTGCTCTGTACTTCTAGCATGTCACGTTGATAGGGGTGCTCTGTACTTCTAGCATGTCACGTTGATAGGGGTGCTCTGTACTTCTAGCATGTCACGTTGATAGGGGTGCTCTGTACTTCTAGCATGTCACGTTGATAGGGGTGCTCTGTACTTCTAGCATGTCACGTTGATAGGGGTGCTCTGTACTTCTAGCATGTCACGTTGATAGGGGTGCTCTGTACTTCTAGCATGTCACGTTGATAGGGGTGCTCTGTACTTCTAGCATGTCACGTTGATAGGGGTGCTCTGTACTTCTAGCATGTCACGTTGATAGGGGTGCTCTGTACTTCTAGCATGTCACGTTGATAGGGGTGCTCTGTACTTCTAGCATGTCACGTTGATAGGGGTGCTCTGTACTTCTAGCATGTCACGTTGATAGGGGTGCTCTGTACTTCTAGCATGTCACGTTGATAGGGGTGCTCTGTACTTCTAGCATGTCACGTTGATAGGGGTGCTCTGTACTTCTAGCATGTCACGTTGATAGTATTGTTTTCATTTTACTGCTTCATTGATTTAATTGTGATTTGAATATTAAAATTGTCTATATCTATACATCTTTAAGTAATAAAAATGTTACAATGATTCACTAACTGATATGATTGTTTTAGTAGAAACTTTTCACATCACATCTGTAAATAATCTAATTGGTTCTCTCTAAGAATAGAATAAGATTGCATAATTACATACTCCATTTTTATCTGCATTATTGGTAGCTACAATATAACCACTGGAATCAATCAGATAACAGGTAAAATGCTGAAAATAGAAAATCAATATGAAACACATAATTTGAAACAATTTGAAATAAACACATAAGTAGGTACAAATAAACGGTGACTGGTCATTTCATCCCCAATTAAATATATTTTTTCCTCATCAATGCTTTTTTATATTTTTGACATTTTATTAAAGTGTTAATAGTGTTTTCCATCCTTTCTTCATATTTGTTTAGAAATGAAAGAACATATGTACATAAGTAGATATATAGTAGTGTGAGGTTTGCATTTAGTTATATTGTTTCTATTTGAGATGAGATATCAATTTTATTATGCACATATTGCATGATGTAATGATTAAAGGCCAAGGTGTGGTAGAAGTAGTGGAAATCTTTTGAAAGATATGAATTATTAGAATACTCATAACTGATTACTTATACTGTGAAAACCATCTTTCATTTTTTTTTGTCAATCGTTCTTTTTTAATTTTGGGCACACCATTTTTATTCTAATAAACCCTGATTTCAACCCTCTTCTGGACCTGATTAATACCGCCTATATACGTTTTTTTTAATCCCTGTTATAACAATGAAATTACGAATTCTTGCAATGAAGAACATCCAAGGAAGAAATATAGAACACTGGGAAAGAAATAACAAATGATGTACATACTGTCTTTTTTATTCATTTAGACACATTAACATTTTGCTTACATTAGCTCTACATCTATACCTTTTAAATATTTATATATTTAATGACATTAAATTCTATTTTTATTTAATGTTAGAAGTGTACAATTTTTGTCATGTAAATAAGAATGAAATGTTCTTAATATCATACTAACAAAATTATTTGTTGGATCAGAGGATGAAATGACCAGGGGCTAAAATGACCAGGGGATGAAGTGACAAGGAATGAAATGACCAGAGGATGAAATGACCAGAGGATGAAGTGACCAGAGGATAAAATGACCAGGGGATAAAGTGACAAAAAATGAAATGACTGGGAATCAAATAAACACATTAGCAAGATGACAACTTTTTAGAGAATCTGTAGACAACTCAGGGGAAAAACGAGTGAAACAACACTGTAATGGAATTAACAAAACTCTAATATCAACAGCATCTGCTTGACCTATGGAGAAAGCTTTCCATCTTAGCAACAAAACCTAAGATGCGCCTAAGTCCTACATATGAAGTACTGCTTAATATCTATTGTACATTCATGTAAAAGTGTTCAATATTGTAAAATCTTTACCTCTTCCAACTTTTCTCCAGTCTGTAATAATCAATGTAAAACAACAACTTTTCCCAGAAGACTTGAACTTACCTCTGTTCCATTGCAAGTGTACAGACACGATGAGTCTGGACACTGGAAAGTGTAGCGAACAAAGTTGTTATAGAAGGCACTGTAATTCATGCTGAATGCCACCACTGCTGCTGGAACCTTGATGGCAGACTTGTTGTTGGGCTGACCCACAAGCTCTGCCATGGCAATGGTCACATATGTAGCATTAGGGTTAAAATCTTCTGTGATTTAAACCAAGGAAACAATAGTGGTAATGTTGTTAACACATGAGCTGCATGGCTATTTAACAGAAACTCATTAGAAAGTTATTATGTGAAGAATGATAAAATTTTAATTGTGGTCATAACTATAGTTTTATTTTTATTGTGGTTGTAAAGAATTTTACACTTTAATAGTAACAAAACTCAATGATAAACAAATGTATAGAATTTTAATTTACAGATTTAAAAATTAACTAAAATGGTAGCACTGCAATGAGAAGAATACAATTACTAAAAATTGCCACAAGTCTTATCTCCCTTACAAAAAAAAAATATTATATAGAAAATTACAAATCATTCATGTCAATTAAAACCCCTTATTTATCATAAATGCATTGTGTTTCAAGACAAGAAATGTATCATTCAATTGTGGTGATGCATTATCAAAGCAGTACTTATGTGTAAATAAAATTAGATCTGCAGGTCTAAAAACAAAGACAAGCACGTTAGTATGTAAGTACATTTGAAACTCATGCAACCAATTTATTTGGTAAATCCCCACAAGACACATAACTATTTGTCAATTGTTAGAATACAAAAAAGAACAATCATAATAAAAGAATAATAATCATAGCTTTTAATTCATGCTACTTTCATGCGTAGCCCTATAGCATGCTCAGAGTGCTATGGTCCAATCTCATTTGTGGACCATTGGGGGAGGGGATTTCTGGGAGGTTTACCATGCTGTCTTTAGGCGCTCAGTAAACAGAGCTCTGCTCAAGTCGGGTGTCGAACCTCGAGCCCCCTTCATAGGTAGCCAAAACAAGTCAAGTTCAAGCATACTTAGCTTCTCGACCATGCTTGAAACAGATAAATTTATTATAACAAAGTTGAACTGTGGCTGTTAAAATTCTTACTTGGAGAAGTCACCACTGGAATTGAAAAGACATATCTGTATCCGTCTTCCCAGCCATCTACTGCCATTTTGTAATAAGCACTTTTAATGGTATCTGTGCTTGTTAAATGCCAGTCCCTGGAAAAAAATTACATTGAACTATTAAATTAAATTAAATACTGAATTCTTCCTGGGACTTGAAGACCATGCCTTAAAAGTATAATTATATTCATTGTTATGAAGTATTTAAAAATGTCATGAAATTATTATTTAAATGTTACATCAGATTTTGTAAGCTTCCTAATTACTTGTGAAGCCAAAGTAAACATTTAACATTATTATTATTGTTATAACTAAGTCTGTGGGCATACTGGCTGTACTTTGTAATTATGAAACCCTTGAATGAGGGGTCTTGGGTTCAAATCTTGGTGAAGGCTGGGTTTTTTAACTTAATATTTTTAGGACACTACTGGGTACCTGATATTGGTTGGGTAAAATTAAGGTGATTTGCAATTTTTTGTGGTCTAATGACACCCTCATTAACCATTAGCCATAGAAACAAATGACCTTTATATCATTTGCCTTAATAGATCGCAAGGTCTGATAGGGAAACATTGCTCTAATTATGCTGTAAGAACAATGAATTATAACAAATTCATTTAGTACTTTCTTAAACAATAGAGATTTGACTACTGTATTTCTACTTACTCATTTTCACCCCCAATGAGATATTTCCTTGTAAGTCCAGAGCTTGTTCCAATCCAGATACCTCCTATACCATAGCTATAAGTTGCAAATGAACAAATTGACTTTAAATATAACACAATTATTCAATAGTCAAATACATAGGGTGATAAACTTTAAAAATACTATCTAATAGAAGTATAAATCTTCAAGTATAAATCAGATAAATTTTTAACATCCACCTAAGCCATAAAAGCACATTATCATTAACTTCAGAACATAAATAACATGTAAAAGTATATTTGTATCAACATAAGCTCATAGATAAGGCATAAATAATAATTATATTACTTCATATGTGCTTGGGAAAAGCAGTGTTCCTTGTCCCTCTCATCTTTTTTACTTGTTGATTGGCTCCAGCATTTATGGTAGGGAGAACTGAAATGTACAAATACACTGAACATTGTTATAATAATAATAATAACAATAATAATCTTTATTGTCCGTATGGAAATTTGTTCTGTATCTCAATCTAGTGTAGTTGAAAACTTATATAATGAAACAAAATTGAAAATTCTGATGAAACAGATGAATGAATGTCTATTTTGTAAGACTCAATATAATGATTTAGGAGTTTTTTAAGAATATAAATTCTTCTTTTTCAGTTCTTTTACCTTCTTGTAGCCTTTATTGTAGTCTGTGTTTGTTAAAACACACAGAATATATTAATGCTAAGGCTCTATTCATTTTCACAATAACATGAAATGTAAAACAAAACACATCATTAAATATTAGCTCCCTTGTATTAAAAATTACTCTTAACAATGACACTATTGTATTCATTATGTTAAGACAAGCCTTATAATTATTATGTTAAGTTTGTATATTAGATAAATAACATGTTGTTCTTTTTTTAAATAGGTCTTCTGTATTATCAGTTTGGATGTTGACTAAATGTGTTTGATTCTTTTTGTTTCAATGGTACTAAGCTGTTCTGAGGATTTAACTAAATCAAGCATGCTTATGGAAATACACAATTGTCACCAATGTACCTTATCTTATCTTATCTTATATAATACAGACGTTACTTCAAAAAAGAAGTCTTATATATACTGATACAATAAAAAATAGTTCCTAACTATTTGGTTAATATTATTCCCTTAGAGCATTTGACTCACAATTCATTAGGCGGAGTGATACACTGGGCACCCTTCCAAACAGCCAAGTAATCGTCTGTGATGTGTATGTCTTCTACCAGTCTCTTCATATGCTCTCGATCACCTGCGATTTGTACAACATATAAGTAATGATAAATGACATCAGGTTTATCCTATAAATAAGAGTCAATGATAAATATAAACTCTCAACACCCATAAGTGCATAACGGTGACGTGGACAAAATAGCGCGGACAAAATAGCGCGGATTTATATATGATGTCTATAAAAGTACCGGCTTATTAGTAATTTAATTATCTTTTTCAATTTAATAGATCTTAAATATTTGCGAAGAACGAGAGTGCTTTAAATTTAATACCATTCCCCTTTTTCACCAATGTTTAAAATGCATAATTTGCTAAAAATATGATTTTGAAATGTGGTCCAAGCAGTGATGGGATTTCTATGTGATATTTCCTACAATTTAAATTTGTGAAAGTTTGTGTGTGTGTGTAAATCTGACAAGTATCTTTACCTGTTTCGAAAGTAGGACACTTTGATATATTTTGAAATTATTCATTTTAGCTTAATATAATTTTTGCTTAATGTCTGCATATTAAAGTTTTAAGATATCTAAAGTGTTTCGTGCCAAATAACCGAGAAATAGTGATAACATAAAAACAAAAAAAATATTGGCTCTAATCATATTTTACGATATCTGAAGTATTTCTTGAAAAATGACAAAAAATATATTTTTCTCAGCGCTATTTTGTCGGGGTACCGTGCATTACACATCAACAAGTAAATGCCATTTCAGTCATACTCTAAGTCTAAAGGATTAGGGGGTTTGGTCACATCATTATCCTTGTATGTTGCAATCGGAAGTCATAAATGTTACTGTTATGAGCTGCTTCTGTTTACAATTGTTTATAATGTGTAAAAACAATAAACTATATGTTTATATTTTGAGAAACAACAGTAAGCTTCTAATAGAACTAAAAATAAAATTTAAAATAGTCAAGGGAGTTTTAAAAAAGCAGGAATCTTATTGATGTATTGGATAGTCACATTTTAGAGACTGTCTCAATACAAAGGGAGAAAATAGAGGAAGTCAATGAGCTTCAAGCGTCAAGTTAATTTTACTGTTGTGAATTGGTCACTGAAATTAAGTTGTATAGTAATAGTGTGTGCTCAATTATTTTATGAATATCAGGTGACCGAGCCTCGCTCGGATGAATAATTTGTTAAGGAAGGATATATACCCGAATCATTTTGGGAATATTGTTGTCATTACGAAAATGAACGATCGGGTAAAGACTATCAATCCGAAGAGTTGCTTTTTCGTTCTGTCAGTTCTCAATTTATTGTACATGGCGATCAGAAAACCACAGCTCAAGTCTTAACGTTTTACATTGCTTCTTTCGTGTAAAACTATTGGGCTTTTATAGGCTTGGAAGAAAGTCTTTGCAGTATAACTTCTAAAA
This sequence comes from Biomphalaria pfeifferi, assembly GCA_030265305.1. Classification (NCBI taxonomy): domain Eukaryota; kingdom Metazoa; phylum Mollusca; class Gastropoda; family Planorbidae; genus Biomphalaria; species Biomphalaria pfeifferi. The sequence continues at coordinate 3,639,701 of JASAOG010000018.1, read as the reverse complement.
TGGTTACTTTCTGACATTTAATATTGCAATTAATATATTCATTATGGCTCTGAGACATGGACACTTTACAGAAAACAACTAAGACTTCTTGAGTGCTTTCACCAAAGATGCTTGCGCTCCATCATGGACATACGGTAGCAGGACCGCACTACAAACAGCGATGTCCTTGCCAACGCCGGTATAGAGGGACTTTTTATGGTCCGACAGTTGCACTGGGTAGGGCACGTATCCCGTATGGGAGACGAACGTATGCCAAAGGCAGTCTTTTTTTGGTGAGCTAAAAGGTGTTTTTTTGGTGAGCTAAAAGGTGGTCGACGTAACAGAGGCGCTCCACGGAAATTCTTCAAAGACCAGCTTAGGCGTAAACTTTGCTTGGCTGACATAGAAGAGAGCATCTGGTTGTATGCGGCCTCCGAACGAGACAGCTGGAGGTCACTCACGAAAGCCGAGGGATACACATTTGAGACCAAAAGAAAATCTGCTGCCGAGGACAAACGCAGACGGCGAAAAGAACATCTAAATCGACCACCTGCGGACAATGGTTATGCTTGCCCTGGAATTGGCAAAATATGTAGGTCATAGCTGGGGCTACGCAGCCACGAGAAATAATGCATTTCTCACTAATCTTCGGACTCGAAGACAAGACTTATTATTATGGCTTTAGTAAGAATCATCAAGTGATGCAAAATCTCTACGTTATAGTGTGAAACGTGCACCTAAAAACAAAGTAAAATCGCGCATTTTTCCCTAAGAGACTTAAAAACATTACGTTAGTGTTCTAAATAAGCGCTATTGTGAGGCATCTCTGTTACTTCGACAACCTTTCAGTTTACTAAAAAAAAGGTTGCCAAAAATATGTTCGTCCCCCATACGGAATAAGTGCCCTGCAAAGCGTGACTGTCGGATTATAAGAAGTTTATACCATTTTGCAAGAATATCGCTGTTTGTATTGCGGTCTTTGGTGAAGTCGTTCAAGGAGTCTTAGTTGCTTTCTATAAAGTACTCATGTCTCAGATCCACATAGAGGGGTTGAGAGAATCACTGGTTGACACTGATTTTAGTAGACAGGAGGAGCGATTTATTTTGCCACACTCTCGCTTGGAGGCGTCCCAGATAATGTGAAGTTATCCACTTTAAGGGAAGTCTATGCGCGGTGATCTTTGGGCTGAGTAGGTTTTATTGGGTGCCTTCTGGAACATGACTTTTGTTTTACCGAGGTTTATAGGTCAACCAAAATAAAGCAGTTGCGTGATAAAAATTCGTTGACCGCGAGCTGGATATCATCAGGGCTAGCCCTAGGTCTATGCTGCCACAGTGGACCCCGAAGGTTCAAAAGCCCCGCGCTAATTCTAGGTGTAAATTATTAAATTAAACTATTATATTGTTTTAAAGAAGCTCCTGGAAATCTCCTGAAACTCATAAAAATGTCCTTAAAAGGACAAAATTGTCACTTTGAGGTGTCAATCAATATGGTAAACGCCAGTCCTACGCGTGATATAAAAAAACGGCATTGTCAGCTTTCATTTAATAAAAATGTAATGCAAATACGAATTTATTTTCTACTACAAAATCGTTATTCTTTAATTTCACTTATTATCCTTATCCCTACCCTTACTGGTTCGCGTGCAATCCATTTCACACAGGGCCCCGCAAATGTTAGGGCCGGCTCTGGTTGTGCAAGTAAGGCATAGATAAGCTGTGTTATGACCATTTCCTAAGTTTTGGTATGGGACAGTAGACTTCGAAACTTAAACACATTGCAATAATTCACCAGCAAAATAAATAAATAATAAAATAAATAAACAAATAATAACAAAATAAAAGCTACCTACGGGTGTACGCAATTAAAGTGTAAACAAATTATAAAGCCTACATACATACATAAAGATATTTAATTTCATTATTTTTCTTCCATAGTTTCATAAAGGATCAATGTACAATTAGATGGTGCGCAAATGTTTAATTACGCCAATTGAATCATTAAAACTTTTTCTTGTTTGCGAAGAAAAGTCTTAGTGTACTGCTGTGAGCCTAGTGACGTAAGCGGTGTCAAGTTTTTTTCCCATTGACGTCATATAGAAAATTTCATTCATAAAACATTCTAGCCAAAATTAATTTTTCGATAATGAGCCATTTTCAAACCGATATAACTGTTACGAATATCACTATCCAGGCTCTCTGCAAACTGCACCATACACCACCAACTTAAAGAACTTGACAACTCAGGGCTCCAAAGTAACGTAACATTTTAATAGTTGAATAAATAACAGCCAATACTGTACAATTGGCAATACGTACACTGTACAGTGTACAAGTATCTCTCCGATAACACCGTACCGCCGTATCAACTCTTGCACTGGCCTCTCCGTCCCGTTCCGGGCTTGCACTGGGTTCAACAGTTCAGGACTGACTTCACGCACTAGGCTTGTTGTGTCGGACTCGATCACAGACCAAGATCAAGACGCCGTTCGTCTCAACTGTACTTGATAGTACTCCGCACTAAACCGTCGTAATGCCCCGTATAGAACCACACCGCTGAACCACTCTGAACTGTGCTGTAGTCGACCGGACTGTAGTGAACCGGGCTCTGAATCCCTGTCGTGAACCTTCTGTCGTGAACCTTCTGTCGTGAACCTTCTGTCGTGAACCTTCTGTCGTGAACCTTCTGTTGTGAACCTTTTCTCGTGGACCTTGCTGTATTGAGCCCCTTTTCTCCACCGTCTTGACTGCGTCACCTCCGCTCTTATTTAGGGTCCCTGCTGGCCTTCTCGAACCGGGCAGAACGTCTCTGGACCATTCTGGGTGGTCAGATGACTACAACCCTCGTGACGCTCCTGAGCAATGTTCACGACGTCAACCCTTCCCGAACCATAATGTTGACAATCGTCTCAGCCGACCGTCGTAACTCGTCACGGTTGACCGCTCGTCTAGCGCTGGCCTGGGGCAATTTGCGTCGGCTGACTATACTCACACCACTGCCGCATCTGTGCCACCACCAGGTTTATAACACAACGGTCGACATCGAGTTTTTCCGATGTGGCCAATGAGTTGAGAATTTTTTTCTAATATGCACAAACCTTGAAATTTTAAAGAAAATCGTTAGAGCCGTTTTCGAAATAAAATTTATGTATATATAAATATACATACATACATACATACATACATACATACATACAAGAATTGCTTGCTAAAGAGTATAGGATTTCTTCTTGAAGAATTAAATTATTAAATTTTGCATTGAGGGATGCTGTATTTTCTTCAACTAAACATGAATTCAAAGCATGCAATGGGTTATTGGGCTCATCTGATTTAAGTTCTTAAATTACATAAACATATTGAAATTATAATTTACATCATAGTAAAGAATACTATATATTACTCATCAATGGCAAGTTTTAATGATGATAGAAACTCTATGGATTAGTGGATTTAGTCTTAAAGTAATATAGAGTTTATTATAGACACAACTTTAAAAGGGGAATACATTATTCATCATTATTATAGAGCATATATTTACTAACTCTTCTCTGCCTGATTAAAAGTTTGTAAACATTATTTCTTTGACACCCATTCTCGGATCAGGCTGAAATTTCGCACAAATTATTTTTTTAACCTTACAACACAAGAATCAACTAAAAAAAGATAACCATAACCAATTAATTAATTAACTATTGGTAATTAATCATTTTGTTTGCTATTTCGAACAAAGGAAAAAAACTAATTGACTAATGTGGTGGTATAAGCAGAATTTGTCCCCCTTATAGGTTGTCGAACAAAGGAAAAAAAAACAAAACTAATTGACTGAAGTGGTGGTATAATTGAATTAGTCCCCTTTAGAGATTGTCGTCTGAGTCTTAGTGAAAAGAAACCTGAAAAAAAAACTATATAATCTTCCATTTTCATAAGCAGAGTGGTTATTGTGCTGGCTTGAGAAACAAAGAGAAACCAGAGAATGCTTGAGAAACCTGAGAATGCTTGACAAACATGAGGAGGCTTGAGAAACCTGAGAATGCTCGAGAAACCTAAGAATGCTTGAGAAACCTGAGGAGGCTTGAGAAACCTGAGGAGGCTTGAGAAACCTGAGGAGGCTTGAGAAACCTGAGAATGTTTGAGAAACCTGAGAATGCTTGAGAAACCTGAGAATGCTTGAGAAACCAGAGAATGCTTGAGAAACCTGAGAATTCTTGAGAAACCTGAGAATGCTTGAGAAACCTGAGAATGCTTGAGAAACCTGAGAATGCTTGAAAAACCTGAGAATGTTTGAGAAACCTGAGAATGCTTGAGAAACATGAGGCTTGAGAAACCCGAGAAAGCTCGAGAAACCTGAGAATGCTCGAGAAACCAGAGAATGCTTGAGAAACCTGAGAATGCTTGAGAAACATGAGGAGGCTTGAGAAACCCGAGAAAGCTCGAGAAACCTGAGAATGCTCGAGAAACCAGAGAATGCTTGACAAACATGAGGAGGCTTGAGAAACCTGAGAATGCTTGAGAAACCTGAGGATGCTTAAGAAATCTGAGGAGGCTTGAGCCATGAGTTCGAATTCAGGTCGTTCTCCCTTTTTAAAAAAATAAATTTTTATAAATGCTTTTTTCATGTTAGTCTAAATCTATTACAAATTTAATTACATGACTGATCCAAACTAATTGATACAAGTACGCTTAATATAAGCTTTTTTTTTAAAAATCATTTTTTAAAACTATTTTCTTGTTTAAACCTCTATTTTAAAAAGATCGAGAAAGGGACTAAAGATTATTTTATATAAAGAGTTACAATAACATATGGTGATATTTAAAAAAATTACTTTTCTTGTATCTTTCATGCTATATCATTCTCAATGCGCTCGGTCCAATCCCTTGTGTGGACCTGTGGCGGAGGTATCTATCAGAAGGATCCGCGCTGCTTTTAGGTGCTCAGTAAGCGAAATTCAGCTCTAGTTAGAATACCAACTTGAGCCCCCTTTACTAGGGATCCGATATAAGCCACTCGGCCACACATGATAATTAGGGTTGATACACTTGATACACTTACACTTACTTTAACTCAGTGATGCCCAACCCAATTTGATAACCTAATTTCCGACACTCGTGTCGCGGGTCACATGACCGAAAAGGTACAAAAAACGAAATGAAATCAACCTTAAACTATTTGATGAGAAACTTTAATTAATTAATGAAACATTGTGACTTCATTTTTTCACGTGTCGGGAATAGGCTTCATGTCGCTATTTAAAATATGAGCAGCATTGCAGCTGCTTTACCACCGACTCATTTTCTTGTCTCTCTTTGGTAAATAGTGTCATAAATCCTCCAATGTTAATTAGTTTAATAATCTTTTATTCGCCGCTAAGAACAAGAATGCCGTCATCTTTGTTTCATAATGCCATTTTATATATATTTTTTTTTAAACAGCCAGACTTTCTTTATAAATTAAATATGTTGGTTCATTATCATGTTCCACAAACAAGTAATGATCCGTTCACTTTTCTTAGAAGATTCCACATTCAGAGTCCCATTTTATAAAAGTACAAATGTTAAAGTTACGGTAGGCTACCAATCCATCAGAGAAATAGTGAGGATCCTAAAGTGGGTAAATAAAGATACTTTTTTTTTCATGGAGGGGGATTTTCTACCTGAAAGAACCAGCCATAATTTTGGTATCACTGCTTTAACACATTAACAGAATAAGGTGAAACTGACTAAACAAATTAAAAATACTTGAAACATTTTCGGAGACCCCCATGATACAATGATTGTTTTTAGCAAGCTTTTTTTTTAGTAAAGATAAAATATTGAATGATACTATTTAGTCCTAGTTAATTATGGTTTTAATGATTTTGAATATAAATACCTACATTTGTCATATAAAGTTCCTTCTTCCAAGTATTTTGAAAACAACTCTTCATTAAGTTGGACATAAGCTTTTGTTTTCTCTTCTGGGCAGTAGATCCTGGAACAAGTTATAGTAGTACACTTGAAAGTTCTATATTAACTATATCATAGTCAATGTTATTCTTGTGCACAGAATTTAGTAAGTGCTGATAATGTATGCAATTTTAAAAGGTAAATGACACTTTCTGGGCTCTTTCTAGCACAGTCAAATCACATTTCCAAACTATTTCCAAAGTAATTGTTTGTACTCTGTTTGCAACAGTGATTTTTCAAAAATTGTCTTTACATTTTTATAGTGCCCTCACATTTCTCTATATAACATCCTCTTATTTTTCTTTATTGCAGTTTTTTTGTTTTGCTTAAAGAATGAAAACCGAATGGTAAAAAAAAAAAAAAAAAAAAACAACCAAAGATGACATTCCAGTGTTTGAAATTTCTGGTGAAAATCCACACTGCAAACATTAATATATTTTACACTACTTGCGCTGACTAGATATAGGACTACAGCTCTTGTATTAGGAATTGATTCCAGTTAAAATTTGAGCCGATTGAAGTACTATCAAAAGACGAAAGAAGTAGTATGAAACTTACCACTTGGATAAAGTAATAATACTGGTGTCTTCCTCATTCTGTAATCTTTTGTAAACTGGATCAAAGTATATACAATTATTAACTAACAGTATACATAATAGAGGAATAAAAAACTGCATTAAAATTTGAATATAGGTTACTACCTAGGTGACGTCAAAATAATAATCTATGTATCCCCCCAACCTAAAAAAAATAAGGGACTCTACTAAATACTTACCGTCAAATAGATTGTATAAAGAGAAGTTATCTAACTTGATGTAATGAGTGCCGTAGACTTCTGGTAACACAAACACCAGCCTTTATAAATGTATGGAATGTCAAAAGATTTAGTTCAATTTTCTAATTCATATACCATATAGGAAAATGATCGAAGTGCGATCTAATATTTTGCGTAGCTCGAAGCAAACACTGCTAAAATTAAATATTGAATCTTAAGGATTAAAGGATAGGTTTCCGTTTTAAAAAAAACAACCCATTTGTAGCAGTGGGAAACAAAATTTTAAAAACATTTTTATAACTTCTCGATACAAATTAATAACGAGAACACAAATCTTTGTCCAATCTAGATGTATATAGGCCCCATATCTAGATCTATAAAGAAAACATCCAAAGAATTATTGAAAAAAAAACATCAGAATAAATAAACAGTTTTAAGTTACATGTGCTTTTTTCAAGTTTATTTATGGAATTTTTTTTTAAGCAAGTAGATTCCAAATCTATGGATATCGCTCCAATAATGCTAAATAATTGTCTAACATTAGACACATCTAGATATTCACGAGCTTGAAACGTCTTCAAAATTTATTAATGATGTTATATACACTGCAATGACTCACTATAAATACCTGAAAGTATTTGCTATCTCCATAAACTGGTATTGGTTCTTTCTTTCTCTAGCCCGAGTCTGATTGTTAGAAAATAAAAAAAATAAACATTTATTTTATGCGTCGCTTCACCTGAATTGTATCTTATTGCTATGTGTCTTCGATAACTATCAGCCATATAAGGAACTACGTGACACATACAGACTCCCTTACCATACCATCACTGTGTGTGAGTATAGTGACCGCTGTCATGTTTTCACCTCCAGACTTACTGGTCAACAGATAACGTCGTAGCTGGAATGTAGGACATTGGTTTGTTTTGGTCATGCTAAAAAGTTTGTATGACTAAATTAAGTTTAACTAGGAATTGAAAAAATGTTGGATACTGTAAAGATAATAAGTTCCGCGCAACATGAGTGAACAACATTTGAAAATTGTATGTGTGTAACTCAATGGATCTCATTCACCAAAACGAACAGTCACGTGATAATATTGATAAAACAATGAAAAAAAACTGTCTCGTGATAACCATTGTTGATTAAAATTAGATCACTAATTAGGTTAGTGGTGAGTTGTCCATTAGGTTAGTGGTGAGTTGTCCATTAGCTTAGTGGTGAGTCGCCCATTAGGTTAGTGGTGAGTTGCCCATTAGGTTAGTGGTGAGTTTTCCATTAGGTTAGTGGTGAGTTGCCCATTGGGTTAGTGGAGAGTTGTTCATTAGGTTAGTGGTGAGTTGTCCATTAGGTTAGTGGTGAGTTGCCCATTAGGTTAGTGGTGAGTTGTCCATTAGGTTAGTGGTAAGTTGCCCATTAGGCTAGTGGTGAGTTTTCCATTGGGTTAACAGTGAGTTGCCCATTAGATTAGTGGAGAGTTGTTCATTAGGTTAGTGGTGAGTTGTCCATTAGGTTAGTGGTGAGTTGCCCATTAGGTTAGTGGTGAGTTGTCCATTAGGTTAGTGGTAAGTTGCCCATTAGGCTAGTGGTGAGTTTTCCATTGGGTTAACAGTGAGTTGCCCATTAGATTAGTGGTGAGTTGCCCATTAGGTTAGTGGTGAGTTGTCCATTAGGTTAGTGGTAAGTTGCCCATTAGGTTAGTGGTGAGTGAATTGCCCATTAGGTTAGTGGTAAGTTGCCCATTAGGTTAGTGGTAAGTTGCCCATTAGGTTAGTGGTAAGTTGCCCATTAGGTTAGTGGTAAGTTGTCCATTAAGTTATTGTCCAGTATACATGAAAGAAACTGAGAAAAGATTTTCGTATTTTTTTATTCTTAGAGCTTCCAGTCTACGTCTTAGACCAAACAAAACACGAATGTCTGTGAGCATTTAAGGGAAAAACTGAGTACAACACATTTCACATTGAAAGCCTACATTATATGAGTAGCGTTAATTTTATTCAAACTTTAGGCACCACATATCTTATATAATACAGACGTTACTTCAAAAAAGAAGATGATTACGTCCTACGCATCATGCATTTAGTCATGCATTATAACCAATGACTTAAATTCTGCCACTGGTTTTTCTGGCTAGCTCAGGCAACCCATTCCATGCTCTAATAGCACTAGGGAAGAAGAAGTATTTGTACAAATTTGTCCTAGCATATGGGACGAGGAATGTGCCTTTATTTTTGTGTCTTTCAGAGTATTTTATTAAATTTTGTTTTTGTATTTGAAGATTATGGTTCAGTGTTTTATGTATAATTGCTACTTTACTTTTGAGTCTTCTCAAATATATATGTGTTATTATATAAATATGTCATTACATAGATCAAGTTTTGGTAGCTTTGAACAAATACCAATAAGCTTATATCCCTGCTATTTAAGTGGTGCCCACTCAGAGATGGCTGGAAAATGTCTTGATTTAAGAAGGAAGCTTTTGGAAATTTCAACTTACTGGATGGTCTCTGTTCCATGCGGTACCCCAAAAGTTAGGCAGCTCCACTTCTGATAATTCCACGCTGTTGTACTTTGGCCTGACCCTCAATGTTTGCTGGGGTCCTGAACCCTTTTCTTTGTACTGAGAAGAATACAATGATATAATATACATTGTAATACAAATACATAAAGAGGGGTAAAGAAAAAAAAGTAAAGTTCCTCATTCAGACCCTGCGATCTATGGGGCAGAGGATGTAATGGTTATCTGTTTCTGTGGCCCACAGTTACGATGCTGTCCTATGGCCAGCTCTACAAAAAACCGCCTTTCCGTTTCCCCAACTCTTGTCAGATAGGCCCACCCACTAGAGCTGGGTTACAGAGGCGCCCTAAAGAACCTTAACATAAAAATCCCAGTCTTCACCAGGATTTGAACCAGGGACCTCCCTTGTACCTACAGAGGGGTAAAGAAAAATACTAAGGAATTATTCCCCTTGAATACTTACAAACGGTCTGTAGTCTGGATGAAATAAGACATATCCATGGTTGGTGATTGCAAAGGCATATCCATTGACTCCAAGCTATTGAAATGAAAAAACAAAATCAATGGTGAATGATTTAGCCAGGGTACTATTGAAAACCTTGTGTCCTAGTAATGTAGTATGTTTTGTTTGTTCACAAAATGAATAGGTCTATCTAGCTTTAAGTCTTACATAAACATATCCCTTTTGAACTGTTTAAAAAAAAAAGTAAAAATATCACTTTGCAATTAGTTAAGATCATTCTTGTAGGCGAAATGTTATTCTAAAAATGATTCATCTGATATTCTCTTAAAAGTTTGAAAACCATAAAAAATAGCTACAGAAAGACCTTCAGTTGTAAAAATAAATACGAAAACGAATACCACCCATCACTAGCATAGGGATTTTCAGAAGCCATTCAAAATAGTATAAAAGTACTGAGCTCATCGTGTTGCTTTAAAATCTACTTTCTATTACTATAAAGTTCCAATTGCCTTCTGGGTGAGAAATAATTGTCCATATAATGGCTTAATACTCTATGTAGCAGACGAAGGTCTAAAGGAACATATAGATGTGGGCGTTACACAGGTCTAAAGGAACATATAGATGTGGGCATTACACAGGTCTAAAGGAACATATAGATGTGGGCATTACACAGGTCTAAACGAACATATAGATGTGGGCATTACACAGGCATAAAGGAACATATAGATGTGGGCATTACACAGGTCTAAAGGAACATATAGATGTGGGCATTACACAGGTATAAAGGAACATATAGATGTGGGCATTACACAGGTCTAAAGGAACATATAGATGTGGGCATTACACATAATATACTCCTTTTTCTTCATGGACATCATTTATTATAAAGAGTAAGATTTTTAAAAAATTAATCAATAAATGATCTGTCAATAGTTAGCATGTAAGATGTCAGTCATAGATAACACTCGGCAAAAGGGTTGGACATTCACTCAGTAGAATGATGTGACATTACCTGATACGTTGGAATAAATTTCATCAATTCATTGATTCTCACATCTGTGCCTACAACACCCAACAGATTTTTCCTGGGATCTTCTTCTAGCTCGCTCTGAAATGGAGAAATACAGAATAGTCGGTCTCTAGACTCAAAGCCTGTAGTTTTATTATTATTTGTTACTATTTTTAAACTTTCGGCTCAGACACAAAGATTGAGAAACTCCTTTATTTCACTTTCCGTCAAGGTGTTTAAAAGACATTTGTCATCACCAAGAGGTACCTGGAAGCCTAATTCATAAAGTGCTGCTCTGTGTGTGTGTGTCTGTTCATGCTTGCTTGTATATTGTTCTTGTTATAGTAGTAGTTATGCTCAGGTGGATAATGTAGTCAAACTGAATTTCCGAATTTCCATTTCCTTGTACCCACTTACATATGTTGTATTATCTTATGTCTCATTGTTTGGGTAGGAAGTGATATCCTGGTGGTTCAACAAAGTTGTCAACTGTGTGAATTTTTTGACTCCCCCATCTAAGAGTTTAGGACGTAGATTTCTAGACCTCTTGTCATTTGAACTTGCTTCATCCCTTTGCTACAAGTCATATGTAAACCATTGTGTATCTTAACCAGTGGTTCCCAAACTTTTTTGTCTCTTAGTCCCCTGGGGGTTTATGTAGACCACTTTTAGGATTCATTAATCTAAACTAAGATTTCTAAAACTATCCTGGACTCCTATACTACTTACAACTTTGTCTCTCTCGTCGTAGACTGGCATTGAAATGGACATGACCAGGCCTAGACCCTATGGGATGGACAGCAACAAAATATTAGGCCTACATATTTATATTTATATATTACTGTTACAAAATAACTGCACACATATTTACCTAAAAAGAAATGCAAAATGTAGTAATATATTACACAATTATAAAGACATATTTGTTAGCACGCTATGAATGTCTTTGTTGTTAAAAAAACCTGAGTATTACTTTTGTAGCATTATATCCGTTATGTTTTTAACTCCACCAATTCTGTAATTTTTACTTCAGATTTAAGCGTAGTCAAAGGATTTGAGAATAATTTTCCGCAAATATGGCCCATGGTTTTCGAGGGTGTTATGTGGCTAGCACAGCAATCAACTGCTTTTACTTTTACCCCAACTAATGTCCGGCACCCACTAGAGCTAGGTGGGCTCAGAGGCATCCACTAGAGCTAGGTGGGCTCAGAGGCACCCACTAGAGCTAGGTGGGCTAAAAGGCACCCATTAAAACTAGGTGGGCTCAGAGGCACCTACAAGAGCTAGGTGAGCTCAGAGGGACCCACTAGAGCTAGGTGGGCTCAGAAACACCCACTAGAGCTAGGTGGGCTCAGAGGCACCCACTAGAGCTAGGTGGACTCAGAGGCACCCACTAGAGCTAGGTGGACTCAGAGGCACCCACTAGAGCTAGGTGGGCTCAGAGGCACCCACTAGAGCTAGGTGGGCTCAGAGGCACCCACTAGAGCTAGGTGGACTCAGAGGCACCCACTAGAGCTAGGTGGACTCAGAGGCACCCACTAGAGCTAGGTGGGCTCAGAGGCACCCACTAGAGCTAGGTGGGCTCAGAGACACCCACTAGAGCTAGGTGGGCTCAGAGGCACCCACTAGAGCTAGGTGGACTCAGAGGCACCCACTAGAGCTAGGTGGACTCAGAGGCACCCACTAGAGCTAGGTGGGCTCAGAGGCACCCACTAGAGCTAGGTGGGCTCAGAGGCACCCACTAGAGCTAGGTGGGCTCAGAGGCACCCACTAGAGCTAGGTGGGCTCAGAGGCACCCACTAGAGCTAGGTGGGCTCAGAGGCACCCACTAGAGCTAGGTGGACTCAGAGGCGCCCTAAAGATCCAGAAATTAAAACCCCAGTCTTCACCATGTTTCGAACTAGGGACTCCTCGGATCGGAAGCCGATCGCCTTACCACCCAGCCACCGTGTCTCCATCAATGCATTAAGCAGCACTAATCTGAGTTATCCTTTGCATTTTTAAACCACCGAGTGGTTGTCCATTGTACTGTATACTAATAGTCAAATACACATCATCTTCAGTACAGTTGAAGTTATTTTAATGTTGGTCTCAGGGGTAAAAGCAAACAAACAAGGCTGTAATATACAAAGTAAAGTAAAGTTCCCTATTCAGATCTTGCGATCAATGGGGCAGTTGATATTAAGGTCATCTGTTTCTATGCACAACGGTTAACAAGCAGGGTGTCATGTGACCAGCACAACGACCAATCGCCTTTACTTTCCCTAACTAAAGTCAGGTTTTCCGATCGTTGCGTAGACTCAAGGGCGCCATAAAAATACGAAATTTAAAATCCTTATCTTCACCGAGATTCGAACCAAGGAACTCAGGTCCGGAAGCACTTAACCACTCAGCCACCACGCACCCAATGCTGTCATATACTTTCTCTAAAAATAGGTTAAAAGAAGATTTGAACAAGTTTTATCTTAGAGAGGCCTAAATTTGGACGGTCATTAAAAGAAGAAGCTTATAATGTTGTACAATTATCCCTGTTCCTGTCGTTAATCTCAATTATTAAACAAAGACTTAAGCTCTGCTAAACTCTTATTAAATTAGACCTATGGGATGGATTCTTTTTTTTTTAATACTTTGTATTATTGAGCTATCATTTTCTTTAAGCCTCTAATATTCTTTGTACAATGAAGGTTACCTCATATTCATACTCGGAGTCAAAGTCAACATGCAAACTCTCGGGTCTCCCAGTTGGCACTTTGATGTCACTTTGCTCCGTGACGTAATCAATGTAGGCGGGGCTCCAGACGTGGTGCGGGGAACGAGACATAGCCAGAGGTTTACTTAACACTTTGATGTATTTCTAGGGATACACAAGGAAACACAATGATTAAGCTGAATCATAATTAAAACTATAGCCTAGTAATTGTATGGTATCAATCAGGAATTATCACCATGGATCAATCATGTAGTTAAATTTGCAATACATACAGACTAAAATAGTAAATCTGTGGGATTAGAAATATTTTTACCTTTAGCTTTCTCAATACGCTATGATCTTATCACTTATATGGACCAGTCAGGAAATGGGGCGGGGGAGGCGATAGAAGGAGATGTTACTGTGATCACTTTTTAAAATACATTAACAAAAGTTGTAAGACTTGAATTTGAACTTGAGAGCTCAATTAAGCCTCTTCAATGGGACTAAATTCAACTTATACCACCACTTCTATCAAGTACAATTTCTTTCCCTTGTTCGACATCAACAAAATAATTAATTACCAATAACCAACTGGTTAGTTTTTATTATTGATTCTTGTTTTGTCAGGCACAACAAATAATTGTAAGCCCACACAATTTCAGCTTGATCCGAGATTGGGTGTAGACGAAATGACGTGTACAAACCATTTTACCAGACAGACCGAGTTGATACAAGCTTTGTACATATCAATTCATTATTTCATCACCTGTTTTTCAGTGTATCATGTAATTAAGAAACTGCATTGAATTCAACATTAAAACATATACAGATCCATCATTAGATCTATATCGAGTGTACCCATGAATGTTGTAGCTGTCCATTCACCTTGTTTCAAGCTACACCAACCTAGCACACAGACTTGAGAAACAAATGACAATATGTACCTGAACGTTTTCCTGAACATCTGCACGTGTAGAAATGTGAGTAAACAGACCTGGAAATAATGAACTCTTGATTAGTTTATAATTCACTGCTCTAAAAGTTTGTATTCTGTATTGCAGGAGCGATGGAAGTGGGGGGTGGTGTTATAATGAAATTGGGTGATGAATAAAGGCCATATTTTCAGAAGTTAAACCCGATTACCAAATTCTAATGTTCGCCGGGGAATCTTTGGTAAGGTGAAGACATAGCAGACTCCGTTTTCATGAAATAAAACATTTTAATTCCCAAAGTAGAAATCATAAAAAAAACACTATAAACACACATCTGAATTTCACTAATAGATCTACAAAAGTAAACTTAACATTAAGGTTAGAACTTATTATATCTCTTTGTATTTTTACTCTCTCTAAGATTAGCATACAAGAAAGAGATAGAAACCTATTTTTAACACTTAGGAAAAATTACTGTTGTTTTTTCGAAAAGAAAACATTACTTTTGCAATTAAAACAACCTTGACATTGACACTTATTATTACGTGACAGGGATCATAACTGCTACTAGGTAAGGCGGTTTATGAATACCAATGTTAGCTTAATAGAAATAAAAGTTTTCTCGCTCACCTTTGTTAGCACAGGCCATCCATTTGGTTTGTCTGTTGTCTGGGACTTCTTTACCGATAAGAAATGTGAAGACTCGAACCTGAAGGTAATGACAATGTAAAGTAATATCTCCTTTGCTTGAACAACACACACTGCACTAATCCTATCCCTACATATTGCTTAGCTTACTATATCTGAGAGGAGGATCCATGCTGCCTTTAGGTGCTGCAGATTACACACTAAACATAACTAGCTACACATAAAATACTGCACATTGCACACTGCATTTTACACTATAAAAAACAGAGAAGGAATTGAAATAATCTTTTTTTTCCACTATTTAAAATTGCATAATTATTGTTTTTAGTGCTAGAAAGGATTAAAAAATATCACCACTAACCTCGATCCTTCTTTATTTATATCTGACTATACAGACTGACAATTTCATCCCCGGTCATTCACCCCCTGGTCACTTCATTCCCTGGTCACTTCATTCCCCGGTCACTTCATTCCCCGGTCACTTCATCCTCATTCATTTCATCCCCTGGTCATTTCATCCCTTGGTCACTTCATTCCCCGGTCACTTCATTCCCCGGTCACTTCATTCCCCGGTCACTTCATCCCCGGTCATTTCATCCCCAATTAAATATTTTATATATACATATGATTTTCTAGAATGCTTTTTGACATTTTATGTCATGTTACTAATGCGTTTATAAAGTTTCCTCTTCCACTTTGTATTCTTAATGAGAAATCTTATATTATATTGTAAATCTGGGTGTGTACTTAAATATAGCGTTTCTATTGGATGTGGGGGGTGTGATATTATAATATTATCCTGATCAAAGGGCAAGGTTTGGTGGAAGTAGTGAAAATCATTTGTGAGATAGAAAGTGCGATTAGAATAATTATGATTATGCCGCTGTTAACTAGTCATCAAAGGCCAAGATGTGGTGCAAGTAGTTGAAATCTTTTGAGAGATAGAAGTGCGATTATAATAATTATGACAGTGCCGCTGATAACTTATCATCAAAGGCCAAGGTGTGGTGAAAGTACGACCATGTTTCACTTTATTTTATTTTTCAATCTCTCTCTTGAAAATGGGGGCGTCATTTTTAGCCTTGAAATAAGTTTTTATTTTGTTCTACTAAAGGCTGAGTTCACCCATCCTCATGTCGCCTTTAGAAGTTTGGCTTCAATTCCTTTTAAACATTAACGTGTTACAATTTCGTCATTGAAATAAAAAATGAAGACATGAACTATTGGCTCAGCTAATGATTTTTAAAATTACAATTTGTTAGATAAAAATGATCAGATAATGAAAATATCAGGGGATGAAATGTCCGGGGATGAAAAGTCCGGGGGTGAAGTGACCGGGGATGAAGTGACCGGGCATGAAGTGACCGGGGATGAAGTGACCGGGGATGAAATGTCCGGGATGAAACGTCCGGGGATGAAGTGACCGGGGATGAAATGACCGGGGATGAAGTGACCGGGGATGAAATGACCGGGGATGAAGTGACCGGGGATGAAGTGACCGGAGATGAAGTGACCGGGAATGAAGTGACCGGAGATGAAGTGACCGGAGATGAAGTGACCGGGGATGAAGTGACCGGGGATGAAGTGACCGGGGATGAAGTGACCGGGGATGAAGTGACCGGGGATGAAGTGACCGGGGATGAAATGACCGGGGTTGAAATGTCCGGGGATGAAGTGACCGGGGATGAAGTGACCGGGGATGAAATGACCGGGGATGAAATGACCGGGGATGAAATGACCGGGAACCATTTGTACAAAATTTAATATCCACCATCGGAAGTTTTATATTAAAAAATAACAAAAAAAACCCCAACAAAACAACTAAGTAATTTGAATCTCACTTGTTAATTTATAAGGTTTTGATAAATGTTTTTTTTTTCAGCTTTGTTTTAGTGTAAAATAATATATCAGAGTTCAAGAAGGCTTGCACTGTCAGTCTCTTATAAACTAGTCTAAACTGATCTCCATTCAAACAAATGCTTTGGTGGCTCGTTCCGTCTCGGATCACTCACCACGCAAGATATGAGATAAATTTAAAAAATGATAGTTGGACTTGTTTGTGTGAAAAAATTGAATGTAAGTCTTCCAAAAACATCAGGACAATTTTAAGTAAACACATAGATCTAATAACATTATATATCTATTTCTAGGTTTTTGAAAAAAAAAACAACTTCCATATTAGGCTATGCATATATTTCAAGATAATCTAGCGCTCTCAAGCCCACTCCTTAACCCCACTTACAGTTTTATTTGGCCAGTTGTATTCGTCGAAAATTGAATCAAAATTTTCCGGAGCTCCATCTGTAACCAACATGATGGCTTTGTTACACAAGCATTGGTCTTGATACTCGACATGTTCCTGGCCAATGGAAACGTTTTAATCTCACAGGCAAATTGGCAATTAAAAGAATATGCTTTTTACTAACTTACTATTATGAGTTATAATGTAATATAGAAACTATATCACTACGTGTCACCAATTCTTATTTTGAGAAGAAATTGGAAATAATTTTACATAAAGAAATCAATATTAAAAGATATCGCCCAGTAGCGTCGCTAGGGGATGCGAGGGGAGAGGGCGGACATTATACAACGTTTTCTGCGTTTTGATAGCCACGACCTTTTAGGAACCGTCGAATGTCAGCTAACTCTAGACGTTCATAAAATCTGACTTGATTCTACGTTGTCCAGGAAGTAGTTTCTTTAGGTTGACTTCTATTTCGTTCTGTCTCTAAAACTCTCTCGTTTAACTAGTCACATCATTGTCACTAAGCCAAAACTTACTTATTTTCCAAAACTAATAATACATTCCTAATCGTGCCATGACAACATCAATACTAAGGTTGCCTCTATTCTTGCCTCCAAGCACAACAGGAAAAAAAAATCACTTCTTACTTTTTTAAACAACTGAAATCCTCTCCTCAAGGCTTTATCAAAGTAGGCGTTGTTGGAGGCCTCCAGACGTTCTAGCTTCTCCTCTACACGACGGATGTTGTCCACACTGGCAGGTATCAATGTGTCATTGAAGCACTCGTCCACGTACCTGGCCTCCTCAGAGAACTGTCACCATGGAAACAAGAAAAACAAAATTTTATTCAAAATTTCTCCCATAAAACATATAAGTGTTAATCTGTATTCCCAAAATAACACTAGTCCAAAATGACACTAGCCCAAAATGACACTAGTCCAAAATAACACTAGTTCAAAATGACATGCATGATGACGTATTGCTAATGTTTTCTATCTCCAGGTTCAAACCGTTGTCACACATGTAGGGGAGCTCTTCCGCTGTGGTCATAAGACACAGATAATGTTTGCAGAGCTTGATAACCCCGAAGCACAACAGACAGTATATTCCAATATCCAATAGTTATCAAGAGTTGACAAAGGTGTTTGTACACTGGTATGTTGAAGACATTATTTTTTTTTTATAAACTTTTTTTAACGTTTTTATATTGTTACATTATCATTAAGTGTATTAAATTTCATTAATATTTAATATGCATACACACTGATAGCAGTATTTCTTCTTTATCTCAGACTAGAAAAAATGAATAAAATCACTCTTCTTATTTCATCAAAGTGATATTAATTCGTTCAAATTATTACAATTATTCTATAATAGGACAAATCCTTTATAAGAGCACATCTTAGAGACTCCCTTAATGATCACATATTACTCCTGACTTGTAATTGTTTTCATAAGCTTTGTCAGTGCTAAAGAGTCAGTATGAAAGTTACCAAAGAATGGAATGAATATATATTACAAAAAGGGAGACAATTCTAATAAGTTTTCAGTTTAATATTATGTGAATTAACTCCCGTGTTTATGCAAAGTGACATGTCCAACTTAGCAGACAAATTTCTCTTAGAAAGGTAATAACAGAAACAATAATATTTAATTAAATTTTAACTAACCGATTAGAGTTGACAATATCATTGAATATCTCTACATATACAGATCCCAATGATGTCACTAAACACTGCCATATCAGAACACTCACCGCAATGACATTGAAATAGTCCTCGTCACTCAACGTCTCCAATATCTTGCTGACCGTACTTCTGGCAATGGCGAACCTCAGACCCTTCATTGACCCACTAGAGTCTAAAAGTATCAGGATGTGCTTGGGTGACGACGCTGCCTGGATATACCTATCACGAAGTTTCACTTTTATTAAGACCGGAGCAGGGAAATTATATGAGTAAGGTAGAATAATGGTATCTTGGTAAGGGAGAATAAGGGCGTCTTGGTAAGGGAGAATAATGGTGTCTTGGTAAGGGAGAAAAAGGGCGTCTTGGTAAGGGAGAATAAGGGCGTCTTGGTCAGGGAGAATAATGGTGTCTTGGTAAGGGAGAATAAGGGTGTCTTGGTAAGGGAGAATAATGGTGTCTTGATAAGGAAGAATAAGGGTGTCTTGATAAGGGTGTCTTGGTAATGGTGCGATGGTGTTCTAAGAGTTTCATGACATTTGTCCGTTTACGTCTAATGCAATTGTAAGATCTAGATTTCCATTTTAATAACAAAATATGATATGGAGACAGCTAGAAATGGGGCAGATAATAAAATGATCAATGGTCAAAGGCTAACGAAGGCGTCATGGGGGCCAGCACCGAGACCAACTGCGTTTACTTTCTCCTAATATATCCGGTACTCATTCGAACATGCTGGGCTCAGTGTTAAATCTCGTTAAAAAGTCGTAGTTTCTCGTGGATTCAAACAAGAAATCTTCATGTTGAACTCAAATGATTTATCCCTCGGCCACCAGGATAAAAGGTATCGTTTAAAAATTGAAAAATTAATTTATGAAATGTCTGGAACTTGTATCACTTGTCTAACATAAATATGTGATATGTCCCATAGTAACTGGAATATAATTAAATACATTCTTACTAAAGTTTTGAAGTAGT
This sequence comes from Biomphalaria pfeifferi, assembly GCA_030265305.1. NCBI lineage: Eukaryota > Metazoa > Mollusca > Gastropoda > Planorbidae > Biomphalaria > Biomphalaria pfeifferi. The sequence goes on along the minus strand of JASAOG010000018.1, from coordinate 3,619,831 downwards.
AGAGTTAACACAATGGTTGGACTAGAGAAGAAATATGGCTTACCATTTTCGTATTCTACAATCAAACGTGTCCACTTTGTCGGCCTCTCTAGGCCACTGCATGGCTGTAGACAATGTAAACAGAATAAAATCACAACATGAGACCTTTCTGGTGTGAGCTTCGAGAAACTTATTTATCATCAATTTTAATTGAGAATCGAAGTAAATATTGTGCAAATCGCTTGAATATAGATCGAATCTACCTTGTATATTGTGACCAAGTAGAGTTTGTAAAAAAAAAATCGTTATTATTGTATGTTATAACAAGCAAGCTATAAATAATAATAATAAAAACAGATCTTTTACAGGGGAAGAACTCAGTACTTACAACTATTTCTCTATAATGTAAACGTTATTTCCCTTGTTCGATATCAAACTAATAATTACCCATAATTAATTGACTGATTTGTTAATTTTTAAAAATTGATTTATGTTTTTGTAAAAATAATGTTCCCCTTCGGACATTGCGATTATGTTAAGGTCATCTGTTTTTTTGACCAACGGTCAACGAGCAAGGTGTCATGTGACCAGCACAATGACAAACTGTCTTTACTTTTCCTAACTAAAGTAATTAAAGTCAGGTACCCATTAGAGCTGGGTGGACTCTGACCGCCCTAAAAATCTCGAAATTCAAAATCTCAATCTTCACCGAGATTCGAACTAAGGACACAAAATCAAAAGCCAAGTGCTTAACCACTCAGCCATAGCACCCTTGTTTCCTTAGGTACAATAAAAAACTGTTTAAAAGTTCAACTTGATCCGAGAATAGTTGTGTGGAAAATAATATGAATAAGTATATAAGGGGACCGAACCCAACATATTAAGCCATCCACTTGAATACTGAAAGATTAATTTTCCTTGTCGGTTTCAAACAAAATAATCATTTAGCAGCAGTCAATTAAGTATTTTGATAGTTTTTTGTTAAAATAACATGTACGTCTCTTTATGCTAATGAATAATTGAGTAAAGTTTTAACTTAATCCAAGAATGAGTGGTGAAGAAACAAGGTGAACAAACGTTTTACCAGACAGAGTGAGTCGATATACATTAGGTCAAAAGTATCTTGAACAAATTTAATGATGTTTTAGTGTTCTTGAAATAGAAATGCCTTGAAAAAATTATTTTTACACTATGGAAATAATTTAAAAAAAAAAAGTTAATCCTAGGTCACAATGAACCATTTATCTAATCTTGTCATTTCTTTAATTTTTATAAAAAGTACAGCTGCATCGAGAAGAGCTGGAGTGATCGTTAAATGAACTTGTGTGTTACCCGTGCTTGTAATCGTGCTAGTATTTGTAATCGTGTTCGCATTATCGTAGTCAGCGAATTGTGACCAGTCTGTACTGTGTTATTGTGTGTATCAGTCGTGTTTTATTGAAATAAAGCCTGGTTTCTAAGGTTTTGAATTGATTTAGTATATTACAATTTATTTCAATAAAACCATTCTTAAATGGACAAGTTTTTGCGTCCCAATACACTGGATGCTGATCCTAGTTCAACTAATGCTTCAGTTACATGGAAACATTGGATTTCTTGTATTGACAGATTCGCAACGGAGGTAGATGCTAGTGAAAGCGAACAGTTTGACCTGCTATGCAACTTTGTATCTCCATCCTTATATCAGTATATTTCTACCTGTTCTAAATACTCAGAAGCAAAATCTATTCTTGAGAATTTATTTGTGAAGGCCCCTTATGAAACATTGGCCAGACATTTGCTTGCAACTTGCAAACAAGAAGTCGATCAAAGTCTTGATCAATTTGTACACAAGCTGAGAGTGATGGCCAGAGATTGTCAGTTCCGAGCTGTTAGTGCTGACAAAATGAAGAGGACGCCATTCGCGATGCCTTTGTTAGCGGCATGCGTTCGGGTGTAATTAGACAGAGGCTACTTGAGAAAAGATCCCTTGACTTGAAAATGGCTTTAGATATTGCCAAGACACTCGACATGGCCCAAAAAGAATCCAGTTCGTTTAGTACTCCTTCTCAATTGGTAGAGTCATCTCTTTCGTCATCGGCAATCTCAACCGAAGAAATGGTGGACTCAGAAACAATCGCAACAGTGAATACTAAATGTTTTTTTTTTTGCGGAGGTAGTCGGCAATGCCCTGCCAAAGACTGCATGTGTCATTCTTGCGACAAAAATGGACATTTTTCGAAGGTTTGCAGGTCTCGCAACACACCTATAACCAAAACAAAAGTCAAAACATCTCCTAGCCACGAGATTAAAAGACAATCTTGTAAAGATTGTAGTTGCATTAAGGACTCTACACATCTAACATCACTAATTGCTACTTCGACTCGACTGTACCTGGTTTAACTAAATCAACAGTACACATCTCTGTAAATGGCGTGAACCTAAAAGCCCTAATTAATACAGGTAGCGGGAAAGCTACATTTCTTCAAACATACCAAGAGAGTACAATTGGTCAGTGACACGTTCAAAGCACAAAATTTCTATGGCGTCATCTCAACTGTCAAGTGTCACAAGAGGCCACATGTTTGCATCGCTAAAATACAAAGGGGAAGTTTACAATCAATTCAAACTTTCGTTACTAGATGAACTTTGCACTGATGTAGTGCTTGGGTTAGATTTCCTCGCATTACACAAAGAACTGATAATTCCATTCAACGGTGGTCGCCCTGCATTTCATGTTTGCTCGCTCAATGCTGTTAAGGTAGAGGCGCCACAATTGTTTGCAAATTTATCCCCTGGTTGCAGACCTATTGCTACTAAATCTCGTCGTTACTCCTTCCAAGACACACAATTTATTAAAGCTGAAGTTGAGAAATCGATAGGAAACGGTATCATTGAACCTTCCAAATCACCTTGGAGAGCTCAAGTCCTTGTCACGACCAATGAGCGGCACAAAAAGCGAATGGTCGTTGATTATAGCCAAACTATAAATAGATTTACTTACCTGGACGCTTACCCCAGGCCAAGAGTTGATGAAATGGTGGAGAAAATTTCCAGGTATGAAACCTTTAGCACATTGGATCTGGAGAGTGCTTATCACCAAATACCTATCCAACAGAGGAAAAGAAATGCACAGCTTTCGAAGGTTGCGGTAAACTCTACCAGTTTTGCAGAATACCCTTTGGGGTCACTAACGGTGTAGCTTGCTTCCAGAAAACCATAGACACTATTATAGAAAAAGAAAAGTTGTCTGACACGTTTGCCTATGTCGACAATGTAACAATATGTGGTACAGATGTAGACTCTTCTAACAAAAATCTGTTGCATTTTCAGAAGGTAGCTCTAAAATACGGAATAACTTTCAACCAAAGTAAAAGTGCATTTGCTACTAAGAAGGTAAAGCTGCTTGGATATGAAATATCCTAAGGACATTTGAAGCCGGACCCTGATAGATTTCAAGCTCTGCGAGATTTGCCTCCTCCAAAAAATCTGAAGTCTCAGAAAAGGATTGTAGGACTTTTGGCATATTATGCTCACTGGATACCCAATTTGTCCGACGAAATGTATCCTATAATGAAAAATAAATTTTTTCCTGTACCTACAGAAGTAAAAACAGCGTTGGAAGACTTGAAAGAAGAATTGCAGAAAGCAGCAATTTTCATCATAAAGTATGACCATCCTCTAATTGTGGAAACTGACGCTTCTGACATCGCAGTAGCAGCCACTTTAAATCAGGATGGAAGACCTATTGCATTCTTCTCTAGAACTCTTTCACCTAGTGAAAGGCATCAATCTGCCATAGAGAAAAAAGCAACTGCAATAATTGAAGCTATACGCAAATGGAAGCATTATTTGTGTGGCAATCATTTTACCCTTATTATGGACCAGCGGTCTATTTCATACATATTTAAAGACACTCATGACAAGAAAATTAAAAACGATAAGATACAAAGGTGGAAATTGGAACTGGCAGGCTTCAAGTTTGATATACAGTATAGACCTGGGAACGCCGACACAGCAGCTGACACCTTGTCTAGATGGCACTGTGCAACCATGACGAAACAAAGTAGCCTGAAGACGTACCATGACTAGTAAATGACTACCTGTATCATCCAGTTGTCACTAGACTTCTACGTTATGTCAGGTCAAAGAACTTACCCTTCTCGGTTGAAGAGGTCAAACATACCATTCAACAATGCAGAACCTGCAATAGAATTAAACCGCAATTCTATAAGGAATTTGCAGGTACGCTCATTATGGCCACACAGCCGTTTGAAAGAATTAGTGTTGACTTTAAAGGTCCTTTGCCATCAGCTACTCGGAACAAGTATTTATTTACAATGATTGACGAATATTCGTGGTTTCTATTCGCTTTTCCCTGTCCTGATATGACATCTAAGACAGTGATAAAGTGCTTTGACCAGTTATTTTTCCTCTTTGGAACACCCAGTTACATCCACTCTGATCGTGGCGCATCATTTATGTCCATAGAAACTACAGAATATCTACATTCTAAGGGCATAGCCACTAGCAGGACAACGCCCTACGATGCAAAAGGAAATGGGCAAATAGAAAAGCTGAATAAAACATTGTGGCAGGCTACTTTATTAGCATTGGACTCAGGGAAGTTGGAACTATCACAGTGGGAATCTGTGTTGCCTCAGGCACTTCATTCAATTAGATCATTACTGTGTACTTCTACTAATGAAACTCCACACGAACGGATCTTCAAATTCAACAGAAGATCGCCAACGGGAACATCCTTGCCTACTTGGCTACAGAACCCAGGGAAAGTATTACTAAAATCACCTGTAACATCTTCAAAATTTGACCCATTGGTACAAGAGGTTGAACTTATTAGCTGCAACCCACAGTACGCCCATATACGATTTCCAAACGGCCGGGAAGAGACAGTGTCGCTTAGGCACCTGGCGCCGAAGGAAAGTTCCACGAACGACTATTTCGAATCAGAGAACGGTATTCTGCCTCAAGAGGTCGGTGACTCTTTGGATCTCTCACCAGGGAGTCGCTACGTGCCTGAAACTATCAGTAATTCGCAGAGTCCCACCCCAATGATGTACAACCAGCCAGAAGTCATCAGTGACTCAAAGGGGAGCCACCCAATGCCAGAGGCCAATATTGACTCGAGTCCCGTACAGGACAGGAGAAAAGTCTACGCCAGAGATACCTCCGGATCCTTCCCTTCATACGCATGGTTATAACCTAAGACCCAGAAAGAAATAAAGGAGGGGTGAATGGAGTGATCGTGAAATGAACTTGTGTGTTACCCGTGCTTGTAATCGTGTTCGCATTATCGTAGTCTGTGAATCTTGACCAGTCTGTACTGTGTTATTGTGTGTATCAGTCGTGTTTTATTGAAATAAAGCCTGGTTTCTAAGGTTTTGAATTGATTTAGTATATTACAAGTTCAATACCTGGATAAATTCTAAAGAAGCCATCGGAGCTACAGAAGTATTGCCAGGTCAAGGTCGGGTCAGCCTGGGCGTTTTTGACAAACTGGTCAGTTAGATTAGAGCTCCATTGCACACCATTGAGAATGTGGACAGCTGGGAACGAAAAAAAAACCAACAGTTTAATTCTTTGTTAGTCAAAGGTTGCATCGAGAGCTAACAGCCTAATTGTGTTGAGCAATCAGGGTCTATGTATAATACATAATAATAATGCTTGTGTTCGAGTTCGAAGATTTAATAAGGAGTGCAGCATTTCCCATGGCTACGCAGCCCCAGCTGTGACCTACATATTTTGCTGCATAAATAATTTAGAAAGATGGATTATAGAATCGTACATGGAAAAATAAATATTGGTCAATATGTCTGTGATTTAGACCAGTTATGCCCTAACTTCAGATCGTAGGTTGAATCCCTCGCATGGGCTATGGCGCAGTAGTTTACTATTTTCGATCAATATTTTGCTTTGCAGGCATGTCCTTATCAGCACATTCATCCCCCAGAGGTCACGTGATCAACACAATACGACGTCGACGTGTTACCAATAAGGGAAGGGTACCATTAGGTGGAGCAGGGTAGGGAGGCTGCGTCCCATCGGACCCCCAAGACACAACTTGTAAGATCAACCGATCTCACTAAGCAATAACATTAGCAAGAGTCTCCGCGGACCTGTTGATCTACAGCCACGAGGCCTGAAGCCATGTACGAGATAAAATAGCCAGGACAGGTTCTTCTATTTGGTCTTAGTCCTCCCCCCACCCCCACCCACACACAGAGACGCTCACACTCTGCCATTCTCTGGAACATAACGGTCGATAGCTACAATAGTGGGAGTGTCATCTCTTTGAACGATACAAATGTGTACACCATTTCTGAATGTGGTGGCGCCTCCGCTTCGAGTTTTATTCTTTTAGCCATTCTTCACGTGGTAAGAAAATCTAGAATTGTTCCCCTGACATCATTTATAAAGGGCATATTTTTAAACTTTCGTTTTTCGGTATTCGAATGCATAAGTTGGAGGCATCAGTATTTAAGTTTACACCAGATCTTAGGTGCTTCGGAGCAGTGGCATAGCTAGGAATTTGCCATCATTTGGGGGCCCGGGAGAGGGGGGGGTGGGTTACCTCTTTGGAGACTTCTGCATTTTGAAATTCGACATCTTGACATGATATAATGGCGTAATGTGTAATATTTAATGTAAAAAAAAACGACAACTCATTAGGGGGCCCTATTCAAGTGGGAGCCCGGGGGGATTTTCAAATTTTCCTCCCCCATCCCCCACTCTAGCTACGGAGGTTACTTCAGCAATTAACATTATTATATATGATCCTAAACCCTGCAAGTTGGCGAGGGATGCCAACGGGCAGGATTCGAAAAAACGACCATCTAGTCGACAGCCCAAATTTAATATCACACGACCAAGCTTAAGAAGCCACTCCAGAGGTTAAGTGGTTAAGTCTAGTCTTAGGAGTCGTTGAAACTAATAAAGGTGAGTGAGAACAAAGAGGAGAGAGTCCTACTGAAGGTCAGGTCAAGTCAGTGAGAAAGAGGGAAACACAAAATAAATTCAAATATTGATCTATTCTTAAGAATAAAAAGACAAAGTCTTCAAGTCCAAATGTCATAAAAGAACGCGGCATTTTACATTCTTCTGATGCAGTGTTACTAGATCAATGTGAGAGGACAGGAAACAGATGGCACGCCATTAAAAAACTAGCAAGATATACCGAGGACAATGGCGAGGTTTTACTGAAGGACTATCATGTGCTATGTTTCATCAGGAATATAAAGGACAGATGATGATGATGACTTAAATATACTTGAAGACCGAATATTGATAATAAATAACCAAAAAACAAAAAAGTAAACAAAATACAAATATATCTAATATAAGATTTTGTAAAGGCAATACAGGTCAAAGGTCAGGTTATGAATTTTTTTTTTTTAAACAAACTAATACAGGGTGAAAATAAATTACAAAAATTGTAATAGTAGTTGTAATATTACAATAGTAGTTGTTGCCCAATAGCACATTGCTCATATAATATTTTATATATTATTATACTTAAGTCCTAAGCAAAGAGTAGTAACTCTGAATGTTAAACAAATCTTAAAAAGTAATTTGAAACAAATCTTAATAACTCATACTAATCAATACATAAACTATTTAAAAAGAAAAAAGCTTCCAAAATAACACTAGTCCAAAATGACACTAGACCAAAATGACATGCATGATGACGTATTGCCAGGTTCAAACCGTTGCCACACATGTAGGACAGCTCTTCCGCAGTGGTCATAAGACACAGATAATGTTTGCAGAGCTTGATATCCCCGACGCACAACAGACAGTATATTGGAATATCCAATAGTTATCAAGAGTTGACAAAGGTGTTTGTACACTAGTATGTTGAAGACGACATTATTTTTTTATAAACTTTTTTTAACGTTTTTATATTGTTACACTAGACATATGTTACCCGCAACCCGCGGGTCTTTATTTGCGTATTACTGTCGATATAGTCACAATTAAACGAAATAATAATGTAATAAGTAAAGCGAATGTGTCAATGTAAAAATAGTGTGAATGAAGCTATCAAATAAAAATAGCTAATAGGCTTAAATCCATTTTTTCAAATTAAAACATTAAAATTTGCTTGTAGGCCTACATATAGAGATTTGATTAAAATTTGAGATGAATAGACTTAATTTTGTATGTTCATTTGTTAAAGTATAAAGTAGATCTTGAGGTAGACATAGATCTAAATCTACACTAATCTAGAGTTAAAAATTGGCTTTTATAGAGTTCATTCTGTGTTGCGCATGCGTGACCTTTTTTCATGAATGAATATAGGCCTATCTCAACACGGCTACGCAACTTTAGCGAACAGCGGCGAACGAATGTATTAAAAATGCTTTAGAAAAACAAATTTGAATGTTAAATTGATTAAAATATTAAATGAATGGACAATAATTAGTATGTTTATGTGTTAAAGCACAAAACTATCTTTGCGAAAAGAAGTTTTATCATCTTAGAGTTCAATAAGAGTTTTAGACCTAGACCTAGGAATAGACTCAGTAGAGAGATTTGTTAATGTGTAACCAATTGGTAATGTCTAATGAAAGAATGTTCGCCAGGAAATCTGTAGTCACAGATATCAGGAACTAATTTATGTAAAAAATGCTTTTGAAGCACAAAATTGAATGTTGATTTTATTACATAATGAAATCAATGGATCTTCTTTTGTATTTTCATGTGTCAAGTAAAAAACTATGTGCGCAAAGTGTATTTCTTAAAAGTAGATCTAGGTCTAAATCCTTTCGATCTTTTCTCATGTCAACATTGTTAACCATGGCCTAGATCCATAAAATACTATAGCTGTAATAGAGTCGGACAACTTTATTTTTTTTGAGGGTCTTAAGTTTGTTTTAGGGCTACAATACATACACTACGGTCTAAGTTAGTACCTTATCTTATCTTATATAATACAGACGTTACTTCAAAAAAGAAGATGATTACGTCCTACGCGTCATGCATTTAGTCATGCATATTAACCAATGACTTAAATTCTGCCAAGTCACTGGTTTTTCTGGCTAGCTCAGGCAACCCATTCCATGCTTTAATAGCACTAGGGAAGGATTATTTGTACAAATTTGTCCTAGCATATGGGACGAGGAATGTGCCTTTATTTTTGTGTCTTTCAGAGTATTTTATTAAATTTTGTTTTTGTATTTGAAGATTATGGTTCAGTGTTTTATGTATAATTGCTACTTTACTTTTGAGTCTTCTGTCCTGAAGGCTTTCTAAATTTAGTGATTTTACTAATGGTGTTACCCTAGTCAAATGTGAATATTCGTTTGTTATGAATCTCACTACTCTATTTTGTGTTTGTTCCAGTTTCTTAATGTTTTCTTGATTTGAGGGGTCCCACACGGTGGATGCATATTCTATTATTGGCCTAACCAAGGTTAAATAACATTTTAGTTTTATGTTCTTATTTGATTTATAGAAATTTCTTTTAATAAACCCTAATGCTTTGTTGGATTTTTTTATAGTTTCATCAATATGTGGATTCCATGCCAGTTTTTCATTTATTATAACACCTAGGTATTTTGCGTTTTTAGTCTGTGTTACTGGTTTGACATGAATAAGATAAGTGGAATTAATTTGTTTTAGTTTTTTTGTTACTCTTAACAACTGACATTTTTCTGGGTGGAAAGACATGCTCCAATTTGATTCCCATTTCTGTAATTCATCTAATTCTCTTTGTAAAGTATCTGTGTCTTGTTTTGTTTTTATTGTTCTATATATTATGCAATCGTCTGCAAATAATCTGACTTTTGTTCCTGAACTAATGCAATTTGGTAAATCATTTATGTAAATTAAGAATAGTAGCGGACCCAAGACTGTTCCTTGAGGTACACCTGAGTTTACTGTTATTGGTGTTGATTTAGAGCCATTTATTATTACAGTTTGTTCTCTCCCTATCAGAAAATCTTTAATCCACTGATGCAGTGGACCATTAATGCCGAAATATTTTAATTTTTTAAGCAAACTATGGTGGTGAACTTTGTCAAAAGCCTTGGAAAAATCTAGTAAGATAGCATCTATTTGTCCACTATTATCTAAACCTTTTGAAAAATCATCAATTAGTCCTATTAGTTGTGTTTCACATGATCTATATTTCCTAAAGCCATGTTGGTATGGGGTGAGGACATTATGTTTGTCTAAGTGGTTTATGATGTTGCTACATATTATGTGTTCTAGTATTTTACATGTGATGCTGGTAAGTGATACTGGTCTGTAGTTTCCTGGATCAGATTTTTCTCCTTTTTTAAATAGGGTGGTGACATTAGCTTCTTTCCAGTCCTTTGGTACTCTGCCCTGGTTAAGCGATGCCTGAAAGAGTATTTTGAACACTGGAGCTCATTGCTTAGTTCTTTGAGTAATCTAGCTGGAATACCATCAGGTCCAGACGCTTTATTTGGTTTGGTGTTGGCTAATAGTTTTTTAAATTCCATTTTCTTGTACTACTAAATCTTCTATGTTGTCTACTTGGTTCAAATTAAGAAATATGTCTTTGTCTCCTGGGGCTGAGAATGCTGATGCAAAGTATTTGTTTAGGATGTTTTCTTTAGTTTCATTATCATTATGTATTATGTTATGTTCATCTTTTAATGGCGCTATGCCTGTTGTTTCCATTTTCTTAGACTTAATGTATGACCATAGGTGTTTGTTGCTATCTTTAGATATTACATTGTTTATGTATTCACTCTGCAGCTGTCTGCTGTACCCAAGGAACATTCCTGCCTAGTTTTATCAAGATTGGTCAAGCGGTTTTGATGTCTATAATTAACATACATACATACATACATACACCTCACATTCTATTTTACAATATAGATTATCATTTAGTGTATATTATTTCATTAATATTTAATATGCATACACATTGATGGCAGTATTTCTTCTTTATCTCAGACAACACAACATGAATAAAATCACACTTGTTATTAGATCAAAATGGCTTTGACTGGTTAAAAAGATTACAGTTATTCTACTATATGACCAATCCCTTATGGCGTGATTTTACTGAGAGACTATCATGCGCTATATTTCATCAGAAACATAAAGGACAGATGATGATGATGACTTAGATATACTTGAAGACAGAATATTAATACAAAATAACAACAACAAAAAAGTAAAAAAAATACAAATTTATATAATACAAGATAACAAAGGCCTCCGTGGGACCGTTTTGTAAAGGCAATACAGGTCAAAGGTAGGGTTATGAACAGGGCCGCCGCTACCTATTGTGCAACGCAGGCGCCGACTTTAGGCGGCGGCCAAATAATTATTCCAAGGTTACTTTAAAAAAAAAAATTTAACTAAAAAATGTTCTTATTCCATTATCCTTTGAAAATATAAACGATATTCGTACTTAGGAAATTATTTTGGAAACTAGAACAAAAAAAATAGAGAAGTGTACGAGGGAATCCCACGGATTTTTCCATAGGCACCTACTCATTTCTGGCCTTGAATTTTCGCGGCTGTTGTAATATTTGTTTAAGTCAAATAGCCCGAACTATAATAATTAAAAAGTCAAAAAGGGGTGTTATGGAGTATATGTGTTTCCAAGGCGGCGGTAAGAAGAGGTTAAGCGATTGATTGGTTGTTATACAGTGACGATAATGTAATTAGCGTGCCTAGTGCAAATGTGAGACGATCTTAAGACATGAAAGAGTAAAGACTTTTTTGTGAGCTAGATTTTGTTTAGATATCAGTTTATTTCATTACTATTAGATCTATATTTCATCTTAAGTTAAATCTTGAATAATAACAATTATATTGAGTTTTGTTCACAAAGAAATTTTGTTCAAGTTTTCTAAAGTTTAGTTATTAAGAAATATAAAACGTTTACAACGGTTCAGTTGTACTAGCTGAGCTACAAGCAAACAACCAACCAACAACGGTTCAGTTGTACTAGCTGAGCTACAAGCAAACAACCAACCAACAACGGTTCAGTTGTACTAGCTGAGCTACAAGCAAACAACCAACCAACAACGGTTCAGTTGTACTAGCTGAGCTACAAGCAAACAACCAACCAACAACGGTTCAGTTGTACTAGCTGAGCTACAAGCAAACAACCAACCAACAACGGTTCAGTTGTACTAGCTGAGCTACAAGCAAACAACCAACCAACAACGGTTCAGTTGTACTAGCTGAGCTACAAGCAAACAACCAACCAACAACGGTTCAGTTGTACTAGCTGAGCTACAAGCAAACAACCAACCAACAACGGTTCAGTTGTACTAGCTGAGCTACAAGCAAACAACCAACCAACAACGGTTCAGTTGTACTAGCTGAGCTACAAGCAAACAACCAACCAACAACGGTTCAGTTGTACTAGCTGAGCTACAAGCAAACAACCAACCAACAACGGTTCAGTTGTACTAGCTGAGCTACAAGCAAACAACCAACCAACAACGGTTCAGTTGTACTAGCTGAGCTACAAGCAAACAACCAACCAACAACGGTTCAGTTGTACTAGCTGAGCTACAAGCAAACAACCAACCAACAACGGTTCAGTTGTACTAGCTGAGCTACAAGCAAACAACCAACCAACAACGGTTCAGTTGTACTAGCTGAGCTACAAGCAAACAACCAACCAACAACGGTTCAGTTGTACTAGCTGAGCTACAAGCAAACAACCAACCAACAACGGTTCAGTTGTACTAGCTGAGCTACAAGCAAACAACCAACCAACAACGGTTCAGTTGTACTAGCTGAGCTACAAGCAAACAACCAACCAACAACGGTTCAGTTGTACTAGCTGAGCTACAAGCAAACAACCAACCAACAACGGTTCAGTTGTACTAGCTGAGCTACAAGCAAACAACCAACCAACAACGGTTCAGTTGTACTAGCTGAGCTACAAGCAAACAACCAACCAACAACGGTTCAGTTGTACTAGCTGAGCTACAAGCAAACAACCAACCAACAACGGTTCAGTTGTACTAGCTGAGCTACAAGCAAACAACCAACCAACAACGGTTCAGTTGTACTAGCTGAGCTACAAGCAAACAACCAACCAACAACGGTTCAGTTGTACTAGCTGAGCTACAAGCAAACAACCAACCAACAACGGTTCAGTTGTACTAGCTGAGCTACAAGCAAACAACCAACCAACAACGGTTCAGTTGTACTAGCTGAGCTACAAGCAAACAACCAACCAACAACGGTTCAGTTGTACTAGCTGAGCTACAAGCAAACAACCAACCAACAACGGTTCAGTTGTACTAGCTGAGCTACAAGCAAACAACCAACCAACAACGGTTCAGTTGTACTAGCTGAGCTACAAGCAAACAACCAACCAACAACGGTTCAGTTGTACTAGCTGAGCTACAAGCAAACAACCAACCAACAACGGTTCAGTTGTACTAGCTGAGCTACAAGCAAACAACCAACCAACAACGGTTCAGTTGTACTAGCTGAGCTACAAGCAAACAACCAACCAACAACGGTTCAGTTGTACTAGCTGAGCTACAAGCAAACAACCAACCAACAACGGTTCAGTTGTACTAGCTGAGCTACAAGCAAACAACCAACCAACAACGGTTCAGTTGTACTAGCTGAGCTACAAGCAAACAACCAACCAACAACGGTTCAGTTGTACTAGCTGAGCTACAAGCAAACAACCAACCAACAACGGTTCAGTTGTACTAGCTGAGCTACAAGCAAACAACCAACCAACAACGGTTCAGTTGTACTAGCTGAGCTACAAGCAAACAACCAACCAACAACGGTTCAGTTGTACTAGCTGAGCTACAAGCAAACAACCAACCAACAACGGTTCAGTTGTACTAGCTGAGCTACAAGCAAACAACCAACCAACAACGGTTCAGTTGTACTAGCTGAGCTACAAGCAAACAACCAACCAACAACGGTTCAGTTGTACTAGCTGAACTACAAGCAAACAACCAACCAACAACGGTTCAGTTGTACTAGCTGAGCTACAAGCAAACAACCAACCAACAACGGTTCAGTTGTACTAGCTGAGCTACAAGCAAACAACCAACCAACAACGGTTCAGTTGTACTAGCTGAGCTACAAGCAAACAACCAACCAACAACGGTTCAGTTGTACTAGCTGAGCTACAAGCAAACAACCAACCAACAACGGTTCAGTTGTACTAGCTGAGCTACAAGCAAACAACCAACCAACAACGGTTCAGTTGTACTAGCTGAGCTACAAGCAAACAACCAACCAACAACGGTTCAGTTGTACTAGCTGAGCTACAAGCAAACAACCAACCAACAACGGTTCAGTTGTACTAGCTGAGCTACAAGCAAACAACCAACCAACAACGGTTCAGTTGTACTAGCTGAGCTACAAGCAAACAACCAACCAACAACGGTTCAGTTGTACTAGCTGAGCTACAAGCAAACAACCAACCAACAACGGTTCAGTTGTACTAGCTGAGCTACAAGCAAACAACCAACCAACAACGGTTCAGTTGTACTAGCTGAGCTACAAGCAAACAACCAACCAACAACGGTTCAGTTGTACTAGCTGAGCTACAAGCAAACAACCAACCAACAACGGTTCAGTTGTACTAGCTGAGCTACAAGCAAACAACCAACCAACAACGGTTCAGTTGTACTAGCTGAGCTACAAGCAAACAACCAACCAACAACGGTTCAGTTGTACTAGCTGAGCTACAAGCAAACAACCAACCAACAACGGTTCAGTTGTACTAGCTGAGCTACAAGCAAACAACCAACCAACAACGGTTCAGTTGTACTAGCTGAGCTACAAGCAAACAACCAACCAACAACGGTTCAGTTGTACTAGCTGAGCTACAAGCAAACAACCAACCAACAACGGTTCAGTTGTACTAGCTGAGCTACAAGCAAACAACCAACCAACAACGGTTCAGTTGTACTAGCTGAGCTACAAGCAAACAACCAACCAACAACGGTTCAGTTGTACTAGCTGAGCTACAAGCAAACAACCAACCAACAACGGTTCAGTTGTACTAGCTGAGCTACAAGCAAACAACCAACCAACAACGGTTCAGTTGTACTAGCTGAGCTACAAGCAAACAACCAACCAACAACGGTTCAGTTGTACTAGCTGAACTACAAGCAAACAACCAACCAACAACGGTTCAGTTGTACTAGCTGAGCTACAAGCAAACAACCAACCAACAACGGTTCAGTTGTACTAGCTGAGCTACAAGCAAACAACCAACCAACAACGGTTCAGTTGTACTAGCTGAGCTACAAGCAAACAACCAACCAACAACGGTTCAGTTGTACTAGCTGAGCTACAAGCAAACAACCAACCAACAACGGTTCAGTTGTACTAGCTGAGCTACAAGCAAACAACCAACCAACAACGGTTCAGTTGTACTAGCTGAGCTACAAGCAAACAACCAACCAACAACGGTTCAGTTGTACTAGCTGAGCTACAAGCAAACAACCAACCAACAACGGTTCAGTTGTACTAGCTGAGCTACAAGCAAACAACCAACCAACAACGGTTCAGTTGTACTAGCTGAGCTACAAGCAAACAACCAACCAACAACGGTTCAGTTGTACTAGCTGAGCTACAAGCAAACAACCAACCAACAACGGTTCAGTTGTACTAGCTGAGCTACAAGCAAACAACCAACCAACAACGGTTCAGTTGTACTAGCTGAGCTACAAGCAAACAACCAACCAACAACGGTTCAGTTGTACTAGCTGTCTTGAGCTGCAAGCAAACAACCAACCAACAACGGGAAAGGGGGGAGGGCGGCGAAAAAAATGTTAAGACCCCTTGCCGACTTGAGTGGAAACCTGCCGTATCTTCAATTCTACCTTCAGGGGGAACTTTTTACAAGGTTTACAAATTATGTAAACAAGACGTTAATTTGGTTTCTATCATTTTTATACTCAGTGTTAAATTAAAGAAGGCTAAATGAAAAATAAAACCTAAAAGTTGTGACTAAGTTTCTTTTTTTTTTTTTACTACATTCTAAAAAAAAACTCACGGACCTCACTATTGGAGCCTACATCGCTCCCTGGGCTACAGCTTCTAAAAAGGGCTCGAACGAAAATGTTGTTATCTAGGGAGTCACCACCCAGGAATGTGAGAAACACTGCCATACTATGTTTTTATTTCAAGTCATTGTTTAAGTGATTTGTACTTTGAATTATATACTTTGTATTACACTCATGAAATATTCAGCGCTGAGTTGCTTCATTTGTTGGATAAATGTGTAGGCAACTCTGAATCCGTGCATGTCAGATGATTGTGGATACAATGCACATCTCTCCAAAATACAATCGTGATAATTATTATTAAAGTTTACGAACGTTGAAAAAGTTACACTGTCAATGGCTTTTGTATTTCAAGCTTTTATTTATTTTTATACTTTAACTTACAATAACATTCACGTGAACATACCCACGTCCAGACAATGTAACTCTATTGAGCAGTCAAAATTATCGAAAAATTGTATATAGATCATGATCATTTCCGCTGTTCATTGTAATATACCCGCCCGCAGCTCATCAATTATAATCGTCGCAAATACAGCAGCATAAGCGAGTGGTCATAATGAGATCAGTTTTTAATGTTGATTACAAAATACTAATAATTCAGATTTCTGTAGGCACGTATATTCAAAATTTTTCATAGTGCATGCCTCATGGTTGTACTTCAGGGATACAACAACGGTGCAAATATGCAAGGAAAAAAATGGAATGATCTACAAAAAATGGATTTAAATCAAAGGTCAATTTTGGAACAGCGTCCAGCTCAGTCTTAATGCAATTGTTTTTTAGAGAAAAAAAAAGTAAGGGGGGGGGAGGGAGGGCGGCATTTTTAATTTCGCACGCAGGCGGCCACAACTCTCGCGGCGGCCCTGGTTATGAATTATTAATTTTTTAAACAAACGAACACAGGTGAATATAAATTTAAAAAGTGCTTTTCATTTTTATCTGGTGAAGATGTCATTAATATTATAATAGTAGTTGTAATATTTTATAGTAGTTGTTACCCAATAGCTCATTTATTATTTATATTATCTTTAAGTCCTAAGCAAAGAGTGGTAACTCCGAATGTTAAACAATTCGTAAAAGTAGTTTTTAAAAAAATCTTAAGAACTCATACTAATAAATAAATAAACTATTTGAAAAGAAAAAAAAGTTATTCCTAATCAAACAATTACTTTTAATACCTTTGGAATATAAAAACACTTTAAAAATACTCATTTTCCCTAGTGGGGGCTTATACTCTGGGTCTATGGGCCATGTTCGTTCCAAAAATTCTTTAAGAATTAATAGAACTTACGACACATCCGGTTTTCACTAAAGACTAAAGAGTCACCACGCTCTCATTCTCACTCTAAACGAGACATGATGAGCTCTTATAGGAAAGTCTAGAAAACAATAATTGTGTCACAACGTTCCAGACAGTTTTAGGCATATAACGTAAACACATTCTGAACTGCCTTAGGAGATAAAGGGTAAATATATACTGAAGTAAGAGCATCTTTCGGGTAACACAAAGTCATAGGAAACATTTATGTGTGAATATCAGAAATGTATGAACTAGTATAAAAACAACAACAACAACAACAACAAAAAACAACGCAATCCTATCTGCCGATATGAAACCTATATTTAAAACTACTTTTTTTTTCCCTGCGATCCCTGATATCCTAATTGTCGCCTGTCTGATCTAGACTAATCGTCAAAGAAGACCTGAACACTGACAGTACAGAGTAGGAAATAAACCTGTTTTCAATTGTCTCCTCTGAGCTATTTAGCTTTACCGGGAAAATTGCTTTCTTTTCTTGGATGGATACATCTCCGAATCACTTCCGTTGTTCTTATTAGCAAGCATCGTCTGACCCTAAACATCAAGCGTAATAAGTTCAATCTTAAGTTTGACATAAATACGAATTCCTATCTAAACCTAAGTTATTGCAAAGCACTGGTCTTTAATCTACGCATCGATAGCTCTCGAGAAAACCAGTCAAGACTAACACTCAACAGGAGCTTGTCAATCATGTGAAAATAATTCTTGTAAGGAAATGAATGTCACAATGTGTCATTCACACCGTCTTTTAACCTTCATTTTAATATTTCAAGATGTGTGTCTAATTAAAGCTGATACTCTAGAGCCCTGAACTATTCAGCTGGAGATTAGAATGAAAGCCAAGACTCTTCATGACAGCGGGGCGCGTTGTTTCAACGAGGCCGTCCGAAAGATTAGAACAAAGACAACAAGGCCCGTTTTATTTGTTACATTATTTCAGCGCTTCCCTATTTTTAATTATTTCTTTCTTGGCACTCAAATATTCTTTTACGAATCAGTCATAGATGTATCTGGCAGAGGGCGCCTAAGGCAACACAAAATAGTTGATGTGGTCTACAATACGCCCTAAATTCAATGAATTGAAGAACCACTGATCCAGTTGGCGTTTAGTTTTCTGAAGTGCGTTTAATGTTACAATTGCAACGATACAAAGATAAAAACACATTTCTTATTTCATATTCTAGGATAAATTCGTAACATTGCTCTTTCCTTTCCTAGTGCAATTAGAGCATAGAACGAGTGTCACTGAATCACTCATTTACAGTTACGTTATCTAATTAACATGCTACGCGAATGATGCAATTATCTTCTCTTTTGAAGGAGCGTCTGTAGCATTTAACTTATTTTATTTTAAAAGCGGGGGGGGGGGGGGGGGGGGGGGGGAAGGGACAGTCTAAATACAAGAATTTAGGAGAAGGACGTCATGGTATCTTATCTTATAAGAAACAGACGATAATATCTAACGAAATATAACAAGGATGTGTCACTATTAACAACTGATTATCATTAAACCTCGTGCTGCCACCTAGTGGCCAAGAGCAGATAAGCTTAATGGCATTAGTGACCATTACCTTTTGTTAGAAGTGATTACGAAAGATCTAAGCCAGTGGATGCGAGGTCACAGCGGAGTAGAATAGCTCAAATACTGGGGGGCTTAGCTTTTAACTAAAATATCTGTCTGCTTAAATACTTTTCACAACTGACCCGGAAATAATAGAGATTGTTGTTTTTATTTTTTATAAAAAAAAGTTTATTACAAGTTGATAGCTTTGTGTGGTAACTCTAATAATTTTCGATGTGTGTATTCAGATAATTGAAGAGATTGTTCCTGGTAAGTATCCTCTGACACCATCTGCCGCTAAAATTGTAAACCAGTTGTGCCTGAGAGTTTTCGGCCTGTGGCGGGAGCAAATTTATATGCCGTCATGTGCAATGAACTTGTGCCACTTCATCACGCTCTGTGGACTGAGGTCTCGCTAAGTCGAATTAGGGTATCACTGCTATAGCGAGACCAATCGTGCCTGGTTTTGAGGTAAGCGCATTGAGCTATCGTTAGGTTGTCTCCAGGAGTCATAGCCTGCCCGCTGCCATCCTCCGTTGTCCTGCGGGAGGTTTGGACTAGGTAGTAGTTTATCTTCAACTCTGAAGGAATAGCCGAAATATGTTCAACATTTTACAAACATTTACAAACTAAAGTATACAAGGTATAAAGTATTTTAATGTAAGATGTACACATGTGCAGTAATAGAAAGTGGTTTCATGCTTGTAGACAACACAGAACACAGCAATCGCCAGGGGTATTAACCTTCGCCGGCATTCAGTGACGTCGACACTTTATCACGCATGAGTGGTCATGCCTTCTATAACGATATAGCTGAGACCAATCATCATTGAAGGCCTGAACACTGATCTACAACGTTGCAACCTGTGGGCAGTGGAGACCAATGACTTGTTACGCGCAGGTCGTGTTCACGCCTTCAAAACAATTGGTCTCGGCTATACACGGTCGGGATACATGTCACTAGTAGGCCACCATTTTTTGTGTTAATATTTGTATAAATGTATTTTCTTTATTACTTGCATGTAGGCTTTTCAATACTTTGTTTCAATTAAATATACGAAACTTAATGGATTCAGAATACACAAGATTCAAAATACAGTTTTCAACAAAAACATTTTAATGTAATTGTAAACATTAATTTACAAACAACGGGAAATTATTGAAAGAGATGAAATGCATTTTTCTTTTTATTATCTTCAATTACTTTTGAAAAAAGAACGCGGTATTTCGAGTAGCGTGGAAAAGGCCTGCCCTATTAGCTCAAGGCTACGATTTAAAAAGAAAATTTAAAGACTTCTAATTTCCCCTATTCTTTCTCATTAATATTTATGGCAAGTCCATTAGAAGTTGACAGTCTTCGAAATGCCCGGGGCTGCATTGAGCGTGGGCCGAGAAAAAAAAACTATTAAAAAAACAAAACAATAAACCTAATGAGGCATTGTGTCTTAAACTGTTATCTGGGTCTGTGTCGTGACGTTAGAGTTATCTTTCCAGACTGACACTCAATGCTCTGTAATTTACACACAAAAGTAAGACGAAGACCGCAATTTCTGATGATGTCAACGCCGGAAATGGAAGCGCTTTGAAATTAAGTCCATCGATATCTAATCTAAGCGGAATGTCAGCTGCCCGCTGGTTTTGTCATCAAGGCCCGGTTAGTAGTGATTACAGTCATTAGTGGAGAGGTTTTGTTTTTTCCAAAGGCAGTAGTTACCGAAAGGTGGCGTGCGCTTACGCCAAAAAAGAAACAACGAGTGTTTAGCTTAGAAGAGGATACACTTGTGTGTTTTTCTAGGTTGTTTTGCAACTATGTTTTGAGTTGAGCACACACTATCTAGATTCTGAATACGTAATGAAAAGTTAATTGTTCTGTATAAACCTTGTAGAATACGCTTTTTTTTCTTCGATAGCTGATAGAATAGTTTAGGTGAGAAGTCATACATTATTATCTGTCTGTGGCATTGTACATCTCGAGAGACGATCTTTCCCCTTTGCAGCTTCTTGTGTGACTAAAGAGGCCAATCCTTAATACACAGCTGCGGTCACAGGTTGGACATATGTAATCACCAGGAGCATTTTCACCCTTCTTTCTATTTCTGTTGTGTATGGCATCTGCAATTCGGGACCCTTCCTTTATGCTCGATCTACATGTGGATCTATCCAGTACCACTTTTACCCAGCTACTAGTGTTGATTTTAAAGAGCTTCATGTTGCGTTCGCATACATCCGTATACCGTAAAAGCGGGCGACCAGCGACTCTCCTGCCTTCTGTTAGATCGCCGTACAGAACGTCTTGTGGAAGTAGACGTACTGTCATTCTATGAACGTGGCCAAGCCAGCCAAGGCGTCTGCTTCTGATAACACAGCGGATGTCCTGGCAACCTGCTCTTCGTAGCATTTCCTCATTTGGTTATTTTATTTTGCCACCTTAATATAATAAGACACTTAAATTAATCGGATTTTCAGTCTAGACTCTAGACAATAGGTACAAGTAATAGTCCACTGCAGAAAAAAAAACCTATCATCCATGCTCAGTGCGCTATGATAAGATATATGGTCCAATCTCTTTTGTAGACTCGGGATTCAAACTCGAACCAACTAGATAATTACCCAAGTTTCTGTCACTTTGCCACAAATCACACACTTGCATTTAAAGCGCTTGTTCGTCTTTTAATAATTCTACCTAATTATTAAACACACACGTTGATTTCAAGCTAATATAGGGTCATAACACTCAACTCAGTTGAACCTCAATATGCCAGCCGATAAAAAATGTTTGTGTAATTCTGTTTTTGAATGCTATAGCGTCTCTAGAATATAATTTTAAAATGCGCAATTATATCATGGTATTATTAATTAAAAACAAGGTTACAAAGACAGTTTGTGTGGAGACACAAACTCAAATCGGCCCTTGAAGTCGCCCACCTAGAGTCTTCACAAGGATTCGAACACGGGACTTCCAGTTCCAAGTGCTTTACCCCTCGCCACAGCATCTCCATATATTTATTTAGCGTACACTTATAATTTTTAAAATAATAATAATTGACCCCATATATTTATTTAGCGTACACTTATAATTTAAAAAAAAAATATTGACCTTTTCCATGCATTCAAAATTAATAACATGTTACATGTAATAAAGAGAAACTAAAAAAGATTTATTCTTCTTACAAAAATAGATAATTGGAGACACGAAAAAAATGTTTGCCCTACGTTAGCTAGACAAGTTAGCTAGCTACAGTACAATGACTTAACACTAAGACTTTCCCATCGCAAACAAAAATTAATATATCCATTGTCATGTGTCATATAAACTAGACATAGATCTAGCTAGATCTAGACCTAGTTTTAGATCGAAATCTAGCTTCAAGATCTAAGTCTAGGTCTAGAACTAGATCTAAGTCTAGATATAGAATCTTGATATAGAATCTACTATATCTAGATTACAACTCGTATGAATTTACACGTTTAATCTTAAAATTACTAGACCTGTGCCAAAGTTATGATCATGAATAGTATGCTTTTTGTTACCGGGTAATTGTGACCTATATGCTGTTTGTATCCGATTGATTTCTTATTGTAATACTACTGTTTACATAATAAATAAATCTGCACCCCTAAGCTGTCAGAAGATATGTTATTGCCTTAATAATTAATTTGTTGTTCAAATTATAAATATATCTAGATCTGGGCTCTATTTAGTCTTATTTAGACTGTCAAGTGTAGGCTCATATAATAAGAATATATAAAAACTGCGCGCTATAAAAGTAGTTTGCTATTTTTGAAACTTATAACTAAAACGAAGTTCGTATACAAATTCTTTTTTAAAAACAACATTCAAATCAGTATTCTATTCAACGAGTTAGTTGTCAAATGGAAAATATACATTATAATGATCCATTGACACTTTTACCATTGTGACCTTAGATGCAATTTTTTTGTACCAATGCGCAAATCTATGAATGAAGCTTGATTTATTAATGAAAAAGTCTATGACCATTTTTAAAAAAATTACCTCCCCTGAAGTTTTTCATTGAAAAGCGGTGTAATTTTTTGAAAAATCTGCTTGCATATATAATTTAAAAAAATAGATGGCTCACTTTCGGAAAAGAAAACTTTGAATGATTTAAAACATCATGATGTCCGATTTTCATTTTTTCATCTAGTTTCTGAACAACTGGAATAATAAACTTCTAGGAGGCAACCACGTGAATTAATCTCTCTTTCAAAATTAAGCAAAGTGTACCGCTAAATACTCAGAATGTGTGAAGTGCTCCATTAGGAAAAAGTTTAAGAAACACTGGTTTATGTCATTCTGATATTTGTACAAATACGAAAACTGGAAACGAGGGACTCACTGTTAGGGCTTAGAGAACAAGAAACTGGTAGTGTAATTCTAAATATAGAAATGCGCTCATGAGCTTAGTGACGATGACGCAACAAGAATTTTGACGTTGAGGGTAAAACGCTAAAAATATAAATAAATTAGTATTCAGTTGACCTTTGTAGCGTTTTCATTGTAAAATAATCACGTATCTAGATTTAATATCTGGACTCTCTAATTACTAGATCAGTCATATCTAGATTAGTCTAAATAGATCTTGTAAATTTGACAGCCTGATAGTGTAGTTACCTCTAGATAAATCTAGTAGCTTGACTGAGTGATAGTATAGAAGTCATCTCTGAATTAGTCTAAATAGATCTTTTAAATTTGACAGCCTGATAGTGTAGAAGCATTCTCTAGGTTAGTCTCACTTGACTGCCTGATAGAAGTCATCTATATATAGATCTTATAGCTGACTGCCTGGTAGTGTGAAAGTCCTCTCTGGATAGTTCTAGTGACCAGAATGCCTGACAGTGTAGAATCTATTTCAAGTATGTTTATATAGGTCGTTTTTCAAATTTATTATGTGTAGTGGTATTAGCGGTCGTAGTGGTCGTAACGGTTGCCTAGTTTTGAGAAAGAAATACATGCATTTGAAATAAGAATCAACAGACCGCCACACTAATGTCAGGTATACCATCAACAGGCCACCACACAAATGTCAGGTATACCATCAACAGGCCACCACACAAATGTCAGGTATACCATCAACAGGCCACCACACAAATGTCAGGTATACCATCAACAGGCCACCACACAAATGTCAGGTATACCATCAACAGACCGCCACACTAATGTCAGGTATACCATCAACAGGCCACCAAACTAATGTCAGGTATACCATCAACAGGCCACCACACAAATGTCAGGTATACCATCAACAGGCCACCACACAAATGTCAGGTATACCATCAACAGGCCACCACACAAATGTCAGGTATACCATCAACAGGCCACCACACAAATGTCAGGTATACCATCAACAGGCCACCACACAAATGTCAGGTACACCATCAACAAGCCACCACACAAATGTCAGGTATATAATATAAATCTAGTACATATTCTTATGCAAGATGTGTAGCCTAAATGCTTGTCTGAAATAGGAGCATGCGTTCTCTTATGTTGCTTAATGATAAATAAAACCAAAGCTTGAATACCTTTGTCAACAAAGACTATATTTTAGAATGTCAAACCAATACATGGACTTTAAAAAAACTCTTTAGCATACATTGAACTAAGGTCAATGTCTTTAACTGATGTCAATTCCATGCCTCGAGTCATACATTTAATTACCCTTTCTCACAGACTTCCACATTCTTTGTTTTTTCTGATAAAAGTTCAGATGGAATGGATTAGCCTTATGTTCTAGGAAAGGATTAGCCTATGGAATAATCCTCCCAAGACTGGTTGAAGCAAGGAGCGAATCGTTAGGAATACATCAGGGATCAATATCTCAACACGATGACAATAGAAGTAGGTATTGTACGAAAGGAGAGCTTATTGATATTTAACACTTGTCTGTATTCATGAGATGAACAAGAGTTTATATATATATATATATATATATATATATATATTTACATTACATCTATTCAAGTCACTCCTTCATGGAGAAACCTGGGTGGGTGGGAGGACAGCTGATCTCAAAAACGGCTCTAACAATTTTCCAAGAAATTTAACAGTTGATGTATATCGTTGGGAAAAGAATTACTAGCTCGTTGGCCACGTGGAGAAAGCTCTAGTTAGACGCTATAACATTTCAAATAAAAAAAAATTAAATTAAGCTAGAGACTATATCTAGGTCTAGAGCCAACATAGCGTACTCAGCCGTATTACCGTAATTATGCGATAACTGAGTTGCATAATATAGATTACATCTAGATTCGAGATCTAGATGTAGATCTAGACTAGATCTTACGAGTTCTAAATCAGATTTTTAGACCTTACATTCAAACTAGATGTCCATATATTGAACATATCATTAATATTCGCACACAGTTGCCTTACTTGTTGGCCGAATCAGAACATGCGTAAGTTCTTGCAGCTGACGGTGTCACGGGTTCGATATCCGAATTGAATCAAACATTTTTTTAATGATTTTTTCTAAAATTATTTTATTATCGTTGAAGTTAAATAATAGAGGTATTGTCTTTTTTAAAACTATATTTTTTAAAAATGTTTTTCTTGTTAAACCTACACAAAGCTACAAGCATGAGTGAAAAATGAACTTGTGTTAGTTTTTATGAGACGCAAATGGTTGTAAGCATTTTGAAAATGGGGAATTAGATCAAGTCTGCCATCAATATACGAAGCATGCTTCATAAAAGACATACCTACGTTCAAACCATGTAGATTCTGTTGTTAAATGTTCCCCTTTCAGACCTTGTGGTCTATAGGGCAGATGATGTAAAGATCATCTGTTTCTGTGGCCAACGAATAACCAGGGTGTCATGTGGCCAGCACAACGACCAACCGCCTTTACTTTTCCCCAACTAATGTCAGGTTAGAGCTGGGCGGACTCAGAGGCGCCCGAAAATACCGACATTAAAAATCCCAGTCTTCACCAGGATTTGAACCCCTGACCCCGGTTCGGAAGCCAACGCTTTACCGCTCAGCCCCCGCACCTCTAGCTTTTGTTGTGTGGAGGGAAAAAAAAGATTATAAGACAGCCCCCCCCCCCTTTTTTTTTCCAACCAAAGATTATAATTTTGACAAGCTGTTGTTAGGCGCCCCAGTGCTGTGTGTTGGGCAGAGAACGGAGGTAACATTCAAATAACCAAAGTCAAATCACACAGGTGAAAGGCCAACAATACAAACATACTCGACGCTGATAAGTGATGTCAAATAATGCGTTTCATACGTAATGAAAGGAACCGTCGAATGTCGTTAAACTAAATCTCTACTCCGACCTCTCTCTAAAGCTGTTAGAAGTATTCTGTGCTTACTTTCGTTACATCTTAAATCCTAGTCTTCCTTTTAATGCTCGCCTCATTGTCGCTAAGCAAGGTCTAAAAAAGTCTATAGTTTAAAGAGAATGAGAAGTCTTTAGCCACAGATAGTTAGAACATTGAGACATATAGAGTACAAGATTCCACCCAGACAGACTGTTGTAATAAGCTTTGAGAGGAGTGACAGAGAGGAGTGACAAATAGAGAGAAAGAGTGAGAGAGAGGGAGAGAGGGAGAGGGAGAGAGAGAGAGAGAGAGAAAGAGAGAAAGAGAGAAGAAGAAGAACGAACCAAAACCTTGCGAAGACTTAACGTAATGGAATCTATTTCCGTGCACGGCCGCATGTTATCCTGGAGATGTTACATTTATTGGTACTCACATTTGTCATAGATGTTGGTAGGGACGTGGATGGAGCTGAGATTGACGTTCAGCTTCGGCCGCATCTCTTCCTTCTTGAAACTCCACATCGGCTCCGTGGGCAGATAGTTGATGGTCTCCTTGATGGCGTCCTTGGTGTCGTTATCCATGTTCTTCAGGTCCGTCTCTATCACCACTTTTTTGGCATTGTAGTACTTCACATCCTGAGTCAGGCCCAATATGTGAATAAAACATACAAACTCTAATTCAATAATAATAATAATAATAATAATAGCTTTTATCTAGTGCTACTTTTATGCTTATACCATACTCAGAGCGCTATAGTCCAAACTCATTTGTGGACCAGTGGGGGGAGGGGGTATCTGGGAGGTTTTCCGTGCTGCCTTTAGGCGTTCAGTAAACACAACTCTGCTCGAGTCGGGTGTCGAACCTCGAGCCCCTTTATAGGTAGCCAGGCCAAGCCAAGTTGAGTGAACTTACGGACAGGGAATGAAGGGAAACAGTCGAAACTAAATATCTACTTAAGTTAAGTAAGTGTCACGTAACGTAAAGAAGTTGTTTACTCCTGCGCTGATTTATTTTTAGTTTGACTATTTGCATCGCAAGGTCATGGCTGTATGTTGTTGATAAGTAAAAGTAAATGTTCCCCTTTCAGACCTTGCAATGTATAGGGCAGATGAGATAAAGGCCATCTGTGTCTGAAGCCCACGGTAAACGATGGTGTCATGTGGCCAAGGCACATTAGAGCTGGGTGGATTTAGAGGCGCCCAAAGATCCCTAAAGTAAAAATCCCAGTCTTTACCAGGATTCGAACACGGGACCTCAGTTCAGAGTTGACAAGTAGCTACAAGTTTATTTAAAACAATGGCAGAGTTTCCATAAGCATTAAAAATAGAATGGAAGGTTCAAGACAAGTTCAAGGACGTAAATATATTGGAGAGTATTAAATAAATGCATGATCAGTTTCGTGGGACGTCAGAGACTCTAAGAAAAATGTATTAAAATTTAATTGTTTGTGCATTTATGAAGCCTATAGATCATCATGGTCATTTCAAGTTCTAAAATACATATTTGTATTGATTTTTAATAAAAAATTTCCTTTTTGAGTTTACAATTAAACTAGTATCTCCGGCATCACGCTATTGTTGGAGTGTTTCTGAAACATAGGGGAACAAATTGTCTAACCAACAATCCCATCCCAACTTGGCAAGCAACATATCGTAACATCCGACACCAAAACACGTTGTGACAGTCAGTAAGTAAAAGTAAATGAATCCTGTTTCTATAGCCATCGATTAAACGAAGGTGCCATGTGGCCAGCACAACGACCTTTCCCAACGTATGAAAATCTCTGATAGCTACAATACAAAAAAACTGCACTACTTTGAAATGACTACACAGAGTTCACTTCCTACTTACATTGAAGTCAATGGTGTTTGTGTACGCTCCGTAATTCTTCATGGAGTTCTGAGCAGCTGCTTTCAATCTCTGGAATGTGAAACAAAAAAAAAATGAAATAAAAACTTATTTACTCTATCGAAAGGTTAAGAGACTTTAATTACATGGTCAAATAATTTTACTCCAGAGAGTTTTGTCTGAAATAGAACATTTAATCCTCGAACTTGCTTGAACCTTGGGCATATGGACCTGTGCTCACAACAATAGGTTCTACCGAGGTGCAAGAATCATAGTGTATTCTGTAGATGTGGAATCTCGGAGAATGTGAGAAATATTGTTGAAAACACGTTGTTGTTGTTGTTTCATTCCGTCGCTTCTAAGTCTAGTTCAGAGTGTCAGGCGATAATACGTGTCAATATTGACTTAATAGTATAAACTATAAACATCATGTTTACATTTCCAGGAAAAAAGTAACAGAATTGGGAAATGTCCCCCCCCCCCCCCCCCCCAAAAAAAATAAGCAGGATACTTTTCAGTCCCAGATTCTGAGTTTTTTCCCCTGCCAATTTGAGAAGCTAATTTTAGAAATGGTATG
Organism: Biomphalaria pfeifferi; assembly: GCA_030265305.1. NCBI lineage: Eukaryota > Metazoa > Mollusca > Gastropoda > Planorbidae > Biomphalaria > Biomphalaria pfeifferi. The sequence goes on along the minus strand of JASAOG010000018.1, from coordinate 3,591,266 downwards.
AAATATAAAGTAAGATAAAAATCTGGGTCAGTTAATAGTTTAAAGGTTTCGTTTTAAGTTTAATTTGTGAACCTATTAGTGAAATTAAGTTATAATGTATTTTAAAAGTGTCTTTATAATTATCTCTTGCCTCTGTGAACTGCATTTAGTTTATAAAGATTGGTATTGGTCTGCGCGAGTCAATTATCACTTTAAAAATACATAGTGCAGGCTGGAGGCAATACAGTATTTTATATCTTCGGACTCGAAGACAGGCCTTAATATAATTCTTTCTTATTTCTTTCCGAAAAAAAAAATATCCCGTTATCTCCTTATAATGACAAAAATACCCCGCATACAAACCTGATATTGGGTCATCAGATATAACTTATGAAGAGAAATCAAAACTATACACGTAATTAGCCATTTGTACCAAAGAAATAATAATAGTAGTAAGAGTAATAATAATCATAAAAATAGTAATGATAATCATAGAAATAGTAATGATAATCTAATTGTCCATGAGGAAATTTGTTTTACAATTCTGCACTACAAATAACAATCGGTGTGACGTTTAGATTTAATTAGTCTGTTGCTTGATTTCGTGCTAGTGGTAACACAAGAAATTCTTGTAGCATTTTTATAGATCCATCTGTTTCTTGGTCTCCCTCTATCTTTTTACCTTTACTTATCCCTTAGTCTGTTATACCGTTGGGGCACCAGGGGCATGATTTGTCCTTAGAACGTTGCCTGAATGACTATCTTTAGTAGAAGACTCATTTAGTTGATGTTTTAATGGTCATAGACACTCGAGGTGGAGCAGCTGCAATCGTCTCATGTCATCCTTAGATTTATGAACCTCTTGGATTCTCACCTGGTGATCTTATTGCTCATCTTATTTCTCACCTGGTGACCTTATTGCTCATCTTATTTCTCACCTGATGATCTTATTGCTCATCTTATTTCTCACCTGGTGATCTTATTGTTCATCTTATTTCTCACCTGGTGATCTTATTGCTCATCTTATTTCTCACCTGATGATCTTATTGCTCATCTTGTTTCCCACCTGATGATCTTATTGCTCATCTTATTTCTCACCTGGTGATCTTATTGCTTATCTTATTTCTCACCTGGTGATCTTATTGCTCATCTTATTTCTCACCTGATGATCTTATTGCTCATCTTGTTTCCCACCTGATGATCTTATTGCTCATCTTATTTCTCACCTGGTGATCTTATTGCTCATCTTATTTCTCACCTGGTGATCTTATTGTTCATCTTATTTCACACCTGGTTACTTTACAGCTACGTTACAAAAGTCTCATTGGTTTATGTCAAGACTGGAAACATATCTTTAATTCAGAACAGTGTTAAATGTCACACAACAGCAAGCACCAACTCGTCTTGCACTCAATAAAACCAAACAAAAGAAGCTATGTCTAGGGTTACGTAATTTATCTATTTCGTGATTTAGCTTCACGGAGTTCATTTTAAAAATTAGTGGTTCAATTGAGAAAGAGAGAGAAAGAGAGAGAGAGAGAGAGAGAGACAGACAGACAGACAGAAAGACAGAAAGACAGAGAGACAGAGAGACAGATAGACAGATACAAAGACAAAGATAGAATGACAGAGACAGACAGAGAAACAGAGAGAGAGAGAGAGAAAGAGAGAAAATAATAAAATATATCAACAAAATAATACCGCTACAAAATTATTGAACTACGACTAATTGATTCATCGATTGATTTTTGTTATTTATTGATTTACGTGTTGTCATCGAGCATGAGCTTATATGTGCATTATTTGATGACGATTAGAGGAGTGGAAGTGGTCGAGAAATCGATTGCAATATCTGAACAACATAGCAGAACCATACAGAGCGAGCTAATATTAGCTTTGTAAAAAGATCGCCCACAGACTTGATCTTGACAATTGCAGAGAACAGCAAAACAAACTTATTCTAGACAATTGGGCAGACCAGCAACTCGGACTTTATCTAGACTCTAGACCAGCGGTTCTCAACCTTCTAAGCTCGGCGACACCTTTTTTACAATCCCCCCACTCTTACGCTACCCCCCCCGCCCAAACACACACACACATGCAGCAATAGAAGTGTAGACAATAACAATCCATATTTTCGATGGTCTTAGGCGACCCCTGGCATAGAGTCAATCGACCCCCAAGGGGGTCGCGACCCACAGGTTGAGGACCCCTGATCTAGACCATAAGGTTATCAAAGAGACATACCACACACGTCTATTTTTAATTTCGTGACCGTCTTTCTGCAAACATCACCATGAGAATTGAAATGCCGATTCGCCGCTCGTGCTCTGTAATACGCAGACTGGACAGGTACAACACTGTGAACACTAGACCTAACACAAACACACACGCACACACATAAACACACAATATGTCCATCCTCATTTCTTTTTTCATTTCAGTTCTCTTCTCCTTCTCAATCTGGAGACGAGAAATCAACGCGAGATCTCTGGGGACTTGCCTCAAATCTAAACCTACTTTAGCCGCCGAGGTTTCGTAAGAGATCTCACGTGCTCCTTGATGTATTGTGGACAACGTCTCTCCTATATTTAGACAGATGAGTTTCTGTCGGAAGGCGCCATCGACACGAGTGATTTTTTTTTTTGTAACACAAAGTAGCTTACAGTAATGGAAATAAATTCGTGTTCTAGTTAGTTCCAGAGTTTACAAACCAGGCCACTATTATCTTTACTGGGTAAACGTGTGCTGTATCAGGAGCGAGGTATTTCATCAATGAGAACAAGGAGGCACTCAGGTCCACGCTGTGTCCTTTTTTTTTTCCAGATAAAAAATGATGTAAGTAAAATATAGAAACAATAGCACCAAATTTCTTTTAAATAGAATTTTTAACTAACATCCACCCAGTTTGTTAAATCTTAATAGTCAGTGCAAGAATGCAGAAGATTTAAAAAGAAAGTAAAAAGCAAATATATTAAAAACAAAGCTTTTATTAGGAAAAGAACCGAACAATTACTGCCATAGCTCTCTAAATGATGCAACATTTACCTCCCTTTATATATAAAACAGAATCAATTAATTACCACTAATTATTTAAATTATATGTCAATATTATTATTGATTCATACGTTGTTATCGACAATGAATAATAACTGTGTCACGTTTTAACTTAATCTGAGAATGGGAAGTGGAAGAAATAATGTGAACAAGACCTGTACCAGAAACACAAATAGAGAGAGTCATTTGTTATAAATAAGCTTTGTAAAAAGTAGTCACTTTAACAAAATGTATTTCTGTTGTATTTTAACTCTTTTAACCTATAACAGATATAAGAATGCTTGAATGAAATATCATGGAGCTATAGCAATACATATTTAACAATAAGTAATACAGGACTAGGAAAATAGAATACATGTTTATCGAATACTAAATCGTGTTTAACTAAATGAAATACAATATGCGACACTCATTCAAATTAGCTCAACCAAGATTATCGCAGTAAAACCAGGTGTTATGGTCTTATGGAGCGTGAGCGCGTGTATCCAGCACACACATTTTACAAAGGTAAGTAAATGGTTTGGTTGGCTGAATAGATTCTGATGATATCACCAGGTAATCTGTCGTTCAGGATAATACAGTCACGCCTAACCTTCTTCAGCCCGCGGGCCCCACAAATTCCCCAAACTCTTGTCGCGGGCCACATCATTGAGAAAATGGAAAAGAAATAGAGCTGACGACATTTTAAATTAGAAACAAGTTGTATCCAACATATTTTCTGTAGCAATTATTTGGATGTTATAAGTTATTTTACCGAAACCAACTTTCTGAATGGCAGGTTGCAATACAAATACTCCATTCAAACAGACATACTTGATGTATGTTGTACAAAAAGTAAAAAATCTGTTCACTTTCCTTTTTATTGTGTCCACCCAAAGCCAAGTTTTTGTTTGTTAGCATTCCCATTTCATCCACACTCCAATGTTGACCAGCAAGCTACAACTCACTTGCTACCAAAAGAATTCATCTAAAAATGGCAAGGACACGTTTCTTTATTTTTAATCATATATTTTACTTTACCTTTGATTGTATTATGGACATAATTTCTAACGGTCAAATGGACTTGCAATCTCTGGCCGAATGTGGCTCGCGGGCCGTATTTTGGGCATCACTCAGTAAATAAATTGTGGAGTAAAAATTCAAGCAAGGAAGAGCAAGCAACAGAAGGACATGTAGTTTTAGAATTTCATGTATAATTTTAACTTGTATATCTACATACTGAAGTTGAAAGCTATTTATAATTCCTAAATGAAAGTTATATTCAAGTTAGTTGAAAAAAAAGAATTCAAGTTTTTTAGAGGTTCTACATTAAGAATATATAACGCTTACCCCAATTTGGAGGAGACGCGGTGACTAAGTGGCAAAGTGCTTGGCTTCTGAACCGGAGGTCCCGCGATCAAATCCTGGCGTAGGCCGGGATTTTTAATTTCAGGTTCATTGGGTGCCTCTGCGTCCACCTAGCTCCAATAGGTACGTGACATTAGTTGGGCCACATTACACCTTCTGTCCTACAGATCGCAAGGTCTGAAAGGAAGAGGGGGGACTCCGGCCTAGTCGGTGGGATCCAAAAATCAACGAGCGAGTATCAACACCAGGCCATGAAATATTTAATAAGAAATCATAGCTACATCTTGAATGATAGGAATTGACAATTATCATGTTTCTAAAAAAAACATTTAACGATATATAACTATTTCTTAACAGTCAGTACAAATACATTTATAACTACTAAAATAAATATTTGATACTTTTTACGGTGCATAAACATCACTTGCGATGATCAGAAACGAAAAAACTCAAAGGAAAACTCCAAAAGGGGAAAAAAAAAGAGAAGCAGAGAATTCTATTCTGGTCATGTCCATGTGAGCAAAGCGGAATCGCCACCAGAGGGAGACACTATAGAAGCTGGGAATTAAGGGAGGCTAATTAAATCGCATTGATATTCATGGTCCGGCACCGGGAGTGAAACAAGGATATGAACAATAACCTGCATAGGTTTGTTTCGGCAAGATGAGTACATTTCCTATGAGCTAATAGCACACCTACTAGTTTAATGTTTTATTTCACGCAATCATAAAAAGTTAAACCAGTATAGCAAACAAAGAAAACAAAATATGACAGCTAGCATTCGATAATAGATATCAACGATAAGATGAACAATGAAGGCGTAAACATTTCATCTAAATATACCATATGGGCGTAGTTCAATCTGTTTACTATGAGACATGGTTAGATAAATAAAGAAAAGTAATAACTATAATAATCTTTTTCTTCTTCCTCTAGCCAGCTTTTTGCTGCTGAGCTGTCAGCTCTTTTGCAGACTGTGCCAAGGAAAAATTGTATGCAGTTTTCTTCAGCTGTTCAGCACTGCCGTACAGGGTGTTCGTTATGTTGGGCTGGAGTGGTAGTAGGGTCTGCCTAAGGTGGATTAGAAAGGGGCATTCAAAATGGATATGGTTTACGGTTATATAATAGTACTGTTTATTCGTCTCCAATAAAGCTCTACAACAGCTTTACATTACAAGTAACAAAACTTTATAACTATATAACAAAAATGGAGTTTCTTCAGTGAGGTCGTTACTGAGGGAACATAAGAGATGGGATGTCTACCGCAAGTATACGGTCTTGCATCTTTTATGTGATGGTAAAATGTTTGTTTTTTTGGTGTTTTTTTTTTTGGTGTGTGTGTATAGAGTTCAAGCTTAAAAAAACAACATAACTTCTGAAGTGGAGGCAGTACTTCATGCTCCGCCTACCCCAGCTGGGGACACCCCCGCTAACCAACAAGCAAATATAAAAAATCTTTAAATAAAAAAAAAAGAAAGCTTATTAAAAGGGGAAAAACTCCACCCTTAAAGCTATATCTATCAGTAATATACAAGTTATTTCCCTTACTCGATATCTAACACATAATTAATTAACAATAATTAATTTGCTGATTGGGTAATTTTTTTATCCATATTTTGTTAGTACAATAAAGAATTGTTTAAAGTATCAACTTGATCATAGAATATGTGAGGCAGAAATAGCGTTAACAATTATTTAAGGGAACTAAACCCATGAAATTTAGCAATATCTGTGGATACTGAAGGATTAGTTTCCCTTGTTGGTATCAAACTAACGAATGTTAAAAAGTAAATAATTGACTAATTGGTTAATTATTTTTATTGTTTCATGTCATATTCATGAATAATTGTGGAAAGTATAAACTTGATCCGAGAATGGATGTGGGAGAAATAACGTGTACACACTTTGTACGAGACAGACAGACAGACTGACTGAGTTGGTATAAGCTTTGTAAAAACAAAATGTAAATAGAACATGTAGGTAGTATGTTAATTCCAACAACTATCCCTTTACAAAATTCCCCTATATCAGCAACCAAATACAGATAGATGCAAAGACGGTTCTACGCTAACGTCTTTGAGATTGCCTCTTTTGTAGATTAATTTATTTCTAGTGTAGTAATGTTCTAGCTATCTTTCGTATGTCTGTATGTGTGTGTGTGTGTGTGTGTCAGAAGCACTCTAATGCTAATAAGCCTCCCCGTGCCTGCCTTCGTCCAAACAGACGAATAAAAATTCAATGTCCCTAGAGAGCTGAAAAGTGGACGCTTTCTTCCCCCACCCCAGCCCACTTCACCCCCAATAAGGTCTCTAACGTTAGTTCCATATTGGAAAACCTATGCAATATTCACAGCGAATTATCATCCCTAGCCTCTGAGCTGACAGGGAATGATACATCAACGGGCCGAATGAAGCGGTGTGAGTGAGAGTGTGTGTGTGACCGCGTGTATGTGTGTGTGGGCGCGTGTGTGTGTGTGGCCGCACGTGTGTGTGTGCGCGCGTGGGTGACACGCTTCACACTTATGTGAGTGAGTCGCTGGAAATGAAAACTATTCTCCCACTTTCGGAATCGAAGGATGCGAGTTTGTGTCACTGGAGTCACTCAAATGGACATCCAGATCTCGATAGTGGACTTCAAACTGGCACACAGCGATAAAAAAGTGTATAGATATATGTGGTCATTCAAAGATCCAAGAAATACACTATAAGTACGCCGAGGTGGTTAATTGTAGTCAAACTGAATTTCCATTTGATAAAGTATACAGCAATTTAGTAATCTTATCTGATCTTATTTAAATTGAAGTCTTAATTAGAGTATGAATGGTTATCAAGAAGATGCATAGGACACGGCGAGTTAAGACGTAGTTTGAGTCGTTCTGATTGAAATAATTACTTGATATATTTGTTGGGGCAGTTGAGGCAGGTGGGAAGATGTTCACATCAAACTTTTGTAAACAGTTGGAAACGTTTGAGTCGTCCAACTATAAGCATTCGACTAACTTCTACTCAGAAGTCTGATCAATTCAAAATGTGATTTAACTCTTTCTCGTTTCCGTCTTTTGTTTTGTTTATTTGATTGAAAATGAGCCAATGTAATACAATCAGAACACAACCCCAATTAAGATCTTAATTTTAGTCAGTTTGTAAAGAAGTGTAACTCCCTACTCTAAGTACAGGTTCTCTCTCTTACTCTATTTCTCTCTCTCTCTGTCTCTCTTTCTCTCTTCCTCCCTCTCTCTTTCTCTTCCTATCTCTTTCTCTCTTTCTCTTCCTCTCTTTCTCTCTCTCTCTCTCTTTCTCTATCTCTCTTTCCCTTGGGTAAATCGAACAATAGCCATTACATTACAAACGAAAGCTTATGTAAAAATAAATTCACAAATCTGATTATCTTTCCAGAAATGTTTTCTTCGAATAGACCAAACAAAAATGCATAAACGAGATAATCTCTGAGTTTATCCTGGGTTTATCCTGGGCTTATCCAACCCGATAAATAAATCCGCACAACGGCAACGCGAAATCTGCTGGTCATTCAAGGTTTGCCAGAGATCTGAGCTTTTCCCCAAAATGTCTTTAATATTCTGACCGTGGTGGCAGTAAAGTTTCGTAATCAGAGGCAGATAAATCATTTCTGATGCACAGAGCCCGGTTATAGAACGTGACACATATGTCACGAAACGAAGGAACTTATATTATTCTGTAAATATATTCCGAAATTATCGTATTCCTTTATTAACTTAGAGATAGATTACAGACGTTACTTTAAAAAAAGAAGATAGTTATGTCCTACGCATAAACACATATAATAATCACATTATATAAACTAAAAGAGATTTAATTTACAAAGCGAAGAAATAAGTGGATCTATTTTAAAACGACGGTGGTCCATATGTCCAGAAGTACGCTAATACTCCTGATAAGAAAGCAATGCTATAATATACTTTTACAATATACATAGTCATGTGCAGAACACTAATAAGACTCCAAATCTAACCACTCCACGTGGGAAAAAAAAACACAGAAAAAACTTGAAGAACAAAATTAGACGGACAGATTAATTTGCATACAAGGGAAACCACTCCGAAATGTTTCTTTCTTCAGAAAAAGATGAGCCATCAAACAAGGGGACACCATCGATCCCTGGCTCTGACTGATCTAATCCCATTTACTGGTCCCCTTGTCCGAGGCATGAATTTTTTAATTCAATAGTCGCTCTCGATACATGCGTTAGTGCTGTGTGATGTGTTCTATCAATTGTGCCTGCCTGACTTCAGTCGCCTTAGATATAGATCTACATGATGATTCTGATTGTTTCCACTAATCTTTAGATCTAGATCTTCATGCTCCAGATTGCAATTATACGTCATTGCGCTGCGCAGAGTTTTGATAGCTTGGTCATGGAGATTGGATAGCTTGGTCATGGAGATTGGATAGCTTGGTCATGGAGATAAGATAGCTTGGTCATGGAGATGAGATAGCTTGGTCATGGAGATGAGATAGCTTGGTCATGGAGATGAGATAGCTTGGTCATGGAGATGAGATAGCTTGGTCATGGAGATGAGATAGCTTGGTCATGGAGATGAGATAGCTTGGTCATGGAGATGAGATAGCTTGGTCATGGAGATAAGATAGCTTGGTCATGGAGATAAGATAGCTTGGTCATGTAGATAAGATAGCTTGGTCATGGAGATAAGATAGCTTGGTCATGGAGATGAGATAGCTTGGTCATGGAGATGAGATAGCTTGGTCATGGAGATGAGATAGCTTGGTCATGGAGATAAGATAGCTTGGTCATGTAGATAAGATAGCTTGGTCATGGAGATAAGATAGCTTGGTCATGGAGATAAGATAGCTTGGTCATGGAGATAAGATAGCTTGGTCATGGAGATAAGATAGCTTGGTCATGGAGATAAGATAGCTTGGTCATGGAGATAAGATAGCTTGGTCATGGAGATAAGATAGCTTGGTCATGGAGATAAGATAGCTTGGTCATGGAGATAAGATAGATTGAGTTGATAGTGAACTATTACTAAGAAAATTTTAGTATATTTAAAAAAAAATGACGAAGAATACAGACGCATATTTAGTTATTTATATTTTTTTGTATTTCTATGTTATTATTTTATCTTTTTAAAGTCCAAAGTAAAATGTGTGTGTGTGGCTTGCTGACTAACTAGACTGTTAATTATTGAAGAAAAGTGTGGCTAATTATTATAGTTTTTTGAATGGGTAATCTGTCATGGTTTTCTAGCTAGTGGTATTTACTTTAGTTTTGGTACTCTAGTGACAGTGTTAAATTGAAGAAGTCTAAAACTTCTAACTATACGCGTATGCGAGCATATGCACGAAAATACGGCATTAAAATTTATTAAGTAAGTGAATGTATTCTGTTATCCTCTTTGTACCATTCTATTGGATGGAGCTTGTTTAGCGCAACTGTCATGCGCAGTACGCTATAGTCAATGGAGGGCAATCTGGGAAAAAGGTTTCCGTGCTCCCATTTCAAAGTTATTTTAAAAACAATGAATTCGAATTCGAGTCTCCATTGTGGAAGGCGTGTCTTGCCATTGAGCTATTCAAGTACTTATAACAACAGAAGGTTTTATTACGAAGTTTACATTTTTTCACTTGGTTGTCGCTGTTGTAAGTGTGTGAATGTGAGATTATCGTCAGTTGTCGCCTGCATACAAATAAGCACATTTTACGAATAAAAAGCACCAATTAATTGATTATTAAACTAATTAATTGACTGGTTATTTTTTTTTTTAGTGATTTATGTTTTGTTATAGACAATAAATAAATAAGAAAAAGGTCAAGTTGATAGACGGATTGAGTTGATATAAAATCCATGAAATAATCCAAATAAATATACAATGTATTTTTATCCTTATATAAAACACTGTTTGTTTATGTACCAAATATACATATTAGCTCATATAAATAGGGGAGGGCACTCACCATCACTGCCTTCTTCTTCTCGTCCAGCAGATCTTCCATTTTCCGCTTGACGTCACTCAGCAGGACCTTGATGTCCAGTGACGTCCTTACCACCACGCTCATCTTGGCATGTTGCTGTGGAAATAGGAAGCAGTGGAGGGTAAATGGATTGTTTGCTTAGCAGTGGATCATGGCAAAGTCTGAGAGAGAGAGAGAGAGAGAGAGTAGAGAGAGAGGGGGAGAGAGAGAGAGTAAGCCATATATAGTAAGCCATGACATTCATTAATTGTTTATTATTTCTGGTGAATTAGATCGCCCACTAGCAGACACTTTCCAACAAACTTAATGTCCTAAGTTCCGAGAAATTCGCACAAATTAGCAGTTAATTTTAAACAAAATCATTTGACTAAGGATCGCTGAACAAATGATGTCATTGCTACACCACCAGTCTCATCAAGGATCTGTTGTAACACTTCACGTGTTTAATGTTATATATATATATATTCAGTAGATGATAACATTTAAAAAAAAAAAAAGAAAAAAACAACACAAGACAAGAAATAAACCCTTCGTTCCATGTTTTCACATCGACTAAGGTCTAAGGTTAATATCGTTCGGAAATAGTTCAAATTTGAGGATCATTTGGTTTGTCTATTGCTCTCTGTTGTAGACACATTTACGTAAAAATGTGTCTAACATGTCAAACGAACCAAGTCCTTGAAATTGGGATTCTTTTGAAAGTCACTGTCCTTAGTTTCTATGGAATCCCAAAAATTCCGAGAAACATAAAATGATATATGTTTTTGTTGGTGCGTTTACCAGCTGACAGATCAGCGTATAAATATTTTATATGTCCACCAATGTACAATTATAACTGAGCTAATCAACGCCAAAACAAGTCCCTCAGTCATCATCCAATTGTGTATAAGTCACGCGTTCGCCAGTGTATACAGGCTGAAAGGTCCAAACGAACTTAATAATAGGAGCGTTTTTTGTTTCTAGTTCATTAGTAGAGAAACCACCTTGACATAACGGCACCAGTTTCCAGATCATCAAACCAAGATTGTGTGTATATATGTATGTAGAGTCTGTGTGTATGGTTATGCATGTATCACTGTGTAAGTATTGGTGTGTATTACTGGTTAGTTATCTATTAATTTTTGAAATGCTAACCTTAATATCATATTTCTGACTCTGAATAATCCAACTCATCTGATGGTTTCCGGAACTTATTTATTATGTTTTTGCTTTGAAATTATAATTATTATTATATTTATAGGCACAGTTATTTCGTAAAGTAAGGAATTTGATCACATGGAGGCGATGTATGGTATTGAATCATATTTTTTATAAATTGCTTTTTTGTGTGAGACTTATAATCAAGGTTGGAGAGGCAAGTGGAGGGGACCCCTGCGTTTCGACATTCAGGACATGAGATAACGGCGTAATATTTAATATAAAACAAATTTCGGACAGGGAGGGGACCTCCTCAAGTGGGTTTCCTTGGAGGATTTTCCAATTTGGACCCCTCCCTAGCTACGCCACTGCAGATATAACCGTTGTCTGCCTGTGGTCGGTTTAGGTTCTTTTTCCGCCGTCGACAACTGTTCTAATAAGTAAAAGAAGGAAAATTACTTAAACAGGCCGATGACGCGCGTGCTAGAAATGTATATGGACCCCTGGTGTAAAAGGTCGGTCGTCACTGACTGTCCGGGTGTAGATACATCTACAGTTTGATGTGACAAGAACACGTTCTCTTTCTTCTTCCGTGTCTTTCCCTTCTGATAGACTAAAAGTCTAGCCGGGGCCTCTAAGATATTTGATCCAGACAGAATACTTTCCAAAATGTCTTCTTGTGACTTTGTCCAGACGAATTAATGTAATCACATCTCTGTATTTAATTGTTTCTGAAGTTAATTGTGCCGGTTCCTAGGAATGCGCGCCAAAACGTCTTCACGTCTGCCGAAGCCAAACCTGGTCTAGACATTACGTCGAAAAGGGTGGGCTAAAAGCTTTATGTTATTTGGGATCTGAGATTAAATAGAGACGTCATCATGTGTGTGTGTGTAGAATGGAATTAAATATAGATCGGACTTTTTTTTGGATTACCTCCCTTTCCTCTATTTCTCTTCCCGTTTGTCACATTGTTGTAGGTAAGAGTTTTTTGTCTGGCTTCTTTTCGCTACACCCTCCAGACGTGAGTGAATTCTCTCCCTTACACATAGATGTATGCGCGTGGTGCTTCTGTGTAAGATTACATCTAACTAAGGATTCTGTGCGTATGACGTTTGCCACAGTAAAGTGAGTTAAAAAAAACAATTTAGCATTTACGTTTAACTGTGTTAATTGTAAACAAAATATAAAACAAAAACTATCTTTAACAGGAAGAAGCAATTTTACAAACAAGCTGTTTCCATTTAGTTCTATTTAGAGTTATTCTAGTCTGAATCACTCTTGCATCATCCATACATGTTACTTCCAAATGGCTCCAGCGCCTATGTTTATAAATGAAGTCTCCGGTGTATCTGTACAGAATACGAAAGTATTGATAAGATATACTTTGCTTCTACTTTTTAAGTACTCAACATTTGTCCAAGCTTGTCTGGCTACAGCACTAACAAATTTTTTATTAGTAATCTTCCATGACCTTCTAATTATTATTCTAATATAACTTCCTTGACATTGTGTATGTTGTCTTTTCAAACTCTCTACCAACGTTCCTCATTTCATTTTCGCGTGTATTTTAATTCCAGTTCCACTATGTCACCCCCATATTTCTCTAAGTACCTTTCTCTTCTTTTTTTTTTTTTTTATTAAACAAAAAGCAGATTACTGTTATTAACTTTAGTTTGGAAATTCTCCATTAAACAAGAGATTTTGAGATTTGTTTGCCTATTTCCTTAATTAATACGTTGAGCAATAAAACCTTGTCCAATGGGTTGTGCTTGACCCATGTGTCTTGTGGAAGATGCCTTGAGCACAGAAATATCTTTTTAAAGTTGATTTGTTTGCCAAGGTCTAAGCTCGGAATAATCCAACACATTATATTTCTAGCGTTTAGTTTAAGAGCTAAATGAAAATTAGTTCATTTTTTGAATTCCTTTGATTTGGGGGCCAAATGAATATGACAACTCATAACGTCACATTGCCATGGTTCAGAGTGTGATCTTTAAGGCTGAAAGGAAACAGTGCATCAAGTTTTAGTAAATATATTACTATTTAGAAGCTGAAGAACGTATTTTTTTAGTTGGAAATCGTTTGTAAAATGAAGTTGTCTTTAGGATTTAACTAATAGTTCACCTGTACGGACAGAGATATACATGTGTGTGTGTGTGTGTGTGCGTGCGTGAAGAAAAAAAAACGAACAATTTTTTACCCATAGCCCCCACTCCCAAAAAATATCCTAGTTACACCCATGGGCTACAACGATTAATAACGACAGATATATTATCACATTTAATGGCCTTAAATAAAAGAACATACAAATCGCTCCATATACACGGTTAGATGTGAGGTAAAAGTTATTTGCTTGTATGGTCGACGGTTGAGGAGGGTTTCATGTGGCCAGCACAATGACCAACGGCCTTTACTTTCCTCAAAGTCAGGTGCCGAAATTCAAAAGACCGTTTTTGTCCCTTGGATGTGAACATCATGAAACAATTTTGTAATTGTTCTCTTCACACATGTCTTTAATCCTATCCAACATCTGTCAAAAAGTAAGATTAGAATCCCCTCCCACACTATATAAGCATAATTCTCAAACATCACAAGACATATAAAAATAGATTTCACTGCCAGGTTTTCACTCGGCGCTTCTTTGTTATTCGATTCCAATGAGAGTTTCCGTCACATTTTTAAAAGCATTATGCTCAGAGTCGTTGACTGTTCCTAGATCATCAATCCCCGTTCAACATTCATCTTTCAACAATTAGTTTTGTTACTCAAAGTGTAACGATCCCTAAATGCCATCGCATCTCTTCTTAGAAAATTTAAAAAAAAGTCACACAAACCTTTGAAACACTCATTCAGCGATGTCTAATACATGACTGTCTCGGTTTCTAGAATGACCGGCCCGTTATTTCAGCTTCCGGCGTTAAAATAAATACCACTAGCTCACCCGGGAATGATGTCAGATGAATTTTGGGAATTATTACGATCGACCGTGGGAATCGTGTTCACGTGACAGTTGCTAAATATAGAATGTAGTCTTGCTGTTAGACGCGTTTTTGCTGCAATAAGAAGTAAGGAGCAATATTTAAAGAAATATTTTATGTGGCCTAAATATGGCAAGGCTTTTGTCTCACCATCAGACAGTAGAAGTTGAACATAAAGATGAGTCTGAGGATTCCAAACGTTTAAAGTATCCAGTTATATAGGTCGGCGGGAGGACTTTTTTGTTGATAGAATGTTTGGCGTCTTATCACACAACTTGTTTTAATACTATGCTTAAGTAATTTTTGGAGAGAGAGAGACAGAGAGAGAGATAGAGAAGGAGAGAGAATGAGAGAAAGAGTGAGAGAGAGAGAGAGAATGAGAGAAAGAGAAAGAAAGAGCTGAGCATCTCAGTAAAGAGACAGGAAATAAAAGATCTAGCAGACAACATGTCAGGTTGCCTTTTAAAAAAATACTAAACTCGAAATAAAAGAATGCAGAAAAAAAAATAATTTAATTCCTTGACACAGAGATGGATGGACAGAGAGAAATAATGCAAGCGGAAGCAGCGATGAAAAGTAGCGATATTTTTATGACATTTTATTTCCTTGTACTTTTAAAACAATATTCTGTTCGTTTTTATTTTCGAATTCTGGCAAGTAACAAAAATAAAACAATAAGTAAAAGAAATGGAACAATGAATCACGTCAACGAAACAAACTCTCAAAATGCTATTTAGGATTCCCACGCACTACATCCTGGTCTCTGAGAGAGCAATAGTGATCTTTATGGGTCTATCATCACTTTCAATGTCTTCGAGTATCTCTACTGTGGTTTTACTGTGGTCTTCTGAAATGAGTGTAAGAACTGGTCTCGATAGAGGACGAGGTAGGCGGGCTTTGCTTATCTGAAGGCAGAATTAATTCGCAGTATTAAGTAGTTCATGGATTATTTTGGCCCAAAAAATGTCCAAAGCTTGAACACATTTATCGAACATTTTTATTTTCATGTAAAATCTAGTTTACATTTTATAGATTTTGTAGGGAAAAAAAGTCTATGTCGAGACTAAACACTGCGGTTCATATTGAGGCTATTGGCTAATGAAGACTCATGTCCAAAGCAAAAAATGACAGAAAGAAAGAAATAGAAAAAAAAAAAAAGAAAAAAATGTTGACAAACACAGAAAAAATAATTCATGAGTTTAGATACAGCAGCAAATCGGAGATCACGTGATTCTATTTTTATTTACAATCACAATTAAGATGAATAACAGAAACAGAAAGAAGACACTTTTTATTTTGCTTGTTATTAATTCTGGGCAGAAAGTTTCCGGAAAACAGACCACTCTTTGTCACATGTTAATGATTCATTACTTCCTCGTTAGTTGGTCGTTTTTCTAATCTCTCTCCCTCTGTGTCTCCCCCCCCCCCCCCAAATATTCTTTTTCTCTCTACCACAAACCTTTTTTTTATCTTCTCTTTTTCTCTCTAATGCTCTCCAGCTCCGATTGTCCTGATTTCTTTAATAGTTGTTCTTTTTTTATTCCAAACATTCTATTTAGTAGCAACTGTTTATTTTTGTTATAAGTTATAAACATTCTTTCTGTTGAACTAAAAAGAAACACTGAGATTTTTTGTTTCTTCCACTTCTATTAGACAATGTTTATCAATTTTATCTATTTATCTAGTTTATGTACTTGAAAAGTTATCCATTTCTTTTTAATTGTGCTCATTTGGAAGTTGCAATCTCGACATATTAAGTGAAGTTTAGTGTTTGTGATTCAATGTCTTTTAATATCTTCTTTTATATGTGAACTTTTCGCTCACGATCTAGACGACGGTAAATTATCTGGGTCAAAGTAGAGAATGATAATACTTTGTTGACAAAAAAAAATTATCACAGGATTAAAACCGGCCTAAAAATTCAAACTATCAAACACATTTCTGTTATGTACCATTCGACAATTAATCTCGCCCAAAGTATTTAAAAAGAAATAAATAAAGAAAGAAAGAACATTCAATAATTCAAACAACTATGAGATACAAAGAACATTGAGAAAGTTTAAAGAACATTCCAAAAATCTTAAGGATATTCAGAAACTCAAAAGAACATCCAGAAACTCAAAAGAACATTTAAAGAACCTGAACATCTAAAAACTCAAAGGGCATATTGAAACGCATACATATACTTGTTTATGACAAAGATATATATATATAATTTTGCTTTTAGCCGTTCCAGTACCCGCCCTTCCATGTGACCCCGAAACTCGCCCATTCGAAAGCAACGCTTCTGCTTTGGAAAAGTGTTAATATAAAGATATACTTAAAGTACAAACTATTTCTGAAGTAACGTCTTTGTTTACATGCACCAAAGAGAGAGTTAGCTAATGGATTAACCGTCACTCTCGTCCTGTTTTTTTTAAAACTCTTGCCTCTGCTAGTGGTCGATTAGTCCCTTGTGGTCCCTCCACGCGGAATGTTTCTTTGACTTCGTGCATGCCGTTTGTATTGTTGTGGTATGGATGTAACGGATCCAGGCAAAGTGAGTTTACACAGGAGTGCTATGAGTAAATCTCCCTTTTTGTGTGTTGACAAGGTCAAAGTTTGAACTTGTTTGTGTTTTATTTCAGTTATTTATGACTCGCCCGTAAAAGTTTATTTATATCCAGATGTAAAGTGAATAAGTCTTCACCTTCACCAATCCCTTAGTCTGTTGGACTGTTGGGGCACCACACAAGATCTGTCAACCGTCTTTCTCCATTCCTCTCCGTCCTTTGCCTTGCACAGAATTTCATTTACTGACAGGTCAGTTCTTCGATGTTGTCTTCCTATAGCTCTCTCTATCTTCCTCTTCTTCTTTTGGCTGGTACTGTTCCCTGAAGGAAGAACGACCTTGTGATGTGACCAAAGAGTAGGTGAGTATGTTTAGTCTTACTGTCTTACTCGGGTTGGAGTATGCATTGTGCCAGCTGTTAATTGCAGCAGTTTAAAGTTACCATGATCAAAGTAGAAGATCTTTGTCATACAAATAAACAAATATCTTGTGCCATACGCTAAGCAGTATCTTAATGGAAAAACTCATCAACATATCACTAAGCAACTTATAGCAACTAACTCAGTTATTAAACTAAAAGCCTTTATATAAATTCTACGGCTTGATAATCTTGACTCATTACACTTATTAACAATCACTCATAAATCATGCTTATCAACAACAAGGCAGCCGGACAGCATGTAAAAAATGGGGCTTATACATATCACAAAGATCGTACACACACACCTGCTGCTGTCTTCAGAACTGTTAAAATCTTAAGATTAGATGTCATTATGGACAGTATAGAGGGACTTCTTTTGGTCCGACAGTTACGCTGGGCAGGGCACGTATCCCGTATGGGAGAAGATCGTATGCCAAAGGCAGTTTTTTTGGTGAGCTTAAAGGGGGTCGACGTAACAGAATTGCCCCACGGAAAAGCTTTAAGGACCAACTTGGCTAAGCTGACATAGAAGAGAGCACCTGGCTGTATGCGGCCTCGGAACCAGACAGCGGGAGGTCACGGGATACACATTTGAGACCAAAAGAAAATCCGCTGCCGAGGACAGACGCAGATGGCGAAAAGAAAATCTTAATCGACCACCAGCGGACAATGGCTATGCTTTCCCTGGATGTGGCAAATTATGTAGGTCTCTGTTGGGGCTGCGTATCCAAGGGAAATACTGCATTCCTCACTAATTTTGGGACTGGAAGACAAGCCTTATTATTAGATGTCGTTAGATCTTGAAACGCATCCATCTCTTTTAAGCTTTGTTTCTCCGGCTTCGAACAATGCTGAACAAAGTATCCGTTGTTCTATAAAAATATAACACGTGTTTATAAGCAATTCCAAACAAATAAAACTGTCGATTTTAATTTGATTTTAAAGCCCAACGCTTACATTTATAACTAATCAGAATAACCATATTTCTTTCAAAATTACTTAATGCGAAAAATTTAAAATTCAATTAGTTTCTTTTTTTTTTATTTTTCGATAACCGATATATAGTTGTTTGGCAGAAGCAATCCGAAGCTACATCACGATTTTCGTAAGAGGATAACAGTTCTGTCAACTGTATTCCAGGCTGTTACGTGGACATCATTATGTATATTCTATATATAAAATAATAAGTAATGCGAGATGTATGGGGTGAGAGAGTATTTGAGTTAGCTTACGTGGAATGGCCGATTATGACGCAATTCATAGTTTATTTCGATTAAGTGAATGAACAATTTAATGCCCACTTTGTATTTAGATTGGTAAATAATCGCGAATTTCTGTCAGCTTTGTTAAAAACATTTCAGGCATAACTGGCTTCCGAACCAATGGGTCCCGGGTTTGAATCTCGGTAGGACTGCGATTTTTTTATTTCGGGACTTTTTAGGGTACCTGACAAGGATAAAGTAAAGTGGTTAGTCGTTGTACTGGCCACACGACACCGTTTTTAATAAATGACCTTTACACTTCCCATTCTTGGATCAAGCTGAAATTTTGCATTAATTATTTATAGTCGATGACAAAACACGAATTCATAAAAAACAACAACCACCATTTAGTTTATAAAGTAGCTGTAATGAATTAATTTGTTTGGTATCGAAAAAGGGAAAGAAATTGTACTTATAAGTTGAACTAGCCCTCTTTATACTTTGTAGGTCGACGCTTTAAATTTTGAAGGTAACAAAAGATAACTAAAACTCTTCAATTTTTACAAGCGACTCGTAGGAACTGTGGTTAGTGTGTTGGCTTGAGGAGGCTCGAGCCCTCAAATTTGAATTCAGTTTTTTTTTAATAAATATATTTACGATCACGCTAACATTTATACAGATACCCCCTTCTTTCTCTCACCCTTCCCCCCCCCCCATTTTTTCCAAACTGGATTATTGAGATATATGGTAGTGATTGTGCGTTTCTTCCCTTATTTTTGCTTCGTTTGTCTAAGAATGTCTCTCGCTCCTATATCAAGGCACAAATAAAGTCTTGTCTCTATCCTCCCTTTCCCTTCCTATGAGAATACCAACATTAACATTAAACGGGAAAGTTAAAAGTTGGATTCATTTCCTGATTCCCGTCAACACATCTGCAGATTTGTATAAGCACATGTGTGTGTGTCAACACATCTGTATATCTTGTCATCACATACAGATCTTCCTACAGACATGTTTACACCATCATCCACACAACCTTCTCTTATGTTCGTCAGGTAAATTGCCCTTTACATTTTAATTAGTGAAAAGTTAAGGACATCAAAAGACCTGTCGATTTTCCCTCGCAGTTATTCCGGCCCACATTTTAACATTAAAAGAGAAAACCCTAGTAATCAAACGACCCTTATCTGTCAATTAGAGAGTAAATTGACCAGAATTTGATTAGAAAGAAGTTAACGTTAAATGCATGAATAAATGAATGGAATTATTTTTTTTTCTTTTTTGGTATTTGTGTGTTTGTAGGTGTACTAAGCGCCATCTAGTGTGAGTGAATTACTGTGCGTTTATGTGTTTGAATGCTCAGCGACATCAGGGTGGTCTAGGTGTGTGCGCACTTAATGTACTATTAAAAATACATTTTGAAAGTATCTTTTAACAATAGTGTCTTAGAACAATTGTCTTTGCAAATATTAAAGACTAAACTATTATGTCTATGTCGTTAGACAGTAATACTCAGTATACGCCCCGCTGCCCGCGTGCATTATTGTATGGTGGTTAGTTTACTAGAGGATAAAATAATCTATTTCAGTAACCAACAGCTTGAAAAGAAAGTGTGTTACCAACAGCATAGGAGGAGAGGGTGTTACCAACAGCTCAGGATGAGGGAGTTTTACCAACAGCTTAGGAGGAGATGGTGTTACCAACAGCTTTGGAGTAGAGAGTGCTACCAACAGCTTAGGATGAGGGAGTGTTACCAACAGCTTAGGAGGAGAAGGTGTTACCAACAGCTTAGGAGGAGAGGGTGTTACCAACAGTTTTGGAGTAATGATTTGTGATTTGTGATTTTGGGCACATCGGCACAATTTAGGCCATGTCGTGCCTCAGTTTTGGAGTAGAGAGTGTTACAACAGTTTAGGAGTAGTGGGTGTTACCAACAACTTTGGATGAGGGAGTGTTACCAACAGCTTAGGAGGAGAGGGTGTTACCAACAGTTTTGGAGTAGAGAGTGTTACAACAGCTTAGGAGTAGAGAGTGTTACCAACAGCTTTGGATGAGGGAGTGTCACCAAAAGCTTAGGAGTAGAGAGTGTTACCAACAGCTTGGGATGAGGGAGTATTACCAACAGCTTAGGATGAGGGAGTGTTACCAACAGCTTAGGAGTAGAGAGTATTACCAACAGCTTAAGATGAGGGAGTGTTATCAACAGCTTAGGAGGAGAAGGTGTTACCAACAGCTTAGGATGAGGGAGTGTTACCAACAGCTTAGAAGGAGAGGGTGTTACCAACAGTTTTGGAGTAGAGAGTGTTACAACAGCTTAGGAGTAGAGAGTGTTACCAACAGCTTTGGATGAGGGAGTGTTACCAACAGCTTTGGATGAGGGAGTGTTACCAACAGCTTAGGAGGAGAGGGTGTTACCAACAATTTTGGAGTAGAGAGTATTACAACAGCTTAGGAGTAGAGAGTGTTACCAACAGCTTAGGAGTAGAGAGTGTTACCAACAGCTTAGGACAAGGGAGTGTCACCAACAGCTTAGGAGTAGAAAGTATTACCAACAGCTAAGGAGTAGAGAGTGTTACCAACAGCTTAGGAGGAGAGGGTGTAACCAACAATTTTGGAGTAGAGCTTGTTACCAACAGCTTAGGATAAGGGAGTGTTACTAACAGCTCAGGGGTAGAAAGTGTTACCAACAGCTTAGGAGCAGAGAGTATTACTAACAGGTTAGGAGGAGAGGGTGTTACCAACAGCTTAGGATGAGGGAGTGTTACCAACAGCTTTGGAGTAGAGAGTGTTACCAACAGCTTAGGATGAGGGAGTGTTACCAACAGCTTAGGAGGAGAGGGTGTTACCAACAGCTTAGGATGAGGGAGTGTTACCAACAGGTTAGGAGTAGAGAGTGTTACCAACAGCCTAGGATGAGGGAGTGTTACCAACAGCTTAGGATTAGGGAGTGTTACCAACTGTTTTGGTGTAGAGAGTGTTACAACAGCTTAGGAGTAGAGAGTGTTACAACAGATTAGGAGTAGAGAGTGTCACCAACAGCTTAGGAGTAGAGAGTGTTACCAACAGCTTAGGATAAGGTAGTGTTACCAACAGCTTAGGAGTAGAGAGTGTCACCAACAGCTTAGGAGTAGAAAGTGTTACCAACCGCTTAGGAGTAGAAAGGGTTACCAACAGCTTAGGAGGAGAGGGTGTTACCAACAGCTTAGGATGAGGGAGTGTTACCAACAGCTTAGGATGAGGGAGTGTTACCAACAGCTTAGGAGGAGAGAGTGTTACCAACAGCTTACGAAGAGAGAGTGTTACTAACAGCTTTGAAGTAGAGAGTATTACCAACAGTTTAGGAGTAGAGAGTGTTACCAACAGCTTAGGATGAGGGAATGTTACCAACAGCTTAAGATGAGGAAGCGTTACCAACAGCTAAGGAGGAGAGGGTGTTACCAACAGCTTAGGATGAGGGAGTGTTACCAACTGCTTAGGAGTCGAGAGTGTTACCAACAGCTTAGGTGTAGAGAGTGTTACCAACAGCTTAGGATGAGGGAGTGTTACAACAGCTTAGGAGTACAGAGTGTTACCAACAGCTTAGGATGAGGGAGTGTTATGATGTGCTTATGATGAGAGAGTGTTATTAATAGCTTAGGATGAGAGAGTGTTACCAATAGCTTAGGAGTAAAGATTGTTACCAATAGCTTAGGATGAGGGAGTTTTACCAACAGTTTGGGAGACGAGTGTGTTAACAACATCTAATATTCAAAGGAGGAGGGAGTTAACAGTTAAAAACAGTAAGTACCAAGTCTCATTAAAAGCTTTGTTGGAGGAGGATTTCAATCAACAGATTCTACTTTCTTCCGTTGAGTTATTCGAATGTACTAATGCCCAAGTCTCAAAGACCCAAGATATTTATTTTGGTAAGAGTACAGGAAACACATCTCGCCACTAAAAAAACATGTATCCACTTGGAATACTGTTTCGTTGTCTACAAAAAAAATATTTCCTATTTCTTTTATGTCGTTCCAGAAAGCTCCAAAATTGAAAGAGACAGCAGCAATCAATACACACAGGCTTATCTCCTGGTCTACGACATCTTCTACAAATATAATGTAAGCAACAAATATTTCCTAGCGACGAAAAGCGTTGCGCAATTGTAAGAGTATTTTCTATGACAAGTAGAAATGTCTTGTTTTATTTAGAGAGTAATCTGTTTAGAACAGGGTTGCTCCAACTTTTACAATTGGAGCCTCCATAGATAAAAATAATTTATTTCGCTCTCTCCTTTTGTAAGAATGTTACGCCCTCCTTGTGAAGAAGTCGCGTCCCCCATCCTCTCCCACCCCGTGGTTAAAGTAGGTAGATCCATAATTTTTTTAGTTCCGATGTAATTAAATCAGCGAAATATATAAAGGAAGCCAATACTAATTCGTGCATTCATAAAATAGCTTAAATATATAACAACAAACACCAATATTTTCATGAATATTTTAACTGTAAATTTACCAAAGATTTAATAGTTTTCGTTTTATCAATGCCTTGTGTTCGGATTAGGTTGCGATTTTCAGTCTTAAGACTAAATAGAAATAGAGGCTAAATAAAAATAGAATCTAAATAGAAGGTCCACCTTCCTGATCCGTAGGGCAACAAGAAGCAATTTGTTTAAGAGACTGAGGTGGATGACGACTTAAAACCCCTTCTAATTGATAAGTCAACATTTAAATCAGAATATTTTAAGTACAATAATCAGAAAAGTTTCTCGCACTTTCATTGTCACGTGGCGTCAATAGTGCGATAATAAGGTGAAGTGTTAACATTTTTAATTAGGTTAATCTGAATCAGTCTGGAAAACCAACGCCTTAGCAGAGTTTAAGTCACTGAGTAACATTCATGACTAGATTGATACATGAACTGCGTAGGACTTAATTATGTTCTTTTTTGAAGTAACAATTGTAATTTTTGAGGAGTAAGATTCTTTTTTTTTTAAATATAACATTACAAAAAAATTAAAACGTTAGATTTCAATCAAAACATCTTGATCTAGTAGTAGCTATATTTTGTATAAGCTATATCGGAGAAAAATAACATTAATTGAAACTTCCCTTAAGAAAAAATTCGATTGACGAATCAACCTTGACGAGTGTATATATAAATATATATTTTATGTATGAGCTTAAGATTCAAAATGTTTTGTAGCCTCTCCAATAGAAAGATGTATTTTTAATGTAGCGAAATACGACTGCACGTATTGAGTTGCAAAGTTTGTTTGTTGAAATCTTTACGTTGAGTCTTTGTAAATAGAAGCGAAAATGGAAAGAGAGTGTACTTGTGATGTGGAAATCTGGGTTTAAACCCAGACTAGTGTGTTGTTAAGATTTACAAAAGAAAAAGTTGGTTATAGAAGGTCTGAAAGAAACGAAAGAAAACAAAATCCTTGATTTAATTAGCAAGGACACAAAAATTAAAAAAAATAGCTCACTCTTTCCAAGTGGCAAGGGGGTTGGCTTTCGAGTTCAAATGTTGGTGAAGACTGGTACTTTTAATTTCGGAATTTTTAGGACGACGCCTGAGTTCATTAGGGTATTTGCCATTAGTTTCCAAAAAAGTAAAGGCGTTTGGTCGTTCTGCTGGCCACATGACATCCTCGTTAACCGGTGACCATAGAAACAGATGACAGATTTAGATTTATGTAGGATATGTGTCTGAGTGGCATAAACCGCTTGACTATCTAACAAGGGGGATCAAGTTCGAACCTCTTTTGTATGGAAGAAATTTTTAATTGGGATTTGACTCGAACTGAGTAAAAAAAAAACACAGGAACAAAACAAATACTTGCTAAACAGAAGACTAGACTAACTTTTAATTATGCATCATATCACATGTTTGTTTTAAAGACGACTTGTAAATTAAGAACGAAAGATACAATCAATAAAGAAAAATCGTAAGTTTTTTAAGTAAACAATTTGTTGATAGATATACATTTATTTAGGGGACCGTATACATTCTGAAGTTTTACATAAGAAAATAAAAAAAACAACATTCCATGCCAGGAAAACTTAAGTTTAATAGCATGCTACTTTTCATTATTCACATATCTCAATACCTAATATAAAACTTTTTGTTAACATAGGGGGGCGTTGGTCATAGTTGAAAAAATATATATTATATTACATTTGAAAATTTTATTATCGAGCGTGAAGGAATAAAAAAGCGATCTGAGGGGACATCAATAAAACCTGGAAACAGCTTTTTTTAAATTTATTTAAAGCTAAATTTGTTAGATCGAATGATTTTCCTGCTGTATTAATCATGTAATCATGCGTACATGATTGACTTTGGTAAAGTGAGAGCCACAATCATAGCATTTCCCATCAAATTTTAAACATGTATAGCGTCTTCCTGACTTCCAACTGTTTAACATCTGAAGCAGTCGGACGTACCCCCTCCCTTTCAACCTTTTCACATCTAAAACACTGAACATGTATGGCGCCCCCTACCTTCGGATGCCGCTCTAACTGGTTGTTATTCCTACAGGCGGAATCCTGATTTTGATAGATCTGTGAAATAGAAAGAAACACACAATGGCTGTTGTGTTAAAACCTTGACCTATGTTGTAAACACGCGTTGACTCACAACGGATGTGCTGTATAGACCTGATCAAACTATGTAGCCTGATGTTTACGACTTCAAACTATGCAGCCTGATGTTTACGACTTCAAACTATGTAGGATGTTTACGACTTCAAACTATGTAGGATGTTTACGACTTCAAACTATGTAGGATGTTTACGACTTCAAACTATGTAGGATGTTTACGACTTCAAACTACTTTTCTCAGACATTATTTGCGCCATTTGCAACTCAACACTATCTCTAGACGAAGCAGTTCGTAGCCTATCACATCTCCGTTATTACCGCTTGTTAGTTGCCAAATTGATTTTAAACAAGTTTTAGGTTATTGAGTAAAAACGTAATATTGCCTTCATATTGCCTCCTTATTGCCTCCATATTGATATCATTTTGAGCTACAAACAAAGGATCTTGAGGTTCTGAAAATGTGCACACAAAAAAGATCACATTATAAACCATTTATAAAACCGTTAATCAACCCTTCCTTCGTATTGATCACAGGACACACCAATAATAATAATTAAATTTATAGAGCGCTGTTAACAAACATGATGTAGGCTCAAGGCGATGTGATAACATTACAATCATAATCACGACAGCTAACATGACAAACTAAACTAAAAAAGTTTGGAATAGATAAGTATTAATGTTCTACTACTTGGATGTTGTGAAACTTTCTATTTATAGCTTTTCCGTATGAAAATAAATCTCCCATATTTAATTATATTTTCATATTTATTGTTATTATTATTATTTTAAAAATAACTTTCAATCTAACCGAAAATAGTATATTTCAACTTTTTACATTGTTGATAATTTTAAATACATGTAAATAAAATGACGTTTAACTTTCTACTTTATTCATAACTAATTGCATTCTCGTAATTGTCTTCACCCATTATAAAACATAATGAAAGTCACAAATACACATCGCATCGCTTCATGCAATTGAGAGACAATGTACAATGCAATTTCCAAATATATTAATTCTAAAATTTATCATTCTTGAACATATTTTACACAATTTAGAGAGCTATGAAACGATAAATAATTGTATTTATGCCTTAGGAACATAACCAATCTGATTGACACTTAAACCGAAACAAACTTAATAAAATTCTTTTCTTTGTCACGCAGATGCAAACATCCAAAATTTACATCAGAATATTTTGAGATTAAACAAAGGAATTAAGTTAATCCATAAAACAAAATGGAAGAAAAAAAAGTAAAGTGTTATTCGATAAAAGGACCTTACTGGTCATTCCATTTCTTTTTCTACTTTTGTGTACACAAACAAACAAACAAACAAAACACACACAATCACACACATTCATGCATCTTTTTTTTAAACAGAAAAAATGGAAATACATTTTTTAAAGTGTCTACCAAAGACTTTGATATATATAGACTGGCCGATAAAAGAATTCTATGAATCGAAAATTTGTGACTTGCAATTTTGTGTACTTTATTATACAGCAGTCTAGTTTCGTTTAATCTCTAAGACTGAAGATCATGCAACTTTTCAGAATTAGGAAATCCGACAAACAATAGATGTAAATGTTTTCAAGTTACATGAAGTTATTTCCTTTTTCCAGTCTATATTTATGTGATGTCTATGGTGTCTACTATGGTGCGAATTACGCACCATAATAACACAATAGTGTGGATGAGTGCTTTAAAAAAGAAGTAGAATTTTGTGCGATCAAGACAGTGTTGTTTCATTGAATTGCAAAAAAAAAGGTGTTATCAAAAAAATTTCCAGTAGAATTATCAAAGCAATCTTAATCTTAAGATGCTATTTTCAAATAATCTCTGGAATTCAATTTCATATAAAATTGGCAAGTTATAAAAATAAGAAAAAAAAATACTTTTAAAAAAGGCGAACTACTATCAATGAGTTTGGACGTCATGTAATTAAATTTGTAATAGATAACAATAAAAAAGCATTTATAAAATAAAAAAGGGGGGAATCACCTAAATTCGAACTAATTGCTCAAACCTTCTCAGGCCAACACTGTAACCACTCTGCTAGTGGACAGCTTGGAAGATTGTAAAGTTATCTATTGTCTCTATAGTCTTGACCAATGTTTTATGTTTATGTTTACTAAGACTCAAACAACGAAATATAAAGAGGACTAACTCAGATTACACCACCACTTCAGTCGAGTACAAATTCTTTCCCTTGATCGAATTACGAAACAAAACAATAATAGTTAATTAACCAATCTGTTAATTTTTTTGTTTAAAATTGATTCTTGTGTTGTCAGGTAATTGTTGTGCAAAATTTCAGCTAAATCCGACATTTTCGGTGTCGGAGAAATAACGTGTTCAAACATTTGGCCAGACCGACAGACCAACCAACAGAGTGATTTTATAACGCTTTGTAAAAAGTGATTCAGGAACGAAATATACTCCCTCCCTTCACTTAAGATTTTTTTTTACAAGTATTTTTTGGTAGCATACTAAGTATAGTAAGTAATTTTTGATTTGTTTAAAATTGTTTAAGATTATTCTTAATTTATATCTCTTGATACATATACATTGAATTTGAAACTGTGTATAGTTATTAAAAAGAATATTTATATTTTTTTCTTTATCAAAGACGTTTTTTCACGTTTATTATAAACTCTACAGAGCAATATAATACGCCTGCAACGGTATACTTCTAATAGCTGTTTGAAGCTGCAAACCAAGGACGAATATCAATAATTTTTTTCATCATATTACTTGTCGACAAATGTATGCATATATGACATAACAGCAAATACAAAACAGAGATATATGTATAAAAAGTACGGAGTGAGGCTCAGTATAACGAATTGTGGAAAGACCCTTTAAAAGCTCAAGAGTTTAAAGTTCTTCTCAATCGATACTTTAATCTCAAATATTCTGTAGAAGTAGCTAAGTGTGGAGCTACAGAAGAAAAATACTGACACTCAGAGACAGAGACCCATTAAGCCTAAAGCCTTGGAGAGATCGCTGATCAGTCCAAACCTTCCCCCCAGCAGCCATTACATAAATATATAAGCTTGCTAAGCTGGACCACTCGTCTTTATCGTTTCATTTATCCTCCCCCACCCGGCCTGGTCATCTGTTAACGTCCCAGATCGTCCATCCCCTAATGGCAGCATTTAAAAACGTTGGCCCTGGAGATGGATACGGTGAGTATAGGAATACAGGGGCTGGAGGGGGATGTATACATTTTGGTGAGAACGGACAGACTTGAGGACAATTATCCTCCTGATGATGCTGTCTCTCTGTGTAATAGCCAGGGGTCAGTAATTGAACTCAAGCAATTCTCTTTCAGATTGATTTAGAAGTGGGTTTAGAATGAAATGTGAGCGGGGAAAGGAGGCCATTGTTTACTGTAGCTGTGCAACCGGTAAACAATTCTAAATTCTTGTTTGTTTCCTCAACTACAAACAAAGGACATTATGGGAGAGGAGGGTTTTGGGGCAGAATCGATATAATGTCTAAATCAAAAAAAGGATTTACATATGAGGCTATATACATAGCTATGACAACATTAAATATATATGTCTTTTAAATGCAAATATTGGTTGCCATGGAAATAGCTGCTATTAAAAAAAAAATTCAAACAATAACATTCTCGTGCGACTTGAATTTATTCTAATGTCGATGTCACTTTGTTTATACCATCAGACAAATTTGTTTGTATTCTCTGCACATTATCAGACAAGCAAGTTTTGCATTATGTGCACATGTTCTGTATTCTGTGCACATTATCAGACATTCCTATTCTTTATCCTGTGCACATATCAGACACTTATGTTCTGAATTCTGTGCACATGAATTATAATCATTGCGTAATTCTTTCCCTACAAGTAATTTCTTAAATGCAATGGTCCCAACACAATTCTTAATTTACCTCCTTGCAAAATCCTTTTTTAAAAAATGTTAAACAATCTCTGAAATTCATTGAAAATCTATTATGAATAGTGAAGAAAAAAGTTAGAAAAAATTAAATTAGAAAACATAAATTTTGTTTCATACGTTTTAGATTTATGAATCTGAAAGTAATTACAAAATTTTATATTCTAGATACATATTTTGAAACTATTTTAATCCTGTTTTGAAAGGGACTTCATCTATTAATAACATACAATATTCAATTTGTTTGTCTGGACGCTTACCCTGTTACACTGATACAAATGAAACTATTTGTATCCTGGCTGGTGGGTCAAAGAAACCAAATTAAAATCCACAGGTAGGATATTAATAAGAAGAGCTATTTAAAGAAGCTTACATTTGGCTTTAAAATTAACCATCTCTGCTGAGGAGAGGATACAATCATTTCCCTTTCGGACGTCAGATTTCATGTGTTCAACCTCAATTCAAACGAGTAATAAGATGGTATAGTAAAAAAAAAAAATGCAAAAAGTATTTTTTTTGTAAACCAGCTTATATTGAGTAAAATCGCTGCTTTATTTCTCAATATTGCAAGTTTCATCTCCACTTAGATATGTAACAAAGTTAATTACAATTAATTGATTAACTAGTTGGTTCATGTTTTGATTTGATTCATGTGTTTCATCGACAATGAATGATTGTTAGAAATTTCAACTAGATCAGAGAATGGGGGAGTAAGAGCAAAACAAAAAGGGATAAAAGAATGCACCCACTCAAGGCAGACAACTCGTGACAAGAGCAAACGCTTCAAGACTGTTTTAAAATATTACGAATACATATTCTTGCTTAGTTAATTATCAATAATCACAAACGTTGCATAGTAAATCTATGTAACCCATGACGCGAAAATGCTAACACATTTAAGTGAGATAGGCACATAAGCATAACTAAAGAGCGCTCTGTAAACACACATTAAGAAATGCTGTAGCAGGCAGAGCAGAATTTGGAAGTACCAAAGAACCAGGAGGCTTTCAAACAAGTTACAAATCTTTTTGAGCACATTAGGAGTTTGCACGCTAATAGGCGGAATTGTCTTTTTAAAATGTACCAGTATGACGTCACAAAAATGTAACTTTAGATCTAGTAAATATGCTGCAAAAAAAGTTCATCTGGTTTGAATTTGGCATAGGAGAAAGTAACTCTGGGGTGATGTAATACTTATAATGACGGAAATGAACTGGATGATAAAACAAGATTACAAAGACAGTTCGTGTGGAAACACAAACTCAAAATCGGCACCCGGAAGCGGCCCACCCATGCAGGTAAAAAGGCAGGTTTCAATATTTTCAGAAAGAATATCAGAATGAAATTCTATCAAATGCAAACGGCAGAGAAGAATGGAGAAAGAAGGTTGACAGATCTTGTGTGGTGCCACAAAGGTTCAGCAGACCAAGTGATAGGTAAAAGTGAATGTGAAGTTAGATATGAGCATGGCTTAACTGATGTCCTTGAATGATTATCTAATTGTTTTGCAAAGGGTCAATCTCTTTTTCAAAGCCTGTAGTGCAGCACTGCCGTTTAAGTGATAATATGAAAAACTACTTAAATAATTGTTGTTTTACATTACTTTCCACTTATATGCATACTAAATAGATTTTTAATTGTCTAAAATGTCGGATTTTCACTTCTAGTTTACGAGATCTAAATGGGACGGACGGACGGACAGACAAACCAGAAAAACTTGTAGCGCCTTTTCCCCTTTTGGGTGCCACTATAATTTTTAACGGAGATAACTTGAAAATATATCTTGGTAGTTCTTCAAGAAATGTTGATATTTTAAGCATTTTGTTCCATTGAACACAATCTTACTTTTGTTAAAAAGATCTAGATTCTGATTTTTCCTCCTAGACCCTAGTCAAGGCAGCCATGTTGTGTCGTTTATCTTCATTAGTAATGCTCATCCTGTGACATTGATTCATTGCTCACGCCAGGTTCATTAGTTTTCTGTTGTCCATGGCAGCTCTTCATTTTTAGCACGTCCATTTGTACAGGGATAATCAAAAGAAATTATTTCTAAGATTAATTCAAGGAATGAAAAAAAAACCGAGGAAAAATATTTTGTTTCTAAGAAACAAAATGTCAAGTTCTTATTTTTTAAAAACTCTTTTGTTGGTTAGCGTGTTTTGTCATGTGTTTTGTTTGTCCTGTTCCAATGAGGCGGAATCAGCTCATCAGAGAATTGCGAAGAGAAGAGCGTGAATCTCAAGAAGATAAATACAGCAATTTTTACAGCAAATTCTGTTTTCTGGGTTTAGGTTTACTCATTAGGTCACATTTCTAGTTAAATTTAGCTGATGATGTGACTATTGATGTGGCTGTTGATGAAGTTGGCTAAAGCGTGTCATTTCTGGTACTAAATTTAGAAAGCCTATAGGATGGAAGACTTAAAAGTAATGTAGCAATGATACATAAAACACTGAACCATAATCTTTAAATACAAAAACAAAACCTAATAAAATACTCAGAAAGACACAAAGATGACACATTCATCATTCCATATGCTAGGACAAATTTGTACAAATGCTCCATCTTCCTTAGGGTTAAGATTATTGAATGGAATGAATTGCCTAAGCCAGACATGAAAACTAATGACCAGGCAGAATTTAAGTCACTGGTTAACATGCATGACTAGATGCATGACGCTTAGGAAGTAACGTCTGTATTTTATAAGATAAGAAGATAAGATGATTTAACAATATGGTTCTAAATGACCAAAAGAACAAGCGAAAGACTAGTTGTAATTAGTTCATCATTTGACACAAAAACAGAACAGTGAAATAAGAGAAACAAATGGCGAAAAGAAGACAAGAACTTCGGTGCACAATTCTTCAATCTCTTCACAATTTCAAATTCCAACTTTTTAGTTTCTTGCATGGAAGTTCAAGTGATGAAAGGAATTAGAAAAAAAAATACAGGAAAAAAGTTGATGAGTTTAAAGTGCAACTTTATGGGAGTTTAAAAGCAAATATCATTATTGCTTTTGTACAGTGTGCTTGCCTGTTTCAACACTCACCAGTGACTGACGTGATCCACTATTGTTCAAGCTTTGATCTAAAGCCATCTCCTTTTTTAGTCCGCAATTACTCCCATCAATTGAATTGGTCAGTGACTTTACCCTAAATGTTGCAATCGTTTCCCTAGTAATCAACCCTTTAGTGGTCCTTGATAAAAAATTGTATGTGCTCGGATTCCTAGAGGTTCATAAGAAAATTAAAATGGTTCATCAATATGATCTGATCTATTTATATGACCCTGTGCTGACACCACTGTGGTACAGTCTCGGTACAAAATGTTAAAAGATCACCCTAAACTTCTAAAGTGTTTGGAACGTGCTGAAAACATTTGTAAGAAAAGTAAAATTGGAACAGCCCGCTTAGAAACGCCCTTCCAAACACACTCACTTCTGGTATGTGAATTCTAATAGAACTTTTTACCTTCCCGGTCCCACCAAAGCCCCCTCCTCTCCAACCCGTACCTTAAAAATACACATTTTTGTATCTTTTACGTAGAATTTAAATAACCCACTTGATAAGTCACATAATATCCCTAAACATATTTTTTAAAAGCTTATAACAACTCTGTCTGTCTGGTATAAGGTTTGTACACGTTATTTTTCCCACACCCAATATCGGATCAAGCAGAAATTTTGCACAATTATTTCTTTTATCTGACAACACAAGAATCAATAAAAAAAATTACCAATTAGTTAATTAACTATTGGTAATTAATTATTTAGTTTGGAATCTCGAGGAAGGGAAAGAATTTGTACTCAAATAAAATGGTGGTAAAAGCTGAATTAGTCCCCTTTATAGGTCATCGTCTGTGTCTTTGTGAACACATGAAAAATAGGACGAGACTGTAGAAACAATAGATAACTATACAATCTTCCATGTTCATAAGCATTCTACTGGTTACAGTGTTGGCTTGAGTAACCTGAGAAGGTTTGAGTCACGAGTTCAAATTCAGGTCATTGCCTTTTTTATTTTATAAATGCTTCTTTACTGTTAGTCTAGATCTATCTAGATCTATTACAAATTTAGTTACATGACTGATCCAAACTAATTGATACAACTAAGAATTTTACAAATATTTTCTTGTTTTTCCGTGAATTCGATTGCCGCTATCACCTTTTTCTCGCCCACCCCCAATCTAGGCCTTAAAAATAGACCTACATAGAATATCCGAATATTCTTTGGCTTTTCAAATCTTTATGGAAATGTGTGCAAGGATCAATGAGGCTCTTTGGATCTTTTTTTGTTATTGCATCGAATGCTCACGTAATATTTTGGTTTAGTCTCTCACAAAAAAACATTTTAACGCCCCTAATACTATTGTGGCCTATTAAGTATAGTATGTAAATTTGAAATAGAACATATTTCGGGCCTGAGAATTCTAGCATCACTTTTCTCATTTCCCGCAAACCCGGTCACCACCCCTAGAAAAAAAATATTCTTAGTTTAAATTTTACTGACTTCTCTTTGGTTTCCTATTGCAACATGTAAGTATTTCATACGTTTTATTGTTTACGTTACAGTCGGACCCCATTTTTGTTGCCGGCTTTATAAAAACATGGAAGCTGTCGTAGTTTAGATTTGACAAAAATATTTTTTTTTTTATATTATGCCTACAAGAGCAAGTTACGCGCCAATCAGTGCTATTGAAATTTACCCAGAAAAAGAATTTAAATAATGCTTTTTGATATGTGGCTTTAAAAACATATTGGGTCTGTATCTTTTATGTTAATATTACTGCTGCGATTTCAATTGTGATAATGGTTGAGTTGTTCAAGGTACACGGTAAGTAATCACAGGTTTATGTCGTATTTTTTTTCGTTTACCATTAGTGATAGGTAAGCGGTGAGTGCATTTTGAAGGCCTTTGTGTTTATATATTTATGATAATGCGTCTATTACATATGATGATAACTGTGGGTGTTAACGTAAATATTTTAGACAACGACCATAATTATATTCAATCTATACATCATATAGTCTGTATATTGTGAAAATTGAATAAATCAAACTCATTTTAAACGGTACTAATCATCTTATAATAAGGGCCCTCATCTAATTACCAAATATGATACATATGTCAATACGCGCGCGCACACTTACACACACGCACGAATGTCATCACAATGTAAAGGACAGCTGAGGGGTGGGTGGGTTGGAGCTATTCACACACTTAAAAGTTCATCAGCTGACAACAGGAACAGACAGGATTCATTATCAATAATTGTTCAAGTGGTTAGAGTTCCTGTTCTCCATGGAGACACACACAAAATGGCAGACATAAACAAGATGGCAGACATATTAATTGAAACCTTCAATTGGCAATGTTTTGTTCGAATTTCTTATTGTTTCACAAATGCAAACGCTTTTTTATGTAAAATATCTCATTTGCATAATCATAAATTTTTTTTATGCATAACAGAGGAAAACAACAAAAGGAGATTATAACAATAATTAGGGATATGTGGTGTCTGTCTGTCTGTCCATCACATTTATCTCAAAAACTAAAAGTGCTTTTCAAATTCCAATTTCACTCCATAGTGATCTAAATGGGTTTAACGTCTAGTTTGTTTTAAATAATCATATTTATTGCAGAAGCATATACAATCTGATGAAAATGGTGGTCGGTATCTCATATCGTCTTTTCAGATAAATGTCCTATGCTATTATAAATGTAATGTTACAATTCGGGTGTGGCCACTGTTATTGTAACACATTTTAAAATGTTTTAAATACGGTTAAGTATGTTCTAAATATGGTTATAACATGTTTACATAAGTTAGTAATCTACTTGGTGAAACAAGTAGTCATACTCATCAGACCTTCTGTTTTTAAAGCTAAGTAAATAGTTCTAAAGCAGTGACGCTCAAACTACAAACTCTGGCCGTTTCCGGTCCGTGATGCTATGATCTTCGGCCTCGTCCCACAATGAGGCCACAGCGGAAGGGTTTTACTGCACTCTTTTTTGTTTTTTAGCGGCCCGTGAATCGTTTGTCTGAAACGCTGTGTAATGCGTGTGTGTGTGTGTGTAACTGATGTGTGAGTGTGTATACAATTTAATTTATGAGAGTGTGTTTGTAACTTAAATTGTGTGGATACAATTGTGAGTTCGTCACTGATTCTACTTCAGTTTCTAAGTTGATGTTCAGGAGCCTGGATTTAAATTGTAATGACGGAATGGTGTGGGGTAATACGTCTTCGTAGTGTCAGAAACTCTTGTTTCATGACCCGACATTCCGTTGCGATGCCGAAGATACTTGTTTAGGTAAACATATTTCTTATAATGCACGAATTAAAACAAACTCCACACGTTGAAATCATGAAAAGATTAAACACACTTGCAAACACTTAATGTAACTGAATTTCAATAGCAGATTCACAATAATAGACTTAATATCTTGAATAAAACTATGTTGACAGACCAAGCTTATCTTCTGTATTATCTATATTCTTTATATCTTTATTCTCTCTAAGATTAACTTCTACACAATAATGGAAAGAGAAACCTTTTTTTAGCTTTCTTTGCCATTTTTACAATTATGAAAAAATGAAAATTTTTTAGTTTTTTTTTTCCATTTTGCCATTTGAAAATGAAGCGGGTTGCTTGAATCAGGCAGAAGAGAATATAACTTAGTAGAGTTAAAGTATCTAACATGCACGAATAGATTGACACAGAGATAAACGTGGGATACAATTATCTCTTCTGTAAAGGAAACTCTGTAATGTATAAGTCACCATTTTTAAAAATCGTATCCTGCTTCTCATGAAACTTGTATTTTGCTTTCGAATTTTGTCTTCATTTTTTTTTGGGGGGGGGGGGGGGGGGGGGGTTCTTTTTGTTTTTAACTTCTCAATTTTTGTTTCTCTGCTTTTTTTGCTTTTTCTAATTATTACTTTTGTTTTTCTCCCTTCCTAAAATGTTCTCTCTAATTTCTTTTTTTTTTTTTTTCTGTCTCCGATTTCTGTTTGCTTTTTTGAGAATGGCTGAGCACATTCTTATAAATGTTTAGTCTCGGCTTTTTGTAAAAGTGCAATTTCTATTATTAGCTTTTTCATTTCTTCAAGAAAAATAAAATAAAACTTAAAAAAAAAAAAAAGAAAAGCTTATATTAAGTGTGTTTGTATCAATTAATTTGGATCAGTCATGAAATTAGTTAAATTTGTAATGCATCTAGACCAGGGGTTCTCAACTTGTGGATCGCGACCCCATTGGGGGTCGATTGACTACTTGTTAGGGGTCGCCTAAGGCTATCGAAAATATGGATTGTTTTGTCTATTCTTCTATTGCTGTATGTGTGTGCGGGGGGGGGGGGTCGAGGCAGAGTGGGGGATTGTAAATAGAGGTCACCGAGCATAAAAGGTTGAGAACCGCTGATCTAGACTAACAATAATATATCTTTGTGATTAGAAATATTATTATATCAACACACTCTGTCTGGCAAAATGTTTGTACACGTTATTTCTCCCACACCTAATCTCGGATCAAGCTGAAAATGTGCACTATTTCTTTTACCTGACAACACAAGAATCAATAAAAGAATAAATTAACCAATTAGTTAATTAACTATTGGTAATTAATTATTTTGTTTGGTATCGAAAAAGGGAAAAAAATTGTACTTATAAGTTGAACTAGCCCTCTTTATACTTTGTAGGTCGACGCTTTAAATTTTGAAGCTAACAAAAGATAACTAAAAACCTTCAATTTTTACAAGCGACTGCATGGCATTGTGGTTAGTGTGTTTGCTTGAGGAGGCTCGAGCCGTCGAATTCGAATTCAATTTTTTTTTAATAAATATATTTACGATCACGCTAACATTTAACAAGATACCCCTTTCTTTCTCCCCCCCCCCCTTTCCATTTTTTTTTACAACTGGTCCAGACAAGTGGTAGGATCATAGCTTTTCGAGAAAGCTAAAAGCAGGAAATCGCGCTAAACAGAAACAATAGGTAAAAAATATGTCTAAACGCACTAATTTATTAGTGTTAGTCTAGATCTTTTACAAATTTAATTACAAGACTGATCCAAACTAATTCTTACAGCTACGCTTAATATAAGCTTTGTTTTTGTTTCAAATTCATTTTATTTATTTTTCTTCTTACTCATTGTTTTTGTTTAGCTACGGTCCTATCATTGGTCTGGAAAAGTTGGGAAAGGGTAAGGAGGGGCCGGGGGGAGGGGTGAACGAAGGGGGTGTCTGGGTGAATGTTACCAATGATCGCTTTATAAATGCCTGAAAAAAAATAGTTCAACGATCTGAATTCGAACTGCTGACTTAGGGCCTAATACCAAGCATATAGTCCACTTGTTAAGTTAAACAATTAAAAAAAGTTATTTCAGTGCGTTTC
The DNA here is from genome assembly GCA_030265305.1 of Biomphalaria pfeifferi. NCBI lineage: Eukaryota > Metazoa > Mollusca > Gastropoda > Planorbidae > Biomphalaria > Biomphalaria pfeifferi. Next base: position 3,553,722 of record JASAOG010000018.1, on the reverse strand, counting down.
CGACAATTGACCAGTAAATGACAGATGTGAAGATATTAAGTAATCTAGCGAGGGTTATCTTTCCGAACCATGCACGTTTCCGGTGCAAACAAAAGGGGCCAAAGATCGATCCTGGAAACTATCTGCCTAGCTACCGACGAATTTCATATCTTGTACTCCAGGAATCTAATACCTTAAGCCTGAAAGAAAACGTCTGTGGGTCTTATGATTTATTTAGATTTGTCCTGAGGCAATTCTAGATTATCTTAGCTTCTACAGACGTCCATTTTCTGCTGAGGAATTTAATCTATATGAATTTAATTCGTTGAGAACATCTTAAATGGAAACTCGGATGGTTTTTCAAATTTGAGTTATTGACATATTTAAATTCTATGTAAATTTAAATTTTCTATTTAAATGCTTAGAAACATTCATATTTAATAAATTAGTCAGTAAATTCTTGACTTCTCAAAAAAAAAAAATAAAAAAAATAGGGTTCTTTGAGTTTTTGCTTTTAGCTCAGTCAATATATAGATATATATAGATTCAAAAGCATTAGGATAACCAACTCGAGAAAAAAGTAACATTTTCATCTAAGCCCCTCCCTGTCCTAAGAAGTAAATAGATCGTGTGTCTGACTGATTCTAACAAACTGGTCAGTGTAAGGCTAGTCTAGACTACGTGTAGTCGGTCATGACAAGACAACCAAGAGAGTTTTTTCTGAGGTTATAACACTTTTCGATTTTAGTCTTCTTTAGGTGTATTTGGCTGCTGTTACATTGAAATGGACACTTAATTATTTGTTCTACGTGCTAGCCTTCTGAGGTCATTTATAGTTGGATTGGAACAAATGTTTGCTCGTTGAAAGTGCAAATAATCGTTTGTTTTGAGATAAGTAGCTTAGTTGACAGCCACGACCAATATTGAAGACTAATTTTGATATAAATGAAATTTGAATAGAACAGAAAATTTAATGGAACTAAAAATTTGATTTGCCTGAAGTTTTGAAAGAACTAAAATTCAGATAGGCCTATAACTCAAATTTTGATACAACTGAAATTTGGATGGAGAAAAATTTACAACATACATTTAATCTCACGACAGCAAAGGTGGTAAGAGACTTTATGACATCAACAGCAAGGAAAACAAGAACAAACGCAGCAAAAATTAAAAGGCCCCCACAATATGTTCTCTAAAACCTGGTCACGAGATGTTGGGATGTTTCAAAATGTAATGACCAGATATCACGGCCGTAACAAGAAATGTGCGGCATTTAAACACAGTAGAATAGAGTACATCAGTAGTAAGGTACAGAGACATAAATAAAGAAGTTAAAAAAAAAAATGAAAAGGAGGGGGGTGGCTACAAGTTACTCTGAACATTGAAATTCCTCTTTCTTTCCATCATTTTGTACCCTCCATTGCGGTTCAGGGAGGGGTGAGAGGGTTTGCTGGTTCAATGGGACACTATGCAGGATCAATATCTTGCATCTCCAGCCCCCATTCCACCCTCCCTCTCTCACGATCTCCTATTCTAAACAGCCTTCACCCTCGCTCATCGTAACTTGAACCATTGCCAGGAGTTAGACAACTCACAACGCCCCCCCCCCCCTCCGTTTCCGGAGTGGAAAGCGTACACTATCATCTACAACAGTGGTCCCCCCCCCCCCCCAACTGAATGACATTCAGGGTGCATATTTTGTGCGACGGTTTTTTTTATTAAACAAAATAAATTTGGATATAACTGATGTGTTATATTGAACAAAAGCGTTTTCCAGATTTAGTGATGAGCCAAATGTATTTTATAATGGGACTAGTATATAAAGTTTATTTCAATGTGCCAAATTTTAAATTCTTATTAGCAACATTCTGTAGAAACATTGTGACTTGCTATGTACTACTTCACAGAAATACTCTAATAAAGAAAGTGACAGTGCCATCTACCAAAAAGCTTCTCTTGCTAATAGCTCTGCCATAACTTGCGTCCTCGTATATGCGTCATATATAGCTCCTCCTTCATGGTCGAAGATGAGCACATTTCTCGTAGGCGTCATATGCTACAAGTGGGCAGTGTACGACTTCCACCTTCTCTCCTCCTCCCGAAAGACAAATGCGGAGATAATCGTTAACCACATACAGACTGACCACAACACTGACCACAACACTGACCACAACACTGACCACAACAATCATGCATTTAACTTAATCTAACATCTGCCTTAGCTGTTTTATGACCTCATGGTTACAACCTATATTATGTAAGGAGTAAGACTCTGGACATCTGCCTCTGCTGTTTTGATACCTAAGGTATTAAACTTTGGGGCCATCTGCCTCACCTGTTTTGATACTTAAAGTATTAAACTTTGGGGCCATCTGCCTCACCTGTTTTGATACTTAAGGTATTAAACTTTGGGGCCATCGGCCTCTGCTGTTTTGATACTTAAGGCATTAAACTTTGGGGCCATCTGCCTCTGCTGTTTTGATACTTAAGGTATTAAACTTTGGGGCCATCTGCCTCACCTGTTTTGATACTTAAGGTATTAAACTTTGGGGCCATCGGCCTCTGCTGTTTTGATACTTAAGGCATTAAACTTTGGGGCTATCTGCCTCTGCTGTTTTGATACTTAAGGTATTAAACTTTGGGGCCATCTTCCTCAGCTGTTTTGGTACTTAAGGTATTAAACTTTGGGGCCATCGGCCTCTGCTGTTTTGATACTTAAGGCATTAAACTTTGGGGCCATCTGCCTCTGCTGTTTTGATACTTAAGGTATTAAACTTTGGGGCCATCTGCCTCACCTGTTTTGATACTTAAGGTATTAAACTTTGGGGCCATCGGCCTCTGCTGTTTTGATACTTAAGGCATTAAACTTTGGGGCTATCTGCCTCTGCTGTTTTGATACTTAAGGTATTAAACTTTGGGGCCATCTTCCTCAGCTGTTTTGGTACTTAAGGTATTAAACTTTGGGGCCATCTGCCTCTGCTGTTTTTATACTTAAGGCATTAAACTTTGGGGCCATCTGCCTCTGCTGTTTTGATACTTAAGGTATTAAACTTTGGGGCCATCTGCCTCACCTGTTTTGATACTTAAGGTATTAAACTTTGGGGCCATCGGCCTCTGCTTTTTTGATACTTAAGGCATTAAACTTTGGGGCTATCTGCCTCTGCTGTTTTGATACTTAAGGTATTAAACTTTGGGGCCATCTTCCTCAGCTGTTTTGGTACTTAAGGTATTAAACTTTGGGGCCATCTGCCTCTGCTGTTTTTATACTTAAGGCATCAAACTTTGGGAACATCTGCCTCTGCTGTTTTGTTACTTAAGGTATAGGACTTTGGCAACATCTGATGAATGTATTTTAGTTCGACCCTTCACAGAGTTTAAGAAAAGAAAAACGCTCACAATTGAGAAACGCTCTCTATCAAGTCTGTCGTGTGTATGTATAGAATGTGAGTGCGTGTATGTGTGTGTGAGAGAGAGGGAGAGAGAGAGTAGTATGCAAAGGGAGTATCATGTCGTTAGTATTGAATCGACAAGTAACAAGTACCCACTGGACTAGAAATCGACACTGGAAATTGAATGCCGTATCGATGCTACTTTTGAATATTTAATACCAACGATTTCCTAGTTTTCAATGACTAACAGGAAGAGAGACAGGGTGAGTACAGAGACTGGGGTGGGGGGTAGCGGAGTACAAAAGAAAGAAAAACAAAAAGAATCGAACTGTAAAACTAACGAAATACGGAAGAAATAAGTTTTTATAAAACAAGTGTCTATAGTAACCAAAGGATGAACTGCGACTGAATGTAATTACATTTGTCAGGAGGGATAACTAATAGTGCATCATTTAGATCATAGAAGCGCGAGCGTTTTAAAAGTACGTAAGAAGATTTGGATAAAGTCTAAAGGAGGTGTGTGTCTGGGGGAGGTGTGTGTCTGGGGGAGGTGTGTGTCTGGGGGAGGTGTGTGTCTGGGGGAGGTGTGTGTCTGGGGGAGGTGTGTGTCTGGGGGAGGTGTGTGTCCGGGGGAGGTGTGTGTCTGGGGGAGGTGTGTGTCTGGGGAGGTGTGTGTCTGGGGGAGGTGTGTGTCTGGGGGAGGTGTGTGTCTGGGGGAGGTGTGTGTCTGGGGGAGGTGTGTGTCTGGGGGAGGTGTGTGTCTGGGGGAGGTGTGTGTCTGGGGGAGGTGTGTGTCTGGGGGAGGTGTGTGTCTGGGGGAGGTGTGTGTCTGGGGGAGGTGTGTGTCTGGGGGAGGTGTGTGTCTGGGGGAGGTGTGTGTCTGGGGCAGGGTGTGGAGGGAGTCTTTTTTAAAAGAACTGTTTTGTATTTTATTGAATGTTGCCCTCATTATTGTAAGACAAAATTTTGTTTTTAAATAATTAGAAAAAATGTTTAAGAAGAAACATTTGTTTCTTGTAAATGACCTTTATGGTTTGGATTTTAAAAAAATATTTGGACTTTTTTTTAAAGTTATTCTCAATGAAAAAAAAAAAAAAAAAGTTTTCCAAAAAGCTGATTCGACTTTTTTGTTTAAATGCCCTCCACCTGCCTCGAGATCGAAAACTTTAACTTTTCTTACAGACTTTTTTTTTGGTAGAGAAATGTAAGCTGTTCATTTCCTAGCAGACGACAAGATTGACAAGTGCTAAAAGAATAGTTCCACTCAAATCTTGATTTCTCTGTGTTTATTCTTAGTATTGATCTTGTTTGTTTGTTTTTTAAATATAATTTATTGCTTTCTCAATGGACTCAAGAGTAAATAGTGAGATTGTGTAGATTTATATAACTTACAAGATTAACAGACAGATCTCTTCTATTTGTCATGCACGCAAAAAAAAAAAGGAAAAAAAACATCGTGATATAAGTATACTAGCTACATAAGGTCACTACTGACTAAATGCTGGCCACTAGTGCCTAGATTAATACGGACCACTACTATCCAGATAAATACTTGCCACCAATATCCAGATTAATACTGGCTACAAGTGTACAGATTAATACTGGCCACTACTGCCTAGTACCATACTTACCATTACTGTCTAGATTAATATTGACCTATACTATTTATATACATACTGGTCACTAATGTCTATATTTCTACTGTCCACTACAGTCTATATACATAAAGACACTACTGTGTAATGATCTAAGACTATTTTACTCAGGTGACATCTACAGTGAGCATATGCAAAAATAGACGGTACTCACGTTTGCAAATATTCCAGTACCAGTAACAGTCTGAGCCATTGACAGGAAAAATTTCTGAAAATTATCCGCTCCATTAAGTAATCTGCAAAATAAAAATAATAATAACATTAGTAATAATAATAATAATGATAATAATAATAACAATAATAGTAACGGTCAGAACAAGAGGAGCCAGAGGATCAAACTGGCGAGAGAAATGAATATTTAAATAATGAAATCGTTCTTCCGTACAAATAGATGTGATGACAAACCCCTCCCAGATTATCAGCAGCAATATGTCCTGGAATTGAACAAAATCTATCTTACCCTAACGTAGCACGACAATTGCTGTGCCAGATAAAGAGTATTAGTTCGTTTCTGACATAAAGATAAAAATAATAATCTGTGTGACATGTTACGTCTCGAGAGACAATCTTTTGCCTAAGCAACTTCTTGTGTGACTTAAGAGGCAAATCATTAAATAATAAATAAAAATAATAGAACATATAAATGGAATAACTAAATGTTCTTATAACAAGCCATGTTGGCCGAACTTATTTGAAAACCTTCTCATTGCATTTTGTTATAAATTTCATATACATTAAGCTAAAGAGAATTACAGCAAGCCCCTACCCCACATGAGATTATTTGCTTATTTATACATTTATTTTTAATGATTGTTAAAACCCTTTAATAGAGTGGCCAATATATTCATTAATGTATTTATGGGTTGGGGTTTTTTTTTGCCTTTATTTGACTAAGGACTAAGGATCATTTTTATACAAAGAGTTGCGATAATTTAGGTTGATATTTTTTTTTTTTTTTTTCTTGTACTTCTAGGCTATGCCATTCTCCATGCGCTATGATCCAATCTCATTCGCAGACCTGTGTTTGAGGTATTTGAAAGAAGGTTCCGTGCTACCTTTAGGCGCTCAGCAAACAAAACTCAGTCGGAATTCGAGCTCGAGCTTCCTTCGATAGGTAGCCAAGAGGTTTATACAACTCAGCCAAAAGGTTTATACTTATACAACTCAGCCAAGAGGTTTATGCTTATACAACTCAGCCAAGAGGTTTATACTTATACAACTCAGCCAAGAGGTTTATACTTATACAACTCAGCCAAGAGGTTTATATTTATACAACTCAGCCAAAGGGTTTATACTTATACAACTCAGCCAAGAGGTTTATACTTATACAACTCAGCCAAGAGGTTTATACTTATACAACTCAGCCAAGAGGTTTATATTTATACAACTCAGCCAAAGGGTTCATACAACTCAGCCGAGAGGTTTATACTTATACAACTCACCCAAAGGGTTTATACAACTAAGTCAAGGGGTTTATACAACTCAGCCACACATGATAGTTTAAAGTTGATGATGCTTACATTTACTTTAATGCCTTAACACATTAAGTTTAAGTGTCTGCCCAAAATAGAAATACCTGGAACATTTTCAGAGAACACAATGCTACGATCATTTTCTAAAGACAAATTTTTTAGGCAATATGGAAAAACAGGTCTCATTATTTTAATACTGATTAAAAATAGAGTTAATACTTTATTAGAAAAAAGCACTATTTTAATATCTTTATCTTGACCTAATTCAGGACTTCAAAGGTTAGCTGGAACAATGCTTGTAAGATTACGAGGATGATGAGAGCTAGAGATGTTTGTATAACGCTGGCTGCTCAAAAGGATGAAAGTGGCTTATTAACCACTAAAGAGCAATAATTCAAGATTGACATCATCAAATGTGCCCGTACCTAGAATGTCAGCAGATCAACCATAAAAGGAAACAACTCCAAATACTTTGGCTTCAGGGCAAATGTAAAATCAACAGAACAACTATTGACAAAGTGAAATATACAGAAAAAAAAATCTTGTATCACACCTTGCAACACCTCGACTGCAACTAAACAAATCAAATAATAGTCAGCGTAGTCCCAGACGTAGCCAACGGTAATGTATGTATTGGTGAAGGACCATTTCGTTTCAACTAGCAAACAAAGACTTCAAGAACAGAATAACATTGTTATAATATCAATTAGAATGTGATAACAACACTGCTGTTTAAGTTGCAACTCATTTTATTGACATGACAAGAAAGTGAAAAACTAAAAGGAGACTAACACACACTGATAACATACTTGAGAAAAACGTGAACATACCGAACAGTAGAACAAGGGAGACAACAAGCAAACACACACATAACATAAATACACATAAATGTAGGAAACATTTGCTCAATGCAAGCTTCTCTAGGAGGCTAAACAAAATATGCATTCAATAGAAATGGTGAAGTTTCGTGTACCTAAAGAATATAGAATTTTGAATCTGAAATAACAAATGTGTGTGTCTTTGTAAAGCTTTTGCTTAATTTTTTTTCCCCATGTTTAAATTTCTGTCATTTTGTTCCCGAGTGTCCATCATAGACTTTCTTTGCCTTTGATTGTCTGTCAAGTGTAATCAGTAGAAGATAAATTAGCGCAGACCAGGAAAACAAAACACAAAATGGTGAAGCATATACAGAGAATGACATTGAGGGATAAGCAAAGAAAGTTGGACAGTGATAGAAAGAGAAAGAAATAGATAGATAGAAAGAGAGAAAAAGAGAGAAATAGAGAAAGACAAAGAAAGAAAAATTAAAGGAGTAAGAAAGAAAAAGAGAGGATAAGAAAAAGAGAGAGAGAAAGAAAGAAATAAAAAGAGAGAAGAGAAAAACTAAAAAGATCCTAGAAAGCAGATTTTTTTTCCCTCACCGGACAGGAAAAAAAAAAGAATACGCCTACGCAATCAGACACGTACACGCTCAAGACAGGCAGCCCAAGAAACAATGGACATGCAGAATCACGAGGCGGGAAACTGGACAACTCACGCAAAGTCTGCTCCCACAACAGCACATAATGTCACTCTTTAGGGGACGGTGAAGGCTTTAAAAAAAAAAGGAGAGAAAATTATTAAACAGGTAAATATCGTATAGCGTCTTAATAAAAAAAAATGGCGGAGTAATCAATGTTCACGCGACACGTCCTGCGATTTTGTGACGAATTCGTAATGTTTAACTAGAACGAATACGCAGCCAAAAAAAAGTCCGGGGAGGCGTGCATGTTGCTATGATGGCGCTCGTTAGCTTTGGTTAGCAGCTTTTTTTGTTTGTGAGTTTTATTATGTTTTGTTAATGTTTGTTTTACATAGGGAGTGGCAGTGGCGTAACAAGGGTGGGGGAAGAGGGGGAAGAATTTGAAAATCTCCCCGGCCCCTACTTGGAGGGGGGGGGCCCAAATGAATGTGGGTTTTTTTACATTAAATATTACGCAAAATGCAGGGACCTCCATAGAGGTCAAGCCCCAAATGATGAAAAATTCCTAGCTACGCCCCTGGGGACAGGGCTGGACGCAACGGCATGTCTGACTGTATAGCGTACAGTCAACAAGGAGATTACATTTGTCAGAGAGTTTTAGCATTATGTCAGCCTTGTATAAAGAAGAACGACTTGACGGAATGGTGAGCTCCCAAGGACGCTAGAGGATTGGATTAGAATAGAGCAAGGGCATGTATGCCATGTATGTCATGTACCTCACGTATGTCATGTATGTCATGTATGTCATGTATGTCATGTATGTCATGTATCTCATGTATCTCACTTATGTCATGCATCTCATGTATCTCACCTGTCATGTATGTCATGTATGTCATGTATCTCATGTATGTCATGTGTGTCATGTATCTCATGTATCTTATGTATGTCATGTATCTCATGTATCTTATGTATGTCATGTATCTCACCTATGTCATGTATCTCACCTATATCATGTATATCACCTATGTCATGTATCTCACCTATATCATGTATCTCATGTATCTCATGTATCTCATGTATCTCACATATGTCATGTATGTCGTGTATCTCACATATGTAATGTATGTCATGTATCTCACGTCTGTCATTTATCTCATGTATGTCACCGCCAAAAAAAAAATAGGAAAAGATAAAAAAAGGCAGTCGAAAGAGTGGACAGCTGCCCGTGTTTATAAATATTGACTGTTACGTAGCCCATCTTAGTATTGTAACACCGTTAGTACAATCCTTACAATTTTTAAAAGCCTTCAGAACAGAAGACTTAAAAGTAAAGTAGCAATTATACATAAAACACTGAACCATGATCTTCAAATACAAAAACAAAATTTAATAAAATACTCTGAAAGACACAAAGATAAAGGCACATTCCTCGTCCCATTTGAGAGGACACATTTGTACAAATGCTCATTCTTCCCTAGTGCTGTAAGAGCATGGAATGGGTTGCCTGAGCTAGCCAGGAAAATAAGTGACTTGGCAGAATTTAAGTCATTGTTAACATGCATGACTAAATGCATGAAGCGTAGGACGTAATCTTCTTTTTTGAAGTAACATCTGTATTATATATGATAAGATACGATAAAAGGCAGTAACTTAGATGTTGGGTTTAGAGAGTCTTAAACTTATAAATATGGTTATACTAGAGGGGCGTCATTGTGTGTACAACATGCCAAAATAATTTCCTGTCGAATGACCAAATTAACCGGTAAAGAAGCTTTAGCAGTGCGCCGGTCCCTATGCGAGACATTGTCTATATCGCAGGGCACCCATAAGACGTGGGTCCTAGAAAGGTTGCCCTATTCGCAACCCCTAAGGCCGCCTCTGGCTGCGCTAATCAGCATCCTCGTATTCTGCAAAGGCGATCAGCAACATCACCATAATTAATTGACCTTTTATTTTGTTTTATAATGACTGTGATGTAAATTAGTAGAGATTATCATCTATGGCTGAAACAAAAAAACCTACAAATACTTATCTGGCGTTTCGGCGTATCTGGTGTACAAAATAAAGCAACTGTTGAAAAGCTAAGGGTTTTTTTGTTCAATTTATAAAATGTTTTGTCCAAACTTTAGCACTGCATGGTCAAGTTTGATAATCTCTTTGGTTTGTAGCTTTTGTTTAGTTGGCAGCTTTGAGTTTCAATTTAGCGTCATTGACGAATTGTAGTTATCCCAATATAGTTGTTGAATTTTAATTTGAGCTGACTGTTTTTATACTACACCTTTTTTTGTTTTAAATTTGAAATCAGGTAAAAACAAAAAAATATATATATATATGTACAAGTAATTGACTTTCCAGTTTCAGCCAGACGACATAAATTTTATGAAGTCTTAAGTGGACTGTACAGTAACGTAAGTATTTTTCAAATAATAATAATACAAAATAAAGGCAAATCTTGTTGATAAATATTTTGTTGGAAAGAACTGGGTGGGCTGTATATAAATGACAATCATCTCGTGAAGATGTCGCCTACGTATTTGTCCACATTTCTCTGAGGACACAAAAAATCCGTTTGGGAATGTCTTCCATCATTTGTCTATCAATCTTTATATACACACAATGACACACACAGAGACACAGAATTCCTCACACCTAAAAAAAATAAAAAATCCAGACCTCATAAAAAATGAAATGAAAGTTTTCGAAACAAATTTCAATACATCATGTTCTAGCCAAATGACATGTGGCAGGTGACAGGATTTTGAAAAGTAGCCAAAGACAAGGAAAGAAAAAAAAGGAATGTTTTCTTTTCCTTTAGTTTCTTTATTTTATTTGCTAACCTTTTTTTAAAAAAAATATGTTCCCTCGTTGTGGAGAGAAGTTAAAAACAAACTTTTTATCCCCTAATGACTAAAAAAAATCTGACTCAGCTGTTATATTACAGTAAAAAAAAAATATATAATAATTTTAAATTTAAAATATCATGATATTACGTTCTAAAATGTTAAAAGAATGATGCTATATAAAAATGTCTTTCTTTAAAATGTCGCTATTAAAGAAAGAATGTCGCTGTTAAAGAATGTTTATTTTGAAAATCTCTCTATTTATTGGCCGTTGTGCTGGCCATATGACACCCTCGTTAACAGTGGACCACTAAAACAAATGACCTTTACATCATCTCCCTGATCGTGCGGTATTCGCTCTCGACAGACGTCTCGATGGTCACTGGTTCGAATCTTTTCCACCATCCAGTGCCGTCCTGCGGAGTTTTGGTAGGAATTTAAAATAAATGAAATACTGTGCAAAGTAAGAGACCACTTCTTACTGAGTCTCTAGCCAAGCAATCATGTTTTTACAAAGCTTACGTAAACTCTGTCTGTCTGGTCAAACGTTTGGACACATGATTTCTCCCACACACATTCTCATATCAAGTTGAATTTTTGCACAATTATTTCTTTATTCATCGGCATAGACAAGACACGAATCAATAAAAAAAAAAGACCAATTAGTCAACTGGTTATTACCGTAATAGATTTTTTTGTTGGATACCAGCAAGGAAAATTAATCCTTCAGTATTCACAGATAAGTCTAAATATGTAGGTTTTCGTCCCCATAGATAATTATACCCGTTATTTCTGCAACACATATTATGCGACCAAGTAGAAACCTTAGACAATTATTTAGTGAACCTTACAAGACATGAATCATTAAAAAATTAACAAATTAGTCAATTAATTATTAGCAATTAAATATTTAGTTAGATATCAAATAATGAAAATAATTTCTAAATAATTTAGTTATATAACTATAAGTGCGAAGATAAGCTTTTTTTTTGCTTGTTTAGCCTAAGAGTTGTACCAGCGGGTGCTAAAACATTTAACTTTCAGAGTAGTAACAGCAGGTGCTAAAACATTTAACTTTCAGAGTAGTAACAGCAGGTGCTAAAACATTTAACTTTCAGAGTAGTAACAGCAGGTGCTAAAACATTAAACTTTCAGAGTAGTAACAGCAGGTGCTAAAACATTTAACTTTCAGAGTAGTAACAGCAGGTGCTAAAACATTTAACTTTCAGAGTAGTAACAGAAGGTGCTAAAACATTTAACTTTCAGAGTACAACCAGCAGTTGATAAAACATTCAACTTTGATCAGGTGCTAACAAATTAAACGTTCACAGCTTTAACATGAGGTGCATCAAGCCATCATAAAGGTAACATACAGTAAAACAAAAATATTAGTTTCGCATTTTAAAAATAAAATAATGCTATTTTCGTAACGAAGCTTGTAGTTGTAAATAAGTCTCTCGTTTCGATCAATACAATCATTACCCTGCTGAAATGTCAGTCATCTTTAAATACAAATATTACGCAGTGTCTCGTATGCATTACATAGGACGAAAAACTCGTATTTTCAATATCAGGTTGTCGGACTTGTTCCAGGGTATTTGCATGTAGGTAACAAATGTATTAAGCAAGCAGGCTTAAAAACATTTAGGTTTAATGCTACGGTAATTTTGACATTTCTTTTATCGACTCTGTCTGTCTGTCCTATCTGTTAAAAAATTCTCCCACTTCCCATTTTCGGATCAAGTTGAAACTTTAGAAAATTATTAATTGCTCGTAAAGAACATAATAATAAAAAATAATTACTAACTTAAATTAAATAGTGATAATTAATTAGTTTTGTTTATAATGAAAAAAAGGAAATAAATCTTACAGTAGAGCAGTTGTTCTCCCTAAATATTTTTTCTATTTTTACTACTTAACAAAAATATAAGAAGAACTTTTATATTGGCACATATTATAATAATAATAATAATAATAATAATCTTTATTGTCCGTAAGGAAATTTGTCTTACAATTTGTGCATTACACCAAACAAAAAACATTATAACTGTAAGAAACCAAAGTGTACATTCACACCAGACGCACTCATAATTTACATGTGACAAAGTTTATACCAGATTGTTCTTAATCAATGATTTGATTGCCAGGGAAACAAAAGAGTGTTTGTGTCTGTTAGTCTTTGCTATCGGTGTCTTGTATCTCTTTTGTGATGGTAAAATCGCAAAATCCTGACACAAAGGGTGATTCTTTATTTCGAGGATCTTGTTAGCTTTTTTTATAGATTGTTTGTCTCAAACAGCTGCCAAATTGGGTTTGTTTTTTGCCAATGATTTTACCAGCAGCATTTAGGATTCTATAAAGTTTATTTTTATTTTTAATGCTCAGATTGCCATACCAGGCAGTGATATTCAAACTTAAAATATTGCAGATGTGAGCGTGATAAAACATAGCCAAGGCCTTTTCGCTAACATTAAACGAGGACAGTTTTCTTAGTAATCGTAATCTTTGCTGCCTTTTTTTGCTGATATAATCAGTATTTGGAGTAAAATTTAGTTTATTGTCTAGGATAGTACCAAGGTATTTAAAGGTTTGCACTATTTCAATAGTCTCTCCAGCTACAGAAACAATATCATTTTCCTTCTTTTCCCCACAAAAATGTCATTATGCAGGAATATGTTAATACTAAATTTTAAAATATAATTATTCATAATAAGAAGGTATTTATTTTTAGACCTCGCTATAAATGGGAGGTGGTCAACGAGAATGTCTTGTGGGCTGTGACCAGCACAACGACCAAACGCCTATGTCAGGATTCCATTAGAGTTGGGTGACGTCAGGGGAGTGAGAATAATCTCAAAATTCAAAATGCCAGTCTTCTTCTGTGTTTTATAAACTTTAGACTTTGGTTTTCCAGAAATGAAGATTATTAAATTCTAGTCAAAAACTCTTTTAGGTCAGCAAAGTATAGAATGGAGTGGGATTCAAACTTTCTTTGGAACACAGTAACAACAGTCCGAAGAGCATACCACACAACCACTCCCATGACACCCTCGTTATCCAACACAAACAAAAAAAAACAGGGGGGGGGCATCTAGATCTAGAATGAACAGTTCAAATAACTAAACTCGAATAAGCATGCAGACACACTCACAGACACTTACACAAACTCACAACAGCACAGCATTGTGCATAGCCTAGTAACAAGACATTAGGGTCTTAAGAGAAAGTGTCTTATCGTTAGCTTCAATCATGCATGATTGTTTATTCCAGTGGAATACATCCTATTATCTCTTTCGCTATTACTACCAGCAGAGGAGAACTGGGGAAGGAGAGAGGTGGGGAGCTACTCCTCCCACTTTTTGTTCCCTCTGGGTGGGTGTGGACGAAGCAATCTTCTGCAGATATCATCTTAGAGAGAGAGAGAGAGAGAGGAACTCATTGTGGTCAGGTTTGTAGAATCTTCATAGATCAATCGTATTGTTTGTAATATGTTGTTTGCTAGGAGCTGGTTGTGTGTTGTATGTAGTATGTTGTCTCTTGTCTGTTGTATGTCGTCTGCTGAATGTTGTGTGTTGTATGTTGTATTTTATCTGTTGTCTGTTGTGTATTGTATGTTGTGTGTTGTCTGTTGTGTGTTGTGTGTTGTATGTTGTGTGTTGTATGTTGTCTGTTGTATGTTGTATGTTGTGTGTTTATGTTGTGTGTTGTATGTTGTGTGTTGTGTGTTGTATATTGTCTGTTGTATGTTGTCTGTTGTGTGTTGTATGTTGTGTGTTGTATGTTGTAGGAAAGAATCGGACACATGTATGTTCTTGGCATGAGCTTCTAATTGGGCGAACATACACCTTGTATTTTCGTGTACCAGGACTTGGTAAGCCAATAGGACACTATATTCGGTGTACTAAACTCTTGATGGAAGAATCCGTGTACGTTCTTCAGACAACAAAACTCCCATCACAGTTTCAACTCTTGTACTTTACTCACTGACTCTAGATGCTAAGCTACTTTATTAAATATTCTAATAGTCTTCCTAAATTACCAAATAAACTCTCCGCCCCTCGGCCAATCAACGCCTTTTCATTGACCCCCCAACCCAGAACGACCATTAGGCGAGATTCGATTGGCACCTGGCACAAACTGTATGCTCGCCCAGCTGGTCGATTTTTAAGGCCCTAAAAGTTGAGCTACTTTCTAAGTGTATGGTTACTATCTTACCATAAACGCAGTATTTATTTAAAGAATAGATGTACATGCTTTATGCTGTTTAGGAAGTGCATCGTTTTTTTTATACTCAAGAATGTCAAATAGTCCTAGAGATTTAGTTTGATAAAAATGACTTACACACATCAGAGAGGATGTATGCGTATATATCGGTCTATTAATCTATCTCATATATCTACTATTTATTTATCTATTTATACCGCCAATCGATATATTTTACCTACCTATCTCAACAATCTATATATTTTTATCTATTTCGTCCATTCATGAAGTCTATCTCTAGATACACTAACTGGGCCTTACGGCGTAGTGCCTCGAAGCCTCCATACAAGTCGATTGCCTGTCCATAACAGTCCACATCTTAGCTTCGGGAGCTGAGGACACTCCAACATATGCGACACCGTTTCGACGCTCTCTCCACAGTGACGGCATAGGGAGTCATAGCTCCGACGAAACCTGGCAAACTATGCCCTACTAGGACACAGGGTTCCCATCCTACACTGCGCAATTTGTTGCAAGGTTTGATCTCCTCAACCGTCACCACGGATCGTAGCGATCTTTGGTGTGACCCATACGCTGCCAGACATCACGTGCTCTGTCGGAATCCTCCCAGGACTTTAACCACTTCTCATAAATGGGTGCTCGGATTTCTGCCATTTGTCCGTAGAAACATGCTTGTTGCTTCGAGATACGCAGCTGGAAAGTGAAGGCGTCCACTGCATAAAAACGAAAGCTTTAATAAATAGGCGGATGTTATCTGCGGCGCCGACTTCAACATTCCCATTTCCCATGTCTTTTAAAGGATGACCTTTGAAAGTGAGTCATATCTTACAATGTAACTGAACCAGTTCAGCTCCTGTCTCTTCACAGTATTGAGTAGATCTACTTTCTTTTTGCTTGCCAGAGTGTTGATTGTAAAAGTACAAACTCATTTGTCTTCTGTTCCTTGTATCTGGTACCCACCATTTTTCAGCAGCATTTACTCTCAAAGACTTGGATTCTTTTTTTGTTTGACGTTTAGATTATCCAGAAATTGTATAGCTATAAAGCCAATTAATTAAAATTTAATTTAGACAAAAAGATATAAAAGATATAATCCATAAATTATTGAAATATGCAACTACTAAATATAAAAACAAGGTTACACAAACACAAAATCGGCCCCCGAAGTGGTCTACATAGACCTAGAGTCTTCACCAGGATTCGAACACGGTACTTCTGGTTCCAAGTGCTTTACCACTCAGCCACATCATCTAAATATATTCATTTAGCGCACGCTTATAGTTTTTAAAAATAATAATTATTAACCCTATACATACATTCAAAATTAGTAACATGTTACATGTAATAAAGAGAAACTAAAAAAGATTTATTCTTCTTACAAAATTAGATAAATTGGCAACACGAAAAAAAAAATTCTTGACCTATTTTAGTTAGGTAGTGAGCTAGCTAGAAATGACTTGAAAGACTTGGAGTAGGTCTACTTGGACCAGACTGTCCAGACATTCCCCTCGCAAAATAAAAATTAATATCTCTATTGTCATTTGTCATACAAACTAAACATGGATCTAACTAGATCTGGACCTAGTTTTAGATCTAAATCTATATTCAAGATCTAAGTCTAGGTCTAGAAGTAGATCTATGTCTAGATCTAGAAATAGATCTTAGTCTAGTCTAGAATTAGATCTAAGTTTAGATCTAGGACTAGATATAGAATCTTGATATTGAATCTACTATATCTAGACTAGAGCTCGTATGAATTTACACGTTTAATCTTCAAATTACCAGACCTAGGCCAATGTTATGATCAGGAATAGTAGGCCTTTTGTTACCGGGTAATGGTGTACTATGCTGTTCGTATCCGATTAATTTCTTAATATGATACTATTGTTCACATAATAAATAAATCTGCATCCCTAAGCTGTCAGAAGATAAGTTATTGCCTTCCTTAATAATTAAAATTTTGTTCAAATTATTAATACATTTATAATAAATATATCTAGATCTGGGCTCTATTTAGTATTTTTTAGACTGTCAAGTGTAGGCCCCTTTAATGAGGATATATCAAAACTGCGCACTATAAAGGTAGTTTGTTATTTTTGAAACTTATAAATAAAACGAAGTTCGTAAAAAAATTCTTTTTTTAAAAACAACATTTGAATCAGTATTCTATCCAATGAGTTAGTTAATAAATGAAAAATATATTTAATAATGAACCATTGACACTTTTACCATTGTGAGCTTAGATGCAATTTTTTTTTTACCAATGCGTGAATCTATGAATGAAGGTTGAGTTATTAATGAAGAAGTCCATGACCTTTTAAAAAAACGTTACCTCCCCTGAAGTTTTTATTGAAAGGTGGTGTAATTTTTTGAAAAATCTGCTTGCATATATCATTTTATAAAATTAGATGGTTCACTTTCGGAAAAGAAAAAAGTAGCCGTTGCATCAGAACTTTGATCATGATGTCCGATTTGCATTTTTTTATTTTAGTTTCTGAGATATAAACGGGACGGACGGACAGACAGTCCAGACAAAAAAAAAAGCGTCTTTTTCACCCTTCAGGGGCCGCATAAAATCTGCCAAATATTACAGTACATTTTATATTTAAATGTCTCATAAAGACCTATTTGTATTCCAGTCATACAGACTTTAATTCCCTTGAAATAGTGAGATAACTGACATGACTGTCTACGTCATATCAGGTGGAGGCAAGCGTGAATTAATAACAGATCTTTCTGACCAGATCATTTTTACTTCCGGAAGAATCGCGTCAAGGGAGACAAATCAGGTGGAGATAGTAATAGAATTACATTAATTTTTGATGCAAACTTGTATGCTTGTGTGTGTGTGTGTGTGTGTGTGGTGTACTTAAGTAATGAAAAAAAGGACGAGAACGAAAAATAAATGAATAGAATAGAATAGGAGAGAGAGAGAGAGAGAGAGAGAGAGAGAGAAAGAGAGAGAGAGAGAGAGAGAGATACTTATTGCTAACCTCTGTTTTTGCTTGCAACACTATCAGTAAAGATTATACATTTTCAGCTTCAAATCTTTGCTGTACAGTTCAATCGCACACCGTGTCACATTCAATGGGTGTTGTGACACGGTTACTGTGTGAGGTCAACCGTGACACACGGTCAAGTGTTGGGTATCGAGAGTTAGGGGTCTTGCGGGAAGTGACGAGGGTGTAAACAAGAAGAGAGGAATTCAGCGAGTGAAGTTAGGTATCTGTATATAACGTTTGCCGTGTATATATGCTATGTTGAAATGTTACACAATTAAAAGGCACTTTAAACGTATATGGACTTGTTTCTTCACAATGGGTTAGGGAGGGACGTCATATTTAGAATATCCCAAAAAACAACACTTGTTAATTATTTTATTAGAAAATATTTTTTTTTCACAGATTGTCACCTTATTTAATAATGGAATATTCAAACTTTTAACTCCATCTCTCTATATTCATTATTAAAAAGCCAATATTGATTCAGCCTGTCTGGTACAAATCTAGAACACGTTTAGTCTACAACTTCCGAGTCTCGGAATAAGATCTAGTTGAAATTTTGCACTATTACCCAGCGTCAATGACAGCACATGAAGCAATCAAAATATTAACTAAGGAATTAATCAATTAGTGGTAACAATAACAATTTTTAATATGTAAAAAATGGAGTTAAACTTTGCAGTATTGAGAGATATGACAGTGATTTTGTAGTTCGATTAGTTTTTTTTTTTTTTTTAAATTTACTATATCTTTTCAATATGATAAAAATGTAGCATACATTTAAAGCATTTTAAAAATATTTTGCCTCTTCTTTTTCCTGGTACTGTTTCCTGAAGGAAGGCTTTTGCGAGCCCTAAGGACCTTGTTATAAAGCCATAAAGCTCCATTTTGGTTTTTTGTGACAGTAGTTAGCAGCCGTTTGAATCATGTTTCTAATCTCTTCATTTATTATGCGGTCATTGTAGGACCTTTCGTTATAGAAGGCTTCACTGATCTGCAACGTCACAACCTGTGGGCAGTTTAGACCAATAACTGGTTGCCACAGACCTGTGACCGTTTCCTTATCTTACGTCGTATCATAGAAAACATATTTGTAGGATATTGTAATCCAAACACCGATAAACTAATACACCAACAGGCTCTTGAAATATATGGGGCCTGCTGGCCGACTGGTAAAGAGCATGGCTTTCAAACCGAGGAATCTGGTATTTGAATTTCACTGACATCTGAATTTCGGGTTTTGTAGGGCGCCCGTGAGACCACCCAATATTAGTTGGAAAAAGTAAAAGCGATTGGTCATTGTGCTGGTTACATGACATCATCTTTTACCGCCACATCCATTAAGTACGATTTTTTCCCTTGTTCAAGATACCAAACAAAAAATAATAATTACCAATAGTTAATAACTTATTGGTAATTTTTTTTTGTTCGTGTGTTGTCAGGTAAAAGAAATAATTGCGCAAAATTTCAGCTTAATCCGAGATTGGGTGTGGGTAGAAATAACGTGAACAAACTTTTTATCCTGCAGACAGACAGACGGACTGATAGACATAGTGAGTTGATATAAGCTTTATAGTAAAAAATGAGAAAATATTTTCAAACAAATTACAAAAATCAAACTAAAACTGGTCGATGAGTTCTTCCTAAAGTGTTGATTCCAAAGAGAACCCAAGAGACAGAAACAGAGCCCCAGACAACTCACTGAGGTGTCTGTCAAATTTTAATTACATCAAATATTCCAACTAAAAGATCGCGTGCTTGTCAGCAAATTTGTCGTCGACTCTGACGTAGGATTTAGTGTGAAGTCAGGGACAAGGGAGAACACTCATATTCATACTATGATACAAAGTCATCATGGACAGCAGACTACATTGAATTGACCACGCAATCAGCTTGTAGAATTTTCCTTAAAGCTAAGGCCTACTTTTTATCATTGCTTGCATTAAAAGTCAAGTTGACTTTTCGACCTAAACAAATGTAAGAATTATTATTGTTTGTATTATTATTGCCTAAAATCAAATGATATTTTTGGCACTGCCAGATCTGAGATTGGTCATAGGGAAGCGAAATTCATTGTTGTCCCTCTTAAATATTTTCTGATGATGTGGTAGATTTGCAGCCATGATGCCCTCTGACAGGTAGCAAACATCTAGTTAGAAATGAAAGCGGCGTCAAAGATGTCTGAGATCTGTTGTCAACCACCCCTTCAGCTGATATCAATATTGGGTAATTGTAGGACTTTGTAGGTTAAATAAAGTAACTACCAAAGTGACTAATCCCCAAGCTTAGGATTTCAAATTGTAACCTTCAAATTGTAATTCTAAGAAGTATTATTAAAGAATGTTAGAAAATAATTTTAAAGAAAGAAAAAGAACTATACAATAAATTGTTTAAAAATCCAATTCATACTTTTGTGCAAAAAGTAAAACTAAACAATT
The DNA here is from genome assembly GCA_030265305.1 of Biomphalaria pfeifferi. NCBI lineage: Eukaryota > Metazoa > Mollusca > Gastropoda > Planorbidae > Biomphalaria > Biomphalaria pfeifferi. The sequence continues at coordinate 3,533,261 of JASAOG010000018.1, read as the reverse complement.
ATTTGCTAATATTCGAAACAAGAAAAACATTTTAAATACTTTAAAAAAGAAAAGACAATACGTCGTATATACGACTTATACGTTAGTCATCTAGATCTATCTCTTAACAACTAAGAAATGTTAGGTTTTAAGAAATGGAACACTCTTTACTTCGCCCCCCCCCCCCCCCCCACACTGACAAAGATTCCTGAGCGAATGCATAGATCTAATAGTCTTTATAATATTCCAATGAAAGACATTGAGAGCTAGATTTAGAAGACGATACGCAAAGCTTTACTGAACATTAATTTAATTATTAAACTCTTGAATAATTGCAGAAATACCTGAAGATATAGATCTATATTCCGTTCAAGATAAATATTTTCTAGTTCTCTAGCCAAATTGAAATGTATTTCATTTCTTTTTAACCTGACAAATGATAACGGTCAAACTAGAAATTTTCCCCGGAGTGACCAGCAAGCTAGTAATTCTTTTCTCAGCGATATACATAAACAGTTTAATTTTTTGAGAAATAATTAAATCTGTTTTTGAGATCAGCGTTCAGGTTCTGCTCATCCAACCTCCATGAAGTTTTGACTTGAATAGAGGTACTATGAAAAAGACAAGTCTAGAAATCAAACCCAAGATATTATTATAACACGTCCTTATACTATTAAGAAAGCGTTAGCTAAAAGTTGAAATTGAAAAAAGATATTTTTAATTTGAAAATTCTTTATGGGTGAAAAACCCGGCTCTAACGATTTTCCAAGAAATTTTACTGCTTATGTATATCTTTGAGAAAAAAAAATTACTATATTATTGGCTATTCAGGTAGGCCTATACTACTCTAGACTACTGTCTTTTAAAGTTTCTAAGCCTGGGTCTGTACCTAACTAGAATTCTATACATCGTAACTCTAAAATAAATCTAGTATTCTAGTCTAGACAAGTGACTTTCAATGTTACTATGTCTGGAACTTTAATCACTACACTGTTGTCGCTGGCTAAAAATGCTTCCTTTTTACCAATCATTCCTTACAAAAGGTCTTCAACTCCATAAAAAGGAATAGTCTAAAAAACAAAACAGTTTTTTTCTGTTAATTGTTTCTGTATTCATTTAAATTAGAATTTATAAAATGCAAGCTGAATAAGGGGACATAAATAAAGACAAAGATAATGCGGAAAATGTTTCATTTGCGTGACAGAGTTAATCTCTCATTAACTCCCGAAGCCCTATGTTCTGTTGACGCGGGAAACACTTTATTTTCAATTTAGAAACTTGTAGTCTGTTTCTATTAAAGAAGCCCGACAACTTCAAATAGACCCAGAAACTAGGTCGAAGCATCTAATGTCCCAATTTATTTAATTTTAAATGAATTTACTCGACAGGGGAAAAAAAAAAATTAGAAGTCGTGAAAATGTTATGCTTGCTGTGACAAGATGGCTGCCAAAAGGGGAAAAGCATTTCCGCCACAGACGAAGAAATGTTGAACTGGAATCTCGAATGAAACGAAAGAGACTGTTAAAGGGGCGGATAAATGGAATTTGATTTCATAACGCTCAAGTAAAGCTGACTTTGACTTTGTACAAAACTTGGGGTTCACTTAAAGATGCCAATATACAGTTTAAATGGTTCCATGGGGTAAGGAGTTAAGGGGGGTTGTCGTGTGGTTGAGTGATAGAGCAGTTTCGAGGGTTCTTGAGTTTGAATCTCGGAGAAGACAAGGATTTGAAAGTTTGGAATTTTATAGGCGTTCCTGAGTCCAAGCAGCTCTAACAAGTACCTGTCCTAAGTTAGTCAGAACTAAAGGCCATAGATCATGTCTCATTGATAACGTTTAAAAGGGGGTATATTTACTTGCTTTTACATAATTTCATATATTTTAGATATACCTATATATATGTGTTGGACATACATATGAATACATTTTCACATAAATACATATTACGTACATATATACTGAATGAAATTCATTAAGTGGGAGTATCAAAGAAGTCCGTGCACTATGTCAACGCGCCCCTGGCTCCACCCAACTCTAATGGGTGCCTGACTTTAATTGGGGAAAGTAAAAGCGGTTGGTCGTTGTGCTGGCCACATGACACCGTGCTCGTTAACCGTTGGCCAAGGAAACAGATGACCTTAACATCATCTGACTTATAGATCGCACAGGGGGAACTTTACTTATTAGTTTACTTATACACTCAAAGTTATGGATTTTATTTAGTCAATATAATTTTATAGATCCCGGACTACGCTTGTTGTTTTTGTGTGTGTGTGTGTTAGATTTATGACAATGACATCACCAAACACTACCAGTATCGAACGGCCTCCATGATTTTCCTGGTCGTGTGGTATGCGCTCTGGACTGTCGTTCGATGGCCATGATGGCCTGGGTTTCAACCCACACCCCGCCATACAGGTTTGGTCTAGGATGTAATTATCTTCTAAACATTTAAAACAGACAAAAACCCATTAGTTTTGATGGAGTTGATATTTTGTTTCTTTTTGTCAATTTTTTATAACCGCACTGTTATTAAATATACCAAACTGTCTTACTCTCAAGGCTGTTCCAATAAATTAAACAATTCTCATATGTACATATCAATCTGAAGGAGATTTGCCCATAATTCAACTCATCGCTTCTAAAACTTCTGTCACAATGCTCTTGAAAAGGAAAACAAGAACACCATTTCCGAACCTAATAAATTGTTTGGAACGTGGAATTACTACTCAACACGAACTGGATCGCTCCAAACATGGACATCGTGTAGATTTAAAGTTTGTCTTCCTTGACAAAAGTTTGAAGCACTCACAAAAAGAAAGAGAGGAGTGCGGAGCCAGTACGTTGTGGGGGAGATTCGAATGTGTGAATGTTGTTTGGGGTTTGCGTGAGAACAACACGTTTAATGCAGTCACTGGAACAGACTTGGTTTAGGCTGCGTTGAATACAAAATGAGTATAGTTTATTTATACCGACCAACAACGCGTTTTGTAAATTAAAACGCTTTAACGTCAACAAATCCGAAATTCAGAAACACATGGCATATTGACCACTCAGAGTTGGGAACTCAATGATTAATGCTTTGAGACTTGCCTAGCCCTGTTGACAAGGGCGTTCACTGAACAGTTTTTGAAGGTGGGTTGCGCAGTGTTAAGATATAATTTAAAGAAACCTTCATCACTTATATGGATTTAGTTAAATGTTCAATTGTACCGAGAGATCAAGTAATTGATCTTTTAGATAACTAGAAAACGATGTACTAACCCAGAACTAACAGACTAAGTTAAAACGGTCTGTTCAAAACATAAACAATTCTTCCAAAAGAAGTTCGCAGTCCAATGTCACCACTACCTCACCTTCACCTATCCCCTAGTCTGTTGGACAGTCGGGGCACTACACAAGATTTGTCAACTTTCTTTCTCTATTCCTCTCTGTCTTTAGCCAAATAGATAGAACATCTTTCAATGTCAGGCCCGTCCATTCTTCTTCTTTTTCCTGGTACTGTTCACTGAAGAAATGTCTTTGCAAGCCCCGAAGACCATTAACATGGCCATAGAGCTTTAGTTTCCGTTTTATTTTTATTTTATTTTTAGTTAGTAGGTCATCGTGGGGTCCAATGGCTGCAGTCACCCTGTCTCTTATCTCTTCGTTATGTGATGCGGTCTTTCAATGTGATACCCAGGATCCTTCTGTAACATCACAATCCCATTGCTAGGCTCCTCCTCTCTAGCTCTGCAGTCAGGGTCCAATGTCGTTAGACCAAAAAAAAACGTATTGTACTAAGTAATGCAGAAGTGTGTCTCTACCCTTATTCCATCTCTATGCTATTTCCGTCCTAAGTTTTTTAATGTTCTGTCACGTCATTAAGGAAACCCCTCAATTAGAACCAACTATAGTTATTACAATAGGATCTCATTACAACTAATAAATGATAAAGATCCTCTCCTATAGTTAATAAACGACCGCTTTCTATTGTCATCGCCTGGTGTAATTAACTAGACAATTACTTGTGCTAATATTCTCTAATGTTTCCCAAACTTTTTCCTTAACGGAACACTTCGCAGATTCTGAGTTTTTAGCGGAACACTTAGCAAATTTTTAGAGACATTAATCAACTGGTGGCCTACTAGTTACATTCGATTATTCCAGTAGTTCGTGGAACAACTTTTGAGGCCTCGCGGAAGTCTAGGGTCCCACAGAACACAGTTTAGAAAACACTGCTGTAAAGATATCTCGTGTAAAGATACCTCATGTAAAGATACCTCATGTAAAGATACCTCATGTAAAGATATCTCATGTAAAGTTTTTTAAAAATATGTCAAAGGGATTTACGGAGAGAATAAACTGTTGAAACACGGCTTTGAAAAATAGATTTGAATGTTTCAAGTGTAATTGATTGTTGCCAACTTTGATCTGCAGTCATCATGAAAAATACAATCGATGCAATTTCAACATGTCACAGTACTGTGATCATTATACGGTGCTTAAAAGAATTATTCAAAGCAACAGATTTCTACAAGACAAAGGAAACATTCATTGGCTTGACTTCCAAACCGATGGGTCTCGGAATAGAATTCAATTTGAAGATTGGGACTTTAAATTTAGGATTTTGAGAACTCTCCCGAGTAAATCCAATACTAATGGATACCTGTCATTAGCTTGGGAAAGTAAAGGCGGTTGGTCGTTGTGCACACCCGTTAACTGTCGGCCATATAAACAGATGAACTTTACATTATCAAACCTTACATCATCTGCCCCATAGATCAATTGGTTTGTAGAAGAATTTTTGTTTTTCTAACGGTCACACATATACCAAATGTTTATGTAAGAAGAAAATTGTTAAAAATGCATTTTAAAATAAAGTTTTGAAAATAATTTTTTTTATTATGCAACTATCTCACCATAAACAAATGTAATTCTTCTAAGTAGTAAAGTTGAAAAATTATACAAGTATAAACTATGTTTTAAAAGCATAAATGTAAAAAAGAAAAGAAACAAAATAACTAGAGTTCAAGCTCTTCAAAACCCTGTCTTCCAACCCTTGACCTTTAGCACGTGATGTGGCAGCCAAGCAGACGATTTAATTTTCATTAACTTCATTTTTTTTCCTTCTGAGCAGAAAAAGTATTGGTTAACAGGCATGCCACTCACGTCTGCACTTCAAGTCTGCCGGGAACTACTCCACTACTTCATTTATCACATTGTGATATCACAGAAACATTTATGTCGTCTGTCCGGTAGTAGAATAAACTAAAAAAACAAATTCGATGAAAAGTTCCGGAGAGAAAAAGTTGTTAATCAGGAACAAAACAAAACAAACTAGAAGCATCAAGAAATGCTTCATGAACTAGAGGTATTCGTGATCACTCTTAAGGATTAAGTATTCATCTATGTGTAAAGAGAGCTAATTTAGGATTTTAAGGTGAAATCCCAGAAAAGGCTAAGAATTTTTATTTTGAAATTTCAAGGCATTCTTGAGTCCCAATACTGGGGGTCTATTATTGTTCCAGTAGGGATATCATTAACTAACTGCTATCTACTTGCAAGACCAAGTGTGAATGGATTTAAGTGACTTGACTGACTTAATCCTGTGCACTCCCACGGGAGCATAGGGCCGCAACCACACCTCTCCACCGAACTCGGTTCTGAGCAGCTTTCTTCATCTGCTCCCATGTCATTCCAGTACCCTCAGCTTCACTGATGACTGACATCTTCCAGGTTTGCTTGGGTCTGCCCACTTTCCTTTTTCCTTGTGGGTTCCAGTCAAGTGCCTGCCTTGCAACATTGGTAGCTGGTTTTCGCAGGATGTGTCCTATCCAGCTCCATTTTCGTTTTGTGATGTCTTGGGCTATGGGCTTTTGTCTAGTTCTCTCCCACTAATCGATAGTAGTTAAGTTTTCTGGCCACCTAATTCCTAATATCCGGCGTAGTAGTCTGTTAACAAAGGTCTGGAGCTTTTCCATGTTTGTTTTAGTGACTCTTTAGTGAATCATTAAGTATTGATATGCAATTTGTAAATCGTGCACATTTTGTAGCCTTGAACAGAACATGTCTGATAACATTGATGTATATCTGTCATACATAACTTTCATGTGAACATAGGTGTTCATCGTATCTACTTAGTGTACGATATTTGAAAGAGAAACGTCATAATGTCATCAGCTTTTTTTATTTTTCATATTTACTAAACGCGACGGACAGACGGACGGTTTAAAATTTTTTTTTTTTTTTTTGTTTCAGGTTCTGTCGACACGGTCTAAGAAGTTTATACGCCTCCTCTCGCTCTCTCTCTCTCTCTCTCTCTCTCTCTTTCTCTCTTCTTTCCATTCCACTAGAGAGCGCCTCGTTAGCTGCAGAAGAGCCAGCACCTAGAAGAGGCTGAAAGGGCATGACGTAATTCGATTGTATTTAGTTCTTTAAGGAGGAAATAGGCGTTAAGAGAGGGAGAGTGAGAGACAGGTTAAGTGTGAGGATGATACAGCGGGTAGAGAGAGAGAGAGTAAAGGAGAGACGGGAGAACAGATATTGCAATAAGCAGTGTATCGGAGAGCGGGTAATGGGATACCAGGCGCACATGAGATTGATACCAAACAGCCACCCCGGTGGCCAATGATGGGCAGATCTCTCTCATCTCCCTCTCTCTTTCTCTCCCTCTCCTTCTCTCACTCTCTCCTTCTCTGTTCATCTCTCAAAAACTAGTGTTTGATCCCTATGAGAGTGCTGTTCCATTGATTCTGTGACATGGGGAAAAAAGAAGCGATGAGACTAAAAGAGCGAGAGAGAGAGAGAGAGAGAGAGAAAGAGAACGAGGCTATGGTGGGGAAAAGAAAAGGAAATAAACCTCTTCAGGAACATTGAAATTGAAAGAGACCAGAAGAAGACGAGATAAATGAAATACCACAACGCAAAGAACCAGGGCATTGGTGGCAATAGAGCGAGGACAAGAGAGAAAATAGAAACTGTTTTTAAAAAGTCGGAAATCCCAATAAATAGAAAGCTTTTTGGTGTATCCGGTGTACAAAATACTATCCGGTGTACAAAATAAAGTAATTATTAATAAGATATGTTTTTTGAAAGTTATATATCATGATTGTTTGCCATTTTAGCGATGCAGAATGAAATTTTGGAGCTATTTGTAACTTTTTAGTTGGCAATTCTTGAGGTTCATTTTAGCGTCCTTGAGATTGTTTAGTTTTTATCCTGAACATCTCCAATGTGGCCAACTTGTTATTTCTATTATATGTATACTTCTAGCTCTCAAGAAACTACATTAGTTTCTCTGTATGTCTAGGTGTCTTTGGGTTCAGCTGTAATTACATAAACACTTAACAACTCGATCAAAACACGGAAACTTTATTCTACTTCATGGCACATATCACACGATGGTCTCTCTCTTCTCTGATAACAAACACACTTCCGGTCATTCGTGCATTTGTAAAAATATATTATAGACACATATAGACACAACTAAAGGCGGGAGGTTTGAACTAGGAAGTAAATTGTCTTCAACTCAGAAGGAACATACGAAACATGTCAAACATTTTACAAATACCAGAGCTAAAATACTATGTTTTATTTTGTTATTGGGTGGACAAGCCTTTAATTTTAAAATGCACAGTTACATCCGTGTGTTGCCCATCTGTTCTTAAAAAAAGTTTTTTGTTTAAGTTGCTCCACTGTCATAGAGTGAAAATCATAGATATACATGTCTATGTTGAAAATGTAATGCTTTCTTCAGAATGTAATGGCGTGTTTGCGCACTACAAACATAAGAGTTTTAGAAAATTTAAATTTGATTCTTCGGTTCTACAAAGTGAACAGAAATTATGAAATACTTTCTAAATAAACAATACTTCTTTCAAATTTTATTGTATAAACAAAAAAGCTAGCTATTTCATTTTTCTCCCAATAAATATTGATTTACATGGGAGATAAAAATGGAAATGACGAGACTTCAACTTTTGGAAAAAGCTACACACCTGCGAAACGAATCACATCAACAAAATAATAAAGAAACTATTTTGAAGACATAGAACATGAAAAAGCGCGTGTACTTTGCAGGGGCTAGATCTACCTAGCAGTCAAGGTAAGTCAAGTCTGCCTAAATCCGTCAGCATCGTCTAATTATTTAGTGCTCTGCAAATCAGTCAGCAGTGTCTAGTTAGGATAGTCAACAGTTGTATAGCAAATGGTTAGTGAAAATGCACATATAGAGGGTGTTGTTGTTTCTTTTAAAGTATTTGAGAATTCGATGTAAAAAAAATTGATCAATGATCAGTATTCTAAATAACTCTCTGTGAAATAAAAAAAAACAAAAAAACAAACAACAGATGATTGACTTTTGGAGATTTCCACCATCTACTAAACAATTTCAAGGACGCTAACCTGAAGGTCACTGTTGCCAACTAAAGGAAAAAAGACATGAGTTATAATTTTAATACTATCCCATTACTTTTCAGTGGATTGTTGTATTAAATCCGTTCGTTAGTTGCCCTTAAGTTTCAAGTCAAAGAGTGAAAATGCCTCCCTTTTATTGCGCCACAAACGAAGCGATTAGAGAAAATGTGGATTCTGCAGTGCCAAATAGAGCACAAAAAATATCATACACAGTTTATCAACACTTGCTTTATTTTGCACACCGGATACACCAAAAGCTATCTATTTATAGTTTTTCTGCCATGCCGATTATCGAAATATGACCCTCAAAGTTTCTCATCTCGTCAAACATTGCTTCCATGCTCGCCCGCATACGTCACGTGTGAAAGTTGTGCCGTTTTAAGTGTTGGCATATCCACGGGGAGTGGGGTGGGGTGATATGAGAACTAATCACACACATCATTGAACTAATACTCTCAGTGGTATCACAATGGGTATACTTTTTAATTGTCAGAAATTGCGACATTTTTTTTTTGGTTAGAAATGAACACATACAAAGACATTTTGTGTGAACTTTCGAATCTGCCTCGTTTTCATAACGAGGCCATACGTAATAATGCAAACAGGAAACTAATCCATTCATGTAGCGAAAAGGTGGACTCAAACTGAGATACTCCATGGAAGCAAGGATGAAAGTCGTTCACCGCATTTTCCTTTCTTTATTCTCTCTACAAATCATTTATTATTTCCCGGTTCCAAAATAACTTTCTAAATGCAGCGAGTGGATGTTCTCTTCAAATTAATGAACTCTGCCTTAAGCGAGATATATGTGAATGATGTTTGGCGAAATTCTAGCATCCTATTATATATGAATTCTTATAATTGAAATGTCTCTGTATATAACAGTGAAGCCCATTCAAACTTCTAGTACAAGAGGATTTGGTCACATTACACAATGTATTTCCATTCTCTTCATTAAGCCAAGAATGAGGTAGTGTAATGGTATGTATTATTCACTAGTGTGTATATGTGTTGATGTCAATTACTTCCCTTATCACGGTCTGTATATCCCAACCGGGATGGTCTAACAATGACTGACAATAAATTGTGTTAGGGACCATTTGGCGAGGTGCAGGAGAGAGGAGGGTGAGGGTGGTGGGTGAGGTATTGGACGTTATTAGCTGGCCGATTTTCATCTCTGACGTAATACTTCATAGAATTCTTGCCTTGAAATGACAGGACCGATCACTGGTAAACTGACCAAATTTCCAGAGAAATCCTGCCATAGATTCGTGTGAATGTGTGTGTGTGTGTGTGTGTATGAGTTAGCGCCCTTATTACAATATGTAACTCTAGCGAAGCTTGTCAGATTTCAACGCATGACTTTGACAAGACGAAACGAAAGAAAACAAAGTAACTTCTCGTTTGAACAAAATCTCGTTAAATTATTCTCTTAGGTTATAATTTTAAAAAAAAAGAAGCAATATTATTAAATGAAAGTTTTTCTGATATAAATTTCTTAGATTTGATAAAGCGATTGTCACAAAGGTTGTCTGTTGGTCGCCGTGTAAATATTTTACCATTTGTACCGCAATAAATCTATTCTAGACTGTGAGACTGCATAACAATCAGTTCATTGAATAAATGGGAATATTTATAATGTAATAATAATAACAATAACACTAACAATACAATAATAGCGACTTTCAAAACATACACGTCTCTTTGTATGGACGGAGCTAGGGTTGTGATTGTGGATAGTTTGTAGTTCCTATCTTCTGATATTCATGCTGAACATATTGAAACCTGCCTTTTTACCTGAGTGGACCACGTGAGCTGGCACACAAACTTTCTTGGTTTTTGTTTTTTATTTCATTTTCAAGACCCCCACGATTCTTCATTTCTCTATTTTGTTTTGTTCTACATTTTTTTGTTCTGTTTCCCTCAGAGTTAAAGATTTTTTACTTACTGACCCATACAGGACAGCGAAGGATGGCAGGGGGCAAGGTACGAACCCAGGACCATCGAGATGACTGTCACATCAAACCAGCATGTATTTAAGTGTCAAAGTTACAATAGTCTTCTGTTCATGTTAAGCCATGTTGCATTTCAAGCCACGTCACACCGTTATTATTACTTGTGCTTACTTTTGTTCTAGCTGTTTCAAAAAAGAATGTAACCAATGACAACATTTGTAACAGGAAGTGCGTGTTTGATCGCTGGCCTAAATCTGAGGCTGTCGATTTGAATAAAACTTTTATAGAGCAGTGGCGTTGCGTGCATTGTTGCCCCTAGGGGCAGGATTAAATTTTCCGATCTCCAACCTACATTTTCTCATCCTTCCTTAATACGATCGGAAGTGGGTATCTTTAAATGAAAGAGGTTTCATAGTTACACCTTTATATTGTTACTAACCGGACATGACCCGCGGCCTGTGGGCCTTAGTTTTGGTATTACTGATTTACTGGTTTGAATATAGATCTATGTTAAACACAATGAACGTTCCCTTCACAGTTTTTTTTTCTTTTGCCATGAAATCAAAAGTGGAGTGTGAAAACGGGTTAAACGATTTGTTAAAACGTTGTTGTTTTTTTAAATAGTGATACAATTAGGTACCTTTTGTCAATTTTTAGGGCCCTCCGGTAGTGGTAGGAACATTAAACATACACTACGGTCTCCGCTATGATCTAAGGAAATTTAAGCCTAGTTTTATCAAGATTGGTCTTACGGTTTTGATTTCTATGCGGGACATACATACATACCTACACCTTACTTTCTGCTTTATATATTAGAATTATTAACTAAATTGTTTGCTTTTCGCTAAATAATAAAAATATTTGCTTGGTATCAGATACCAGGGGAAAAAACTCTTGATGGTAAACTTGAGGAACTCTTCAATGCTGTGAGAAGACGAAAGTTGAGCTGGCACGGTCATACTGTAAAGTACAAATCACTGTCAAAAGTCATCATTCAAACTACAGTGGAAGGACCATAATTAAAAGATCTTCCAAATTCCAATGAAAAACTGTGTGGAAAACGTGAAAAATATTCTGCTAAGCACTGCTGCTGACTGGAAAGAGTTGGGAAACCTGGTTACACGAACACGACTCTAAATTCTGTCTAAGATTGGTATCTATTTGAACTCTAGGAGTAAACGCAACAGAAGATCTTTGATTCATACAAAGCCCTGGGAAGAGATCAAATGAACAGTGCTACAAGATTTGCATTTCTAATGGATCTCCAAAAAGTTCTCGGAGAAAGCAATGGTCATATGCTTAAATAAACTGCGTCATTATGACTCAATAATAATGACTGCAAGTCTAAGATATAATATTTCACTTAGTGAATGATTAGAAGCTCATTTTGTGCACCGTCTTCCAAGTCTGAATCTATAGGCCTATCGATAGAAGTTTATATACTCTGAATATACACGAATACATTTGCATAACTAAGATTATTTACTGGTGGAGCGGAGTGGGTACCGGGTCCGGAAATATATTCTTTTTTCTTTACCATTGATTAGTTATTACAAGAAAAATAATCGCTCCTATAGAAAAGTTTCAAATACCTTCGTGAGGGATTGTAATTTTCTTTTATGTTAATTGTGTATTCCATTGTAAACATTTACCAAATTTTTTTTCTCATTGCTGTTCCAATCGTTTTTTTTCCCACTTCATCACCGTTATGGTCCATTATCTTTTATCGTCCTGTGGTGCATCACTAAGTGAACGTCATTTGCTTCTGTCTGAAGATGACGCACTGCTGAAAAGTTATCCACCTTCTCCTTTAGCTCTGTCATTATAGTTCGTCCCAATGCATCCTCTGATCTCCCGCTCCTTAGCATGTGCTGTCCACCTCAGGAGGTCATCTAGTCCAGCAGTCTGAGTGCATAGGCACCTCAATCTTCTTTTTATAATAGTCAATTACACTTTTTTTTAATAGATGTATCTGTTTTGTTATTTTCTTAACTTATACATTACAGACGCTCCTTCAAAAGATAAGGTGATTACGCTCTGCGTATTTTGCGTGATAAGCTAGTTTAAAAAAAAGTTACAACTGAATCTGTTTCTGTGTCTGTAGCCTACGGTAAACGAGTGTGTCATGTGGCCAGCACAACGACCAGCCACCTTTACTTTTCCCCAACTAGAGCTGGGTGGACTCAGAGGCGCCCTAAAGATCCCGAATTTAGCAATCCCAGTCTTCTCCACGATTCGAACCCGGCACCTCGGTTTAGAAGCCAAGCTCTTTACCGCTCTGCCAGCGCGCCTCTATGATAAGTGATAAGTTAGTGGTGCTTGTTGATTAGTGATGTAAACTCTGCTAAGTCATTTTTGAAAAGCTTATAAAAAAATATATATCAATTCACTCTCTGTCTTGTACAATTTTTGCCAAAGTTATTTCTCCCACACCCATTCTCGAATCAAGCTGAAACTTTATTATAGTTATGTATTGTTCCAAACAAAACAAAATTAAAGTCAATCAAACAATTAACCAGATAATTTATTAGTTGTAATTAATTTTTCTAATTTGATATTGATTAAGGAAAATCTTCTTACGGTATTATTATAGATATAGAGTTCTTTCCCCTTTGATCTTGTTCCAGGATCTGATGTTTTTTTTATTCAACTTCAAAATATTGAAACATTTCAAACATTAAAAACAATTGGAAAGCCAAAACATCTCACAGATGTGCAAACATCAAAAGTAATACAAATATAGCGCTTTACAGAGTAACCAAAGAAGTCACTTCTTGTTTTGGAGAAATCATTTACTCCACATCACGGCCTTACTTCAACGAGTTAGAGGCGATAAGAAGCAGTTAACTTAGATGCACTCAGTCCAAAATACACAGAAAAAAAAACTTGAAAAACCTGTCATGAATGAAATAGCGGCTTACATGTATTAAACTCCCACTTTTTGGTCTAGTGTCTGTGTGTGTGCGTGTCTGTGTGTGTTTGTGCGTGAGAGAGAGACGCAGAGAAAGTCAGGAAATATCCCATATATTCGAACGTTGAAGTCCAGAATGCGAGTAGAAATGGAAAATGTCAAGGGAATCTGCAATTATTTAGCGCACTTCGTTTTTTTGGTCAGCCAGCAGAGGGTATGTGAGGCTGACGCGAGATTTGGATCTTACCAAAGCATCGTTCTATAAAACGCTTCTCTCGAAAGCAGTGATCCAGCAACAACTCTACGCATCAATATATTTATATCGAATGATACAAGTAGCTATGAGGTGAACAAACTTTGGCAAAGTAAGTTGATGTATATGTATGTTTACGAATACATACTAAACACTTCAGATTGTAGTTATGAATACAATGAAATCACATTTTGTTATCAAATATACCAATGTCAACATGACATAACATAAAAAAACATTCTAATTAAAAAATGTATAAAGTTCTCCAGATACTTATAATGACCCTTAAGTTTTCTTCAACAACTTTAATTGACATACTAATTGCCTCTCTATTTAATGACATAACTAACAGATACAATTATATGTTTTGTGATAAAATATGTTATTATATTTGGTAAGGTATTATTTGGCACATCAACACTTTTCAGACTATGTCTTACCCATACAGTCCCTAAGTTCCTATCTGCTCATCTATCACAAACTCCCCTATGAGATTAAAATATTACATTTACAGTTCGTGTACTCAAATGTCTAAAACCACAATAATAATTTATTTCAAAATATTTTTAACATATTTCCAATAAATTTTTAAAATTAAGAGACGAGATGACCGAAAGATGAAAAAAAAAAATTTTAAATCATTTCGGTCATTGCCAAAACATAGTCTCATTAAGTAAGGGGCGATGAAACAAGAAGACTCTCAATAAACATGTTTACAATTAAATTATAAGGCTTGTCTTCGAGTCCAAAGATTAAAGAGGAATGCAGTATTTGACGTGGTTGCGCATTCCTTGCTGTGATCTACATCCAGCGCAGACGTAACCTTTGAGGTTTCCATTCCGCCATGTACGTCTGTCTGGCAGTAGATATTCTTTGGTCTCAAATATGTATATTGTTAGAAATGCCAGGTGTCTCTTTCAGGAACCACCTGTTGCCAGGTGCTCTTTTCTGTCAGTTAAATCAAGCTGGCGCCTAAGCTGGTCTTTAAAGCGTTTTCGGTGGGCACCTGTTAGGCCGTCCACCGTTCAGCTCACCAAAAAAAGGATTCCCTTTGCCATTCAGTGTCCCCCCCACACGGGATATGTACCCTGCCTAGCATAGCTGTCGAACTACAAGCAGTCCCTCTACACTGTCCATGTCCGCATTCCTTGGAACCGTTTTGCCATCCTATGTGCATGATGGGACATACAGTTCCAACAACTTGTGTTTAGTGTCAACCAATAGCGTAAGGCGAATATAGAGAACCCATCAAGACAAGGTATATAGACCTGCCTCTCATGTTTGACTTATATTCAATTCAACATACAACTTTGTACTGAAGTTATATCCCTTTGAACAGTCCATCCATGTTCCGCGCTGAAAAGTACGCTACTCCGCACCCTAAACACCGTCGCTGGAGCAGAGTTATAACAATATCTTGTGAAATTAAACACACACACTGGAACACCAAACACACACACGCACAACTACGAAAATTATTTTCCCAAACTTCTATTTCGCTCAATATCTGACAACGTCACTAAGGACACTGTACTACCGACACTCTTTCCTCGTCGTCCCTGTTTCAAAGCAAACACCAAGTACGTGAAACAAATACGGAAAACAAATGTTTTGAGTGATTATATCCCTTCACAAAAGGCATTCACCGAATGGGTTAGTGGTACGAACGCTAACCCTACAGCTCTGATCAAAAGACAAACTTTCTTTTGTTTAAACTATGCTGGAGAATATATAGATCTAGATATTCATAGACGCAGGAGATGGAGAAAAAATGATTTGTGTTCAGACTGGCTGGGTCTTATTAACTCTGTTTTTTTTTGTTTCGTGGAATAGCAATCTGGATGCTAGCGTTCTTTATTAGGCGCTAGGGATCAATCGAAAACTGTTTATTTAAATAATGATGTTGAATGCATTCGTGTTGGTGTGGAAGAAAGAGGGATTTTATTGTAAAATGTTACTGTACGAGAGATGAATTTTAGACCTAAATTTCCACAAGACCAAGGAAATGTTATAAGGTTTTTGCATGTTCTTGGGTTACCAGGGTTTCATATGGCCTGCACGGCGAACAAGCGCCATGATTTCTCCCAGAGTCCAGTTGGGTACCCATCTACTGATGGCTAACCTCATGCCTACACTCTAAGATAGAAAGCCTAAGTTTCTACAGCACGATTTCAGCTCTAGTCTCTAGTATCAGTAAAGGAACTCTTCCAGAAGTATTAGCTCCCTACCATTTATGTCGATGCTCCCTACATTTATGTCTATGCTCCCTACTATTTATGTCTATGCTCCCTACCATTTATGTACATGCTCCCAACCATTAGTGTCTATGCTCACTACCATTTGTGTCTATGCTCACTACCATTTATGTCTATGCTCACTACCATTTGTGTCTATGCTCACTACCATTTATATCTATGCTCACTACCATTTATGTCTATGCTCTCTATCCATTCTTTTGTGATTGGAAATAATAAAACGTCGAAGGTTTGATTTCCGCAGAGGAAGTTTTTGTGTTTTCTTTATGCTAAGAGTACCACAAGGCAAAACTCATCTCTCTTTGTTCAGTTTCACGATCTGCCTATGGTGCTTTCTCTTCTATCTCTCAATATCTTTATTTCTCTTGGTTTTTTCTTTCTCTCTATCTTTCATTCTGTTTATCTCTTTCTCTCTCTCATTCATTCTTTCTTTCTCTTTCTTTCTCTTTCTTTCTCTTTCTTTCTCTTTCTATCTCTCTTTTCTTTCTTTCTCTCTTTCTCTCCCTCTATCTCAATACACTTCAAAAGCAACAATGTACAAGTACATGCTATTTGTTAACATTTAAAAAAAAGCCCTACGTGACATTGATTCCCAGAGTCCACCAAGCTAAAGTTAAAGTCAAGCAGAAAGTCAATATTCTGACAAGTCCATGTCAATCTAATGCCACACTCTCCATGACTCCATTCACGTCAAACAATCAAAACAAAAGCAAATTGTTCTAAATGTGGGAACAATGATTTGAAAGGTAGCTAATGGAGGACAAAAGTTCAGTTAGCTAACAAATAAAGACTTTTAACACTGCCTTGTGAAAATGGTATTTGCTATAAATATACAGAATGAGTTAAAAAAAAAAAAAGGTCATATTTGAATTAAAACTAGGGCGCCAAGAGAGTATAAAAGAAAGTTTTGAGAGAATACCTGAGACTTATAATCGGAAAACAAATGTGGGAAGTTACATTAGGAGGGAAAATCGTTTAGAATTTTTAAATTAATTGTCTGTTTTTACCTGGCTTGTTCTGGCATGTAGCATACAGTTTCTACTAATAGCTTCGTGAGTTAAAGGGGCTCAGAATTTGGTTAATAGCACAATTGAACACTCAGGTGTGAATGTGGAATGGTGCGAATGCGTGTTCAATGCAGAAGAAAATAAAAGAGAAAAAAAAAAGAGGAAGTTGCCATATTGAGGATATGTTTTCTGTCATCCACCCTACATTGCTCTATGCCTCAAAAACGTAGACAGTGTACAGAAAACATGCAAAGAAACTAAACCACTTCCACATGACATGTCTAAGAAAAATACTGAATGCAACTGCGATGGGCAGGTCACGTCTACAGAATGGAAGACCGCCGCATCCTTAAACGACTCCTGTATGGCCAATAGAGGGAAGGAAAGCGCTCAATAGGCTTTAGTCACTCCCTTAAAGCATCTCTGAAGGTGTTCAACATAGACCCAGCCACCTGGGAGACAGAGGCACATGACAGAGCATCATGGCGTCTCGCTGTGAAAACTGGCGCACAGGTTGCTGAGGAAAAGAGAACAACGCTGGCAGAAGAAAAATGCCAGAGAAGAAAAGCAAGGCCAATGACACTAGCTCCAGCTGGAATAACCTGCCCAGTGTACAGCCGAACATTTCAGGTTCACATAGATCTCACCAACCACACCGAGGAGGCACAAAACCAAAGTGCAAAGCTCTCAGCTCCCTGGATGACAAAAGTGGTCATCATCGAACCACGATGGACATTATATATATATAATCCTCTAAAAGAAATATTAGGAAATGAGAGTGATGAAAATTTTAGACTGCATTTGTAATGACACGAATGTCGTTGCTGGCAATGTGTTTTTTTTTCAATAGTCAAATTTGAAATTTTTAGGTTACTACATTTTTCTAACATAAAGTAAGAATTGTTTTTCTAATTTTATATTTGACTTGATTAAATTTAGAATAACGGTTTTAACATGGGACTTTCGTCGATATGTGCGACATTTAAACTTACTTAACCAAATAATCTCACGTTTCGCGGAACAAAAAACAGCAACATTATTGACCAGGTTAATATCAATAAAGCCTTAGGGTTGAAACTTGTGCCATAACGAGGTATAGTATGGCCGCAACCAGAAATCTGTAGTTTTAGCCGTGCAGAAGTTGCAGTAGTAAAATGTCAAGAGGTCATCAGTCCAAGACATTCAAATGTTCACATTCTTCTTGAAACCTATTAAATCTACGCACATAAGTAAAATTATGCCACAAGGATAACAAAGTGGTTTCCATAAGACTGCACAACGGAAATTCCCCATAACTAAAAGACAAATATGGCAATCTAGAATGCGTCTTACCTATGGCGTAGTTTCCGGTAACGTTGCTAGGATACGTAAAGGGCGACAAGAAGAAATAAGGAGATAAAGGGGATACTATCCACATGTTTGATTTAAGTTTTGAGAACCAATTTGATTATACTGAATCATTCTATTTACAAAAGACTACAGCGGCAGTTCATAGTACAGGGTGTGTTACCAACTACTCAAAGATCAGTTATTGTTTCGTTGGTTGCTTTCCAGCTTATTATCAGATTTCAAAACTCCATTCCATTCAAATCAGAACAAAAAAACAGCTTCCCACAGAGAAGACATCAGTTACTAAATCACTGGCGTGTCTCTCAATGCCTGGGGCGATTTTCTTCTATGAACGCCACCCTCCCCCCCTTCCTTTTCCATTGGATTAGACCCTTAACAATGTGATGGTGTTGGAGGCGAAGTTACAAATAAAACAAAATATAAAAGATACCTTAAAAAAGGCTTATATTCAGAAAAAGAACTGCATATTTACATCCATGTTTCTCAATACTGTAAGATGCATTTCTCTTTTACTATCTTAAACAAAGTAATGTTAGGGACAATGAATAATTGTGCAGAGTTTTAACTAAATCCGAGTATGAAAAGTGGGAGAAACAATGTGTACAATATTTGTACTGGAAAGACAGACAGATAGACAGACAAACAGACAGACAGACAGACGACGTGAGATGATATTAAGCATTTGCAAAACAAAAATGACAGCAATTCTTTAAAAGTGTGAGTTGTTCTCTGACGTTCAAATAAGGAGTGAGTCTGGTGTGAATGACTATCTTTTGATTTTCTATAGTTATAACTTTTTTTTTTGGTGTAATGCACAAATTTCAAGACATATTTCCTAATGGATAATAAAGATTATTAGTATTATTTTTATTATTATTAAAATATGATTTCTTTTAATTTGAATACATTTAATTCGCTTATTACAAAACTCTTGGGAACTCCCGTTTTCTTTTTTACTATCGAAATCTTACTTTACTTTAAAAGCTTACTTTCACTCTTACTTTGACAGTAAGATGCTGACAATTTACTTTATTGTGAAGTAAGATTATAGATAGTTTTGCAAATGATTTATAAGTAAGTTGAACACAATAAAATGAAGTGGAAAAAAGTTGTTTAAGGCTAAAAAAAAATAGAAATTAGAGTAATAGAAATAGTTAAATGAGAACACATCCGTGATAATAAAACGGCCAATTAGACTAGGCTAGAATGTTATTTTAGATAAAGTAGATTTGTATTGATAAAGTATAAAAAAAAAAAGTAAATTAACCATTTCAGACCATGAGATCTATGGAACAGGAGGACATAAAGCTTGTTTGTTTCATTGACAGACGGTCTACGAGGGTTTCATGTGGCCAGCACTACGATCAACTGCCTTTACTTCCCCTACGCCTGTCAAGTTAGGCGAACTCAGGAGCGTCCTAAAAACTCCGAAGCTCAAAAACCCCAAGTCTTAACCTGAATTCGAACTTGAAACCCCTCTGCTCAGATGCAAAGAACTTTATCACTCGACCACTACACCCTATATCGATAAAGAAAGTGCAATATCAGGTGATTGATTAAATCAACTGTGTATATTTATAAGTGTATAACATGGACGTTTCTTTTGTTCTTTTTAAGTTGGTTTTGTAGTTGATAAAGGTCTCGTGGACCAAGCGTCTGTTGTTTTCACTTGGTCCCGCAGGATCTCATATATTTTTGTTTATCGTATTTTCTATGCTGTCGTTTACCCCTGCAGCAGTTAATCTTTGTTACTTTTGAGTGGTATACACTGACACTGATTCTCTGTCCACAGAATGCACGAACAGAAACAAACCACGGCATATGTTTGCATTCTTTTACACCTAGCGTTCCAGAAAGGTAACATAAAATATTGTCATGTCAACTCAGGAAAACATTAAGAAACTAGACAAAGACACAAAATAGAGCAGTGAGATTCATTACAAACGAATATTTACCATTGACTTTACACCTTAACTTTATATGACCTAATAAAATACTGAGACACACTGATAAAGGAACATTTCATGTTTCATATGCTAGGACAAATTTGTATAAAAATTCATTCTTTCCTAGTGCTATTAGAGCATGGCATGGAATGGATTGCGTGAATCAGAGAGAGAAACCAAAGTCTTGGCAGAGCTTAAGGCATTGGTTAATATACAAGACTAGATTGAGATTGAAACAGCATAGGACGTAATCATCTTTCTGTCTATTTGGAAGAAACGTCTGTATTTTATAAGATAAGAACAAAGACACAGAATGACACAATTTTAGCCTTTAAAGACACGGAAGAACCGTTTTTAACACAAGTGGCATTCAACTTGCATCTAAGCATTCTGGGACACTTCAGCTATCTTTCCCAGCACATGAAAAGGGACATTCAAATGATATCTTAGCATACTTGGACAACTGTCTCAACACACAAGCAAGAGAAATGCCTTTACTTAACTATGTTTAGAAAATAAATAAAACTGTGTTTAGATACCCCCCTTTGTCCTTTTCCCTACACATGTTTAAAAAGCGCCTCGCCCCCCCTCCTTAAAGTTCACACATACATTATTATTATATAGGTCAGTGTGAAATTCACACAGTTCAATACACTTCTATCTCTGATAACAACACAACGAAAGGAAAAAAACAACTCCCAACGCTCTGGCAATGTAGATGTCCCTGAGATTCTTGGGATTCTCTTTAAACGAGTCATTTTCTATGCTAAGTGTTTGTTAACATGAGACAGGGCTATGAATAATTCTCCCCCCTTCTGTTTCGCAACCCTCTTATTTTGTAAATCTACAGTTCGAGCTGAAAACTTCCAAGCCTTACACTCAATGAAATGGAAAAAAAAAAAACGTAAATCTATTTGTGGGTCATTAGGGGCTTTTATTTCCTAACGTCTTTTCAGAATGTCCTTGACCTTTTTTTTTTGTCCTTTTTTTTTCCCTACCACGCAGTCACAAAACTATTTAGAGATCTACACTGTCACTTTTTTCTCTTCTTTCTTTTTTTATATAAAAAGAAACTATTTTATTTCTCTCATCTGGATCTACACATTTTGTGTTCACGGCTTTTGGAAACAAATTGACGCCCTTGGCAAAAAAAATACAAAAATACGAAACGCAAAGAAAGAACAGCTCCTCCATTTGATCTCCTACTTTTGTTGTACGGCAAATATTTGTTTTACTTAGCTTCGTGTATTATGAAACATGTATTCTGAACAACTAGATAACTCTCAAGAAATAAATCTGCTTCTGTTCTGTTTTAAACGTTTCTCCAGAAATGAAAATCTTTGCATTCTTACCCTCTTCTTTTGTTGTACGGCAGGGGATAGTAGCGGGCGGGATTTGAACCCAGAGCAATCGTGACGCTTATTAAAATCACATAATTTATGACCAGGCATGCATTTAATATACACTAATTCTATTACGACAAACAATGATATATTAGTTCAGCAAAGTCAATTGAATGTACGCATTACATCTTCTTACCAATATCCCATTAGATACCTTAATTGAATAGATCATGTTTACATTTTTTTGTTGAATGTCGAATAACAGAATGATAAAATAAAAGTCAAACACCGATGTCTTTTTAAATTAAAAAAAAGTAACCCTTTCAGAACTTGCGATTTCAAGGGCAGAAGATGGAAAGCGCATCTATTTCTATGGCCGACGGTTAACAAAGGTGCCATGAGCCCAGCACAACGACCTAACGCCTTTCCTTTGTTTCTGGTCTCCACTGACAACAGGTTGCCACGTCATAGGTCAGTGTTCAGGCCTTCTGTGTCGACTGGTCTCGAAGGAAACATACTAAATTGTTTTAAATTTAAACGTACACTCTAGAAGATACGCCAGGGAAAATAGCTCACAAAAACCTCAGACTCAATCGTAAAGTAAAATAGATTATCGTTATAGACTTTAACGGACGGACTAAATAAGATTAATGTGTGAATGTGTGTTTTTATTACAGGGAAATATTAAGCAAAGGTGTTTTTTTCCTAAGGGTTACTAGATTTCAAGGTCCTAAACTATGTGTTTAAGGGTGTTATGCGGGCTTATACAAACAAGATTACAAATAGAGTTTGTGTTATCACACAAACTCAGAGGCACCCCCGTCGGACTCGGATCCCTGTCGGATCCGCCTATCGCTAGGAATATTCAAGATGTAATTTTATTTTGATTGTAAAAAGTAATAATGTTTCAAAGTTTCAATTGCCGTTGTAAAAAAAATTAATTAGTTCAGCACGCTAACCGCACGTCCAGTTATTAATATTTATTAATTTATTAATAATAATTAATAATAAACTGGTTACAAACTAATAACCTATTATTGATAAAGAGATATATTACACATTACGGCATGACATCTACCGGATATGTACGATATGTCAGACGAGCAATTTGAAATAATCTTTCAGCATTGATTTGTAATTTTTAAAAAAAGAAGAAAATAACAGATATATCGTGCTTGTACTTCGATGTCAAAGCACAGTTATTAAGGGAGCTATTTGCATTTTCATTCGAATGGAACTAGAATAAAGATGTATATGTACCTAAACTAGAATTACAATGTATATATACCTAAACTAGAATTTAGTAGTACAAGAAAATGGAATTCAAAAACTATTATCCAACACCAAACCAAATAAAGCATCTGGACCTGATGGTATTCCAGCTAGATTACTCAAAGAACTAAGCAATGAGCTAGCCCCAGTGTTCAAAATACTCTTTCAGGCAGCATCGCTTAACCAGGGCAGAGTACCAAAGTACTGGAAAGAAGCTAATGTCACCCCCCTATTTAAAAAAGGAAAAAAATCTGATCCAGGAAACTACAGACCAGTATCACTTACCAGCATCACATGTAAAATCCTAGAACACGTAATATGTAGCAAAATCATAAACCACTTAGACAAACATAATGTCCTCACCCCATACCAACATGGCTTTAGGAAATATAGATCATGTGAAACACAACTAATAGGACTAATTGACGATTTTTCAAAAGGTTTAGATAATAGTGAACAAATAGATGCTATTTTACTAGATTTTTCCAAGGCTTTTGACAAAGTTCACCACCATAGTTTGCTTAAAAAATTAAAATATTTCGGCATTAATGGTCCACTGCATCAGTGGATTAAAGATTTTCTGATAGGGAGAGAACAAACTGTAATAATAAATGGCTCTAAATCAACACCAATAACAGTAAACTCAGGTGTACCTCAAGGAACAGTCTTGGGTCCACTACTATTTTTAATTTACATAAATGATTTACCAAATTGCATTAGTTCAGGAACAAAAGTCAGATTATTTGCAGATGATTGCATAATATATAGAACAATAAAAACAACACAAGACACAGATATTTTACAAAGAGAATTAGATGAATTACAGAAATGGGAATCAAATTGGAGCATGTCTTTCCACCCAGAAAAATGTCAGTTGTTAAGAGTAATAAAAAAACTAAAACAAAATTAATTCCACTTATCTTATTCATGGCAAACCAGTAACGCAGACTAAAAACGCAAAATACCTAGGTGTTATAATAAATGAAAAACTGTCATGGAATCCACATATTGATGAAACTGCAAAAAAATCCAACAAAGCATTAGGGTTTATTAAAAGAAATTTCTATAAATCAAATAAGAACATAAAACTAAAATGTTATTTAACCTTGGTTAGGTCAATAATAGAATATGCATCCACCGTTTGGGACCCCTCAACTCAAGAAAACATTAAGAAACTGGAACAAACACAAAATAGAGCAGTGAGATTCATAACAAACGAATATTCACATTTGACTAGAGTAACACCATTAGTAAAATCACTAAATTTAGAAAGCCTTCAGGACAGAAGACTCAAAAGTAAAGTAGCAATTATACATAAAACACTGAACCATAATCTTCAAATACAAAAACAAAACTTAATAAAATACTCTGAAAGACACAAAAATAAAGGCACATTCCTTGTCCCCTATGCTAGGACAAATTTGTACAAATACTCCTTCTTCCCTAGTGCTATTTCTTTGTTAACATATTGTAACATTACCTCCCTAACATTTATGTTTTTGTTTTAGAATTGGTGTAATTAAATAATTTTATAAACTAAAAGGTTTGCTTTTAGAAAACCAAAAGTAGCCGTCGCACCTAAACTTTTCAATCCGCATCGCATGGTGAAATAATATTTTTCATTTTTCTTCTAGTTTTCGATATCTGAGTGTGACAGACGGAAATTTTGCACAAACCTAATAGAGGCTTTTCCCCTTACGGGTGCCGCTAAAAATTAACAGAGTAACTTTTTTAACGTAACTAGAAACAGAAATCAGATACTTTAATCATAAATTGTTTCAAATTTAAACTCATAAGAGGTATCCTAAGGGAGACAACTTACATACGAATCTCCATCATAACAGACAGGAAAAAAAATATACATATACATTATGTCACTCAAGCCTATATTTGAAGAAGTGATTTCTGTGCAAAGCCATGCTCGTCAGACATTCTCAGCCCGTGGAAATCTGAAAGCCTATGTCCGAATCCCAGCTCGGCCATTAGGGCTAATCTTCAGAGAGGAAGCTGAATGCACGTTAAGATTTTTGGGGTTGGGGGAGGGGAGCTGAGTAATGAGGGAGGTGGGAGGAGATTATAGAATGTACATTAACGTTAAGTTCTGACAAAAGAAAATGTATCCCAGCATGCACTGCATTAAAACAGATTCTTTGAATGTAAACACTTCCAAACAGCATTATTCGTATTAAATTCCTAAGTCCTTTTATGACATTTAAATGTAAAAATATTCTGTATAGATGAGATGTTGATATCGTAATATCTTCAATTTAAAAAATTATGAATGTGTCATAGCGGATTAGAATGCATTGTAATGTAATTAGTATTTTTAAAAAACGATTCTGTCATTTCTTCACTACAGCCTTCGGTCTAGCCCTATGGCTTTGGTTGTAATTGTAACAGGAGTATTGCAAAGTCTGACAGGAGTATTTTACTTTTTTGTTTAAAGTAGAAAAATGACAATCTTTAAGATGCCAGGTATTATCTATAGCAATTATTATGGGAGTACAAGTCCAAATATTCATTTAGACAAATGGATATTCAAACGAGTAGAGAGATCAAAGCTTCCAGTGGGTTCCTGCAGTGCTGAAGATTTCTTGGTGATGATCTTTGAAAATATCGACCTGCAATTCCTAAATTTTTTGGCGGTACTCACATGGAACATGTTGGGCTGCTAATTCATCTGCAGGAAGGATCGAGTAAGGCTTAAAGAGTCGGGACCCCAAAACTGGAATGAGTAAATGATCATCTAGTTAATGGCGGCTCTGCGTAGAGAGGTCATTGAAGAATCAATCTCTCATTCCTGGCTACTGCGAGAAATCCTTTCCTTTGATCAAGGGTCACAAACAGCAGGATAGACTCTTTGGGCACTCTAGACCAATAATAAGTGTTGGAGAATTCTTTCAAGACTTTATAAGACCAAAAAAAAAGAATCAGTGGCTATAAAAAACAACAACACACAACTTGAAAGACTTTCATCTCTTAAGAGCGGAGTTGTTTTTTTTAAAATGCATCTATCACAAGTTTACTGAGATATTAAATATCGAAAAGAAACATTCCAAAACCCAAAAAAAACAACAACTCAACTCTATTTCGTCTCAACAGCGATTTTTTAAAAAATGAGGCAATATTGGCAGCTGCGCAAATCATTGCTTTCAAAGACCATATTCGATTCATTGACCATGATACTAACAGCGCTTATTATTGACAATGAGAAGATCACACCTATTCAGTGCTTCCCAAGAAGGCAACTAAGTGATTATCAGATACACAAAATAGGAAGAATAAAAAAATGAAATAATAAAAACTCTTGACATATAGTTTAAAATAACACTACAAAGTGACTATCTTTTAGTTTAACAATCATCTTATCTCATTATTATCTGTGGCCTGTGCCTATTGGTTCCTATACAAATGAAGAGAACAAGGCATCTATGATTAAGTACCCAGACTCTTATGCTATTGGTTGTAAGTTAGTTTTAACTTTGTGATAATCAAAATCGATTTATCAGTGGAACAAATGTTGTATTCTCCAGACACAATGTACATTTAAAGCAAGATTGATCACTCACACCGCACGAGGTCCTGCTTGCCACCTGTCAGACAGCTTTAACTTAACATGAACAAACTAAAGGCAAAATATGGCATATTGGCGATATACATGCAGTTATTTCCATATGGCAAAGGCAATGTCTTCGATTCGAAGATTAAGGATGAGTGCAGTGTTTCACAAGATAACGCAAACCCAGTTAAGACCTGCATATTTTCCCGCAAATCTTGCAGACAAAGCCGTTAAAATCTTTTCTTTGAGTCAAATGTTTGTCCCATATCCTTTGTGAGAACTCTCCAACTATCTTTCTCAGAGGCCATCCTCTGCCAGCTACTTTCCTCTATGCCAGTAAGATCAACATGGCGCTTGAATTGATCTCTATAGCGCTTGGACGGGGGCACCTAGTTACACCGAACTCCTTTAAGCTCGCCAAAGTAGATCGCTTTGGACATGCGTTCGTCTCCCTTGCAGGATAAATGTCCGACGCAGCACAGCTGATGAAAATTAAAAGAGGTGCTGATGTATTAAATAATAGTCAAATGATACTTGTGTGTACTTTTATGCACTGCTGAATCCAATGTTCTAAGCTTTCTAGTAACTTTTATTTACTTGGCAACAGACTAGTGTTCTTAACATTGTTTAGTTTAACGTGAAAATTTCATTTTTGCAATGAATGTCATGTACTACTAAGAAATTACAAGTACCTCTGCGGAAATTATTCCTATAACCTCCAAAACTATCCAAACTTCATGTATAAATGTTTAAAAAATAACAACTTATTTCCCTTCTTATTAATATATGAGTTACGACTTAATATTCTTAGTTTAGACTATAGACTATAGTTTTGACTAGTATATAGGCATCAAAATTGCTGTATCTACAATGCATATTTAATTATAAGGGATTCTACTTCATCTAATTCAGATTTAATTTAAACACGTAGGGGTTCGATTTTACAATGCCAAAAGTATTCGTTACAGAAAATAATGTAGAACCTGTGTTTTCATTATTTCAGTATAAAAGATCAAACCGTGACAGACAGACAGACAGACAAAACTAATAACAGCTACTACTATATACGCCTGCAAAGTAAGGCTGATTATGATTATTTGGAACCTAGGCATTTTTTTTAAAATGATGCATATATCGGTCTAAACAGAAGAATGTCGAGTTGTTCAGTTCGCTACAATAGCTTGCTCAGGGCAGTGTAGCATTCACCACAGGTTCGCTAGGTCGTCCTTTTATTCAAGATTAATTTAACCATGCCAACAATAAATAAAAATCCTTATCAAAAGATGCCAGAACATACAAGTTACAGCTTGTAATGAGATGCTTTAGTTCGAAGTTTTTCTATAAAATTGAACACCATTTTGTGAGTGTATATGTGTTTATCAGCAAGGTCATCAGCAAGGTTCTTCAAGCGACATTCTCTTCTCTGTGACCAAGTGTGAATAGTCAAGTGATCTTGTTCCGGAACTTGACAAGGGCTATAACTCGATTCTCATGCCCGCGTTCCCGTCCGCCCCACATCACATCTTTTTTTTCGGCCATCTTTATTTATATTGTTCGGTAGTAGACATCAAGTGGACTGTTGACCACCAGTGGTTAAATAGAGGGAAGGTCATTTGCATTGCAATTTTTTTTTATTATGAACCTCGTAAATGGAGTTGGGCCTATTGAAGAAGGAAATATTCATGACCCTATGCTTAATATCTGGACGTACTGACTTGGGACATGTTTGCTGTATTGACCAGGGGAATATTAATTGTGTTGACCTGGGAAATGTTTTAGTATGTTGGTCTGGGGCAATTCTGAGTGTGTTGCCAAAAATGGGGTTGTTTAGTGTGTTAATCGGGGGGGGGGGGGGGGGAATGTTCAATGTGTTAACCAGAGAGAGGGAGAATGTTTAGTGTGTTTACCAGAGAGAGGGAAAATGTTGAGAGTGTTAACCAGAGAGAGGGAGAATGTTTAGTGTGTTTACCAGAGAGAGGGAAAATATTTAGTGTGTTTACCAGAGAGAGAAAATGTGTGTTAACCAGAGAGAGGGAGAATGTTTAGTGTGTTTACCAGAGAGCGGGAAAATGTTTAGTGTGTTTACCAGAGAGAGGGAAAATATTTAGTGTGTTTACCAGAGAGAGAAAATTTGTGTTAACCAGAGAGAGGGAGAATGTTTAGTGTGTTTACCAGAGAGCGGGAAAATGTTTAGTGTGTTTACCAGAGAGAGGGAAAATATTTAGTGTGTTTACCAGAGAGAGAAAATTTGTGTTAACCAGAGAGAGGGAGAATGTTTAGTGTGTTAACCAGAGAGAGGGAGAATGTTTAGTGTGTTTACCAGAGAGAGGGAGAATATTTAGTGTGTTTACCAGAGAGAGGGAGAATATTTAGTGTGTTTACCAGAGAGAGGGAGAATGTTCAGTGTGTCTTATTATTATAGCTTTTATATAGCGCTACTTTCATGCTTATAGCATGCTCAGAGAGCTTTTGGGCCAATCTCATTTGTGGACCGGTGTGGGGGAGGGGGTATCTGGGAGTTAGTTTTCCGTGCTGCCTTTAGGCGCTCAGTAAACACAACTCTGCCCGAGTCGGGTGTCCCCTTCTAGGTAGCCAAGCCAAGCCAAGTACAAGCACACTTAGCCTCTCGACCACGCTTCCCACGCTTGTTTACCAGAGAGAGGGAAAATGTTTAGTGTGTTAACCAGAGAGATGGAGAATGTTTAGTGTGTTTACCAGAAAGAGGGAAAATGTTTAGTGTGTTTACCAGGGAGAGGGAGAATGTTTAGTGTGTTTACCAGAGAGAGGGAGAATGTTTAGTGTGTTTACCAGAGGCATATTAAGTATATTGGTATGTTGATAACGGAAAATTTTGAGTGGCTTGACCAGAGGAAATAAGGTAAGTGTGTTTGTTGACCAGAGGAAATGTTAAATGTGTTTGATGACCAGGGGAAATGTTAAGTGTGTTTGTTGACCAGGGGAAATGTTAAGTGTGTTGATCAGGGGGGAATGTTTATGTATTATGGACGGGGAAATATTAAGTGTTTTGATGTGTGTGTGTGTGTGTGTGTGGTGGGGGGGGGGAAGCTGAAGCTAGGAGAGGGTAGCGTTGGCAAGGTGGCGGTGGGGGTAATAAAGTTAATGCAGCCAAGAATATTTTTTAAATAAAACACAGATAATCCATTAATTAAACATATTCCTCCACAAAGAGCTGAAGTAGAAAAAAGTGCATCTAATAAAATATTAATTGTCTTCTTTCACTAAAAGAGTGATAGAGATTCATTGTATGAAGGAGACGAGAGAATGATATATGGGTGGTTGACTTGAGGAATAAAACATTGAGCCCACGAAGTTGTCTAGAGACAATATACTCGTTCTACTTTCTGTACACACCAATCTTCCCCTAAAAAAAAAAATAAAGAGGGGTACTTTTTACAAAGCCTATATCAACTAGCTCGGTCTGTCTGCCTTTCTGTCTGTCTGGTAAAACACGTTATTTCTCCCAGTGCCAAATCTCGGATCAAGCTGAAATTTTGCACAATTACTCATTTAACTGACAACACAGGAATCAATTTTTTTAAAGAATTAACAAGGTAGTTAATTAACAATCGGTAATTCATCATTTTGTTTGGCATCTGGAAGAAGGAAAAGAAATTGTATTTGACTGAAGCTGTTGTATACGCTGAAATAGTTCCCTATAGTCGCCTCTCTAAATTGAAACAAACAATATAAAACTATACAATTACAAACATACACTACGGTCTACGCCAAGATCTATGGAGGATTTATGTCAAGTTTTATCAAGAATGGTGAAACGCTTCTGATTTCTATGCGAGTTATACATACACACATACATTCATGCACACATGCACGCACACACACACACACGCACGCGCACACACCCACACACACGCACACACGCACGCACGCACACACACACATACATACATACATACATACATACACATTACCTTCACCTTTATATATTAGATATCATTATATCGGCTAAACGGGTAAAGCCATTTTCACACTCAACTTTCTTCTTCGTAGCAAAGTATAAATAAAAATATTACGTG
This sequence comes from Biomphalaria pfeifferi, assembly GCA_030265305.1. Classification (NCBI taxonomy): domain Eukaryota; kingdom Metazoa; phylum Mollusca; class Gastropoda; family Planorbidae; genus Biomphalaria; species Biomphalaria pfeifferi. Next base: position 3,502,978 of record JASAOG010000018.1, on the reverse strand, counting down.
AACATTCGCCAATGCACTAGAGCCCGTAGGCCGCGGGTCATATCCAACTAGTAAATCTAATAAGCAGACGTATTTGTTTCCTTTCAAAATGTTCTCGATTCTTTCAGAACAGTTTACGTTTCTCTAACTTAAAAAAAACAAATACTCCGTTTAATTGAAGATCTCGCCTTCAAGCTCTGTTCATAGTCTTACAAGTTGACAGAAAAAGAACACACAAAAAAAATTCGCTTTAATTTTTTTTCTCATCAAGCTGACCACTGTGGCAGCACCATGTCATCAAGGTCATTCTGCGACTGTCACGTGTCACCGAGGTCATTCTGGGACAATGTTACATTCTTAACACTTCCTGTCGCCATGTTTTATTCTGATGGACCCAGATGCTCGGGAACCAGGGAACCACACTTAATAAGGAACATCCTGATGACTGGGCGGAACTTGAGGTCACCCGTTATTCCCGCCAAGTCCTCTTGCGGGAGGGAAATTTCTTTCTATTTCACGAGATTCCCCCCTCCTTACCCCGCCTCTCTTTCTCAAATCCTCTTTTTTTCTCTCCACCCTCGCCGCCTTGTTCATTTTGTTGCCTATCGCGAGGATAAACTACGCACAGACTCTGTAAGAGATTTATTATGCAATGTTGACCTTCTTCGTTCCGTGTCGAGCGTGAGCAGTTCTAAAGTGTTCCTCGTACGCCAAGAGGATATCTCCAAGACGCCGGAAGTTGAAGACATCTGCGCAGACAGGATATGCCATGCAAAGGCGGATGCGATTATTCCAACTCTCTCGTCTGCTAATGTTTGTCCGATGACGTGGCATTTTATTGCTGGACGTCAATATTTGAGAGTTGTTCTCGTGCACGGCTCGGTCAAGTGCAGTGCACTGTTAGGTGTCCTGTATGGAGATGTTTTGAGCGAGAATACCACATGCTATTAAACGAATCTTATGGAACAATAAAGAGAATAGATTAAGAAAAGGATATTCGGGAGTGTGTTTAGCTGCCATTGCAACAGTTTCTAGAATGATCCAGGAGTTGGTGTTAGATTATTTTTAACTCAAGAATGTTTGGAAGTCTTGAAGTCTATTCATACTTGATGGGTATTTTTTTTTCGCAGAGCCGAGCTAGAATTGTGCTGCGACGCCTTTTCTTTCCTCATAGTAAAAAAGGAGCGCAAGTCAATTAGAGACCAATAGAGAAAAGGGTGTATGGGAGACATTTAATGAACATAGAGTCGTGTGTAGGCCTCAATTAATCACCTGAACTGACAGACATCCACTGCTCTGAATCAGAAACCCCATTGGTAGCGAACCAAGCTGCTAATTACTCCCTTAGAGCACGTGAAAGGAAAGGGTAATAAGGTCGCCTTGTCCCCGTTCAAGGACAGCCCTAAAGTCGGACATGTACCAGTTTTCTCTCTATCAAATCCTTGTCCCGATCGTCTTTCATGCAGAACTCGGCAATCATAAAGTATGTGTTCTTTTGTCTCGACGTCCTCGATGCAGTGGGGACACCGTGTGTGGTAGTTTTCTTGAAACCATCCGAAGTAAGCATCAATTGGACAGTGACTAACTCGGAACTGGGCTAGGACGGCTTGTTCCGCACGATTGAGTTGCCACCACGCATCCTTTCTGTCTGGTCTACTCATTGCCCTGGGGAGCTCTCGGCCTTTATCCGAAGAATCCCAGCCATCGTACCAAAGCGCCAACAATCTTTTGTCGGCTAGGGTCGTACACTTTGGTATGTGCGCGGTTCATCATGCACGAGCGCCGTCTGGACTGCGGATTTTGCGAGGTGGTCGGCCATGTCGTGGCCAACCATGCCCACAATGGACGGGCACCTATTGCAAGATAACGTTCACACCAAATCGTAGAAGACGCTCCCCGAACACGAGGAGGCCCTTTACCCGCTCAAGACAAACACTCATAAAGAAGGGAGCAATGCTAGAGCCCTGCCATGCACACCGCCATTCCAGTTAGTGCAGAAGGTGCGCTCTAAGTTTTGCACTGTTAAGAACTAGACTAGAGATGAATATTGATATTAGAGAGGAACAAGCGAGTTCAGCGCAAGTCTAGGGACTCGAAAAGAAGCTGTGCTAGTATGATCTATGTTAGCGTCTCTACTACTGCCTATTATTTAGTCGCAGCCTTCACCTCGTAGGTCAACGAAGAGGTGAAGGTAATGAATACAAATATTACACATATATAAACCAAACGCTTTGACATGTGTTAACTTATACGTTGCCATCGGTATAATGTTCGGATTGATGCGCTCATGGAGACATTCTTGTAGGCTTGCGAATGTTAGACGGACGTAACCTGCAGAGACTAGCTATGGAGTCAAGATGCTATAGAAGATCCTAGCCATGGAATCAAGAGGCTATAAAAGATCCTAGCCATGGAATCAAGATGCTATAGAAGATCCTAGCCATCGAATCAAGAGGCTATAAAAGATCCTAGCCATGGAATCAAGATGTTATAGAACAGGGGTTCTCAACCTGTGGAACGCGCCCCCTTGGGGGTCGATTGACGATTTGCCAGGGGTCGCCTAAGACCATCGAAAATAAGAATTGTTATTGTCTATTCATCTATTGCTGCATGTGTGTGTGTGTGTGCGGAGGTCGCGGAAGTGTGGGGGATTGCATAAAAGGTTTAAAACAGCTGCTATAAAAGATCCTAGCAATGAAATCAAGATGCTATAGAAGATCCTAGCCATGGAATCAAGATGCTATAGAAGATCCTAGCCATGAAATCAAGATGCTATAGAAGATCCTAGCCATGGAATCAAGAGGCTATAAAAGATCCTGGCCATGGAATCAAGAGGCTATAGAAGATCCTAGCCATGGAATCAAGAGGCTATAGAAGATTCTAGCCATGGAATCAAGATTAGGAAATTCGTAACAATATGACAGTGACTATTGGGCCCCACGATGACCTGATGACCACATAAACTGTTTGGCCAAATCACAAGGTCCTCGGGCTCGAGAGAAACAACTCCCAGCAGGGAACAGAACCAGGAAAAGGAAGAAGAGGCAGACAGATAAAGCCTTAGGAAGACAACGCCAAAAAAAAATAGGAAGACTGTCTTTCTAATCAAGGAAAACAACAAAACAAAACATAGGATACCCAAAGGTCAACATACAGCACACAAACATACACAATGCCTCAGTAAACAGTGTGATACTGTTGAGTAAAAACAAAAAGCATCTCTGCTGAATTGGCACCTATCAATATTCCACTGAAACTTGAGACACTCCGTCGACGTGAACGCCAAGTCCCCGAGGACGAAGATTATTTGTCTCCTCCTGCAGTTCGTGTTATTGTTTTCGTTTTCTATTTCTCTTGCCAATGTTTGACATTCCATTTTTTTCTGGTGTGGTAATTTAAACAAAATAAATGTTTTTCTTTTATTGTTTTTCATTCAATTTCGATTTTTTTTTAAAAAATTGTTTTGTGAATTCGTGTGTTGTGTTTGGAAGTGCTCTAGTTTCCTGTGTTTTGTGACGCGTACATAATGGTTGTAGATAATGGAAAAAAAAACCGTTGAAGTAACGAAGAAGTGGAGAAGTCAAGAGGTCGATCGGGGTAACAATAATATAAAGGGTGGGAGACAAAAAGAATCAAATTTTATTGAGCTAGACAAACCGACAGTAGGAAACAAAAACAGGAGGAAATTGGAGACAGACAGACGGACGGACAAAACGACGAACAAATAGACAAAAAAAAAGAAAGAGACAGACAGACAGACAGACAGACAGACAGACAGACAGACAGACAGACAGATAGATAGATAGATAGATAGATAGAAGGGAATCAAATTACATTGACAACCTTCCAATAAAGCTGTATTAAATATTTACCCACTCTAGAAATGTTAGCTCAAAAATGTAAGGTACAACATCCTTTATGCCTTACCTCAAAGCTATCAGTAAAAACAAGACAGTTCTTTACATGTATCTCTATACTATATTCTTTTCATAATGTAGACCTAACCGCTATCATCTATAGTGAACAAGTTGCATATTTTATTTCTAATTTAAACAAAACGCAATAAAAATAGATATCAATGGTGAAAGAGAGAGAGAGAGAGAGATAAAAACAAAGAAAAAAAAGGGTTTTTATGTGTGTGTGTGTGTGAGAGAGAGAGAGAGAGAAAGAGAGTTTGTTCTCAATGTGCTAGATAACAATTTCCAGATGTCCAACAGAAAATATTGAAGCCAATCAAATTGTGCCAGTGGAAATTATCAGTGTCCCAGTCTAGACTTTTCCTACATCGGTAGACCGTGCTGTCTTGTGTCCGGTTATAAACCCTAAACCCAACCTTTAAAACAAATTCTCCAAGAATCAGGTTTCTGCTATCATCATGTAAAGAAGGACATGTTTTCTGGCCTTCAAGTAAAGAAGGACAACTTTGCTGGACATCAAGTAAAGAAGGATATCCTTTCTGGACATCAAGTAAAGAAGGACATCTTTGCTGGTCATCAAGTACAGAAGGACATCTTTTCTGGACATCAAGTAAAGAAGGACATCTTTGCTGGCCATCAAGAAAATTTGGAAATTGTTTCTCAAATCCTTTTAACTAAAATTGCATTGTTCGGAATTATCTTGATTTAAATTCTTCTCTAGTGTTGGAGCTGTAGTTCTGTAACACCACTTTTGTGTCAAGAATCGATCCTGTTTGCTACGGACCTACCCGCTCTGAGCTAATACAAATGCAGACAAAGCAGGCAGTGTAAGGGTAATTTAACCACAAAACAATTATCCGAATCTTTAACAAATTATCTCCAGTCACATTCAAAGTGCATGAGCAAATTGTCCATTTTATGCATTCAGTTTTTTAGCTTGCAAACTCTTCATAGGTCAAAAACAATTTTACGGAAACGATCTGGAAACTGGACGGGTAAAAAAAATGGTTCTAGCCATTTTCCTAAAAATTTGACAATTTTTGTTTATCTTTGGTGAAAAACAACTAATTCGCAACACAGTGAAAACTCTGGTTTGACCGTTATTTTTTTTTTAAATATCTTAAAATTAAATAAAACAATTGTTTTTATTTTGAACACGCTTTCAACGGGAATTCCCTCACTGGACTTAAATGTTTGTATGTATTCAGTAAAGAGATGAACAACTGAGAAGATGCATTTTTGTTCACCGTCTTATGTAGACCTCATTAGCTGGACTCTGTTAATACTTCACTGGAAAGACTCCTGACAACATTAATGCATTACACGAAATTAATCATATGAGAAATGCTAGACCATCAGTTTTCACACATTTGAAATTGATTTATAAAAAAAATAAATTTTAAGTAACTAAATGCTATTCCTTTTTTTGATATAATACGTTTTTACAATATATTCACACATTCACATTGAAAAGCCCATTACATTCGGCAAGAATATGGCACTTGATTTACTGTTTTTTTGCATTGGTTGTTATGGATCTAATACTGACTGTGTCTAAGCTAGTTATCTTCACTCATTAAACCCAACCAAATGCTTTACGCCAAGAGAATTATCTTGAGATACGATTGACTAATAAGAGGTATTCTATTGAAGACGGACGTTTCCTGTTTTTTTTGTTCTGTCAAGTGAACGCCTTCTGTTGCATGAATCTCCAAAGTATAATTATTTTTCTAATCAGCAGTCTGATACAAAGATGTTTATAACACTTTTTTTTTACTTTGCAGTAATACTATTCAAATATGAAATCTGTAGTATCTCATGTTGTATGTTATCTCATTAGTTCATCTGTTTAATTAAACGCATATTGGTACACTTGAATCAGATAGAAATAGAAACAAAATAAGAATCAAACCTTCTGTTACTACAAAATGCAGAATTACTATCGTGGCAATTAATCAAGCGTGGAAAATAATGGAAAGTAAAGAGAGAGAGAGAGAGAGAAACATAGAGAGTGAGCAAGAGAGAGAGAAAAAAAGCGAGGGAGGGAGAAAGAGAGGGGGAGAGAGAGAGAGAAAAAGAGAGAAAAGGAGACAGAGAAAGATACAGAGAGAAAGAGACAGCGAGAAAGAGAGAGAAAGAGAGAGAGACAGATAGAGAAAGAGAGAGAAAGAGAGAGACAGGAAGAGAAAGCGAGAGAGGGAGAGAAAGGAAGAGAGAGAGATGAGAAGGAAGCTAAAGAAAATGTACGAAGATGAACAGAATGAAAGTAATAGGAAGATAGTAGGAAGAAACCTTTAAAGTACACAAGATAGCAGGAATGTTAAAAGAGTCATTCAAAAAAACGAAAAACTACCCAAAGTGAGTTCACCGTCAAAGTACCAAACTTTGACATCTAAGAGACAGAATAATTAAGACCAACACCAACATAAATGATTGCTAAAAATAAAGTAACTGATGAATTTTAATGGAGACAGAAAAGGAGAGCTATTTGATGGCTAAACAGTTTATCTCCACAATACAGACTCCAAGAGACATGAAACTACAATCATCCTAGTTGCGCGACTCTCGCTTTCTTCGTGTTCAGTGTCGTATGTCGTAAAAACAAATGTCAAATGCCTTGAGGCGATGACACGTAAATATGTCAGTACGTCGATACGCCCACGCAAATTGTTATTGCATTGCTGTTTGGTATGGAAATACGTATACACGCTCTGTCCTATTAATGTTGAAACTGAAACATTGGCTGAGATTTTTGAGATTAGAAATTAGCTGAGGCTTTTGAGATTAGAAATTACCTGAGGCTTTTGAGATGAGAAATTAGCTGAGGTTTTAAAGATGAGAAATTATCCGATGCTTTTGAGATGAGAAATTACATAAGGCTTTTGAGATGAGAAATCTGCCGAGGCTTGAGCCATCACAATCGGTGCAGCTGTGTTTTAAAAGAGACGTGGATCTGTGCTTCAGTTTTGATTCAATCTATTTTTTTGGTATTCTGTATAATTGATTACAATAACATTTTATACACAGTACAGAAGACAACAAAACAATGTGATGAAGACTTCCGAGGACACAGTCGTCCTGATTGAATGTTTTACACTGTCTACTTCGTCGGATACTTAAGTTTTAATCACAATCATAAATAATTATAATTACTTTTTTTTTCAATATTTTAAACTAAATATTTTAAAAACTCTCTTGAATGTAACAGACCAATAACTCATAGATAATTCGGAACAAAGTATCCACCCATAGTTAACGTTAAGTTTCCCCATCCTTTCGAAGTTTGGATTAGGAAGATAATGATTTTTTTATAGACTGCTTTCTATTAATAAAAAGATTGAATTATTCAGTCATATTATCTCTTAAATCACGTGTTAAAGAAAGTTTAAACGTACGTGAATACAAATTTTTACTTTTTTTTTTCTTAACTTGCACGCCTAGGGAAAACCGCAAGTAGCTGTTGCCTCAAATAACAAAACCTATTTTACACTTAGAAAAAAAAAACTACATTTATTTTACAAATACCAATATTTTATATGTATATGCAACAGAAAACAAACTCTATAATCGATTGTGAAACTACATTCATATCTGCAAAGCTTATATTAACTCACTCTGTCTGTTAAAAAGTTTGTACACGTTGTTTTTCCCACACCCAATCTCAGATCAAGCAGAAATTTTGCACAGTTATTTCTTTTAGGAGACAAAACATGAATTATTTTAAAAATTAACCAATTCGTTAAATAACTATTGGTAATAAATTATTTTGTTTGAATTAGCATCTTTATACTTTGCAAAGTTTGAAACTGACAATAGATAACTACAAGACCTTCTATTTTCATAAGCACTTCGCTAGCACAGTGGTAATACTACTGGCTTGAGGAGCTTGAGACGTCGAGTTCTAATTCAGGAGGTTAAACCTTTTAATTTCTCCACCCTTTCCTCACTGGTCCAGATAAGTCATAGGCTCATAGCTCATTGGGATACAATATTTTTAAAAAAATCTATTTTTAATATTATCTTGTTAAAAATCTTTTTTTTTTTTTTTTACATGTAATCGTGACAGGAGAAGATGGGTACTTATAACCGAGTTCAACTTTCCCCTATAAGGCGCCGACAAATATGTTATTATAAAAAAATTATTTGTTTATTTATTACATTTTGTGAGGCCTCAGTTGTTATAAAAACAATATAACTCATTAATAACCGAACTTTTGAAGAAGCAGGATTTACTTGGAGCAATAAGAATCGAGTTTTGACTGAGTCACACTAATAGATATTCATACGGAAAAAAGAACATCAGAAAAAAAAAAGACAAGAGTTCGCCTTTTAACGATGTCTGAATGACTTTGCCATTATTTCGAAATTTTTGTGTGTCCCCTCGAACGCAGGAGAAATGTATTTAATAGTCAAATAAAGAGATGGTTTGGGAATCTTTAGTTTTATTTTTTTAATTAAACAAGAAAATGGAGAGAGTGACCTAAAAGCTGTTTGATTTAAGACTGATAATTTGAAATCGTTACATTTTTTTCCTTTTTTATGCGGCCCCCGAATGGGGAATAGACGCTATTAGTTTTGTGTGGTCTTTCTGTCCGTCCGTCCCGTTTAGATCTTGTAAACTGGAAAATATGTTGAAAACTCAACATCATAATATTTTTGACCTTTGAAAGTTCTGATGCAACGGCTACTTATTTGCTTTTTTGAAAGCGAACAATTTAATTTTTAAAATCAACTATGCAAGCAGTTTTTTTATAAAAATACACCATTTTTACAACTATTCATTATTAATAGTAACAAACACGGGAGGCTATTTAGTAACAGAGACGACCATCATATTTTAAACACATTTATGCAAACGGTTTTAAATTTTTTGTCAAAATATTTTTTTTACAATTGTATTGCTAAATTACGTAAGTTCTCTACTTTTACAAAAAAATGTCGACTTTTTTTAAAAAGAGAAAACATCTTTTTAGTATGCATATAAGTGGAACGTAATTTAAAACAACAACTAATAAGTAATCTTTCATATTATCGTGTGAACTGCGGCGCTACTATATAATACACGAATCCAATTTAACCAAAGAAATATGATAATTTTTTTTTACGGAATTTTTTATCCTTGAGGCTTTGAATAAGAGATGGACCCTTTACAAGGCAATTAGATTAATTAGATAATTATTATAAGACATCAGTTAGGCCAGGTTCACATCCAACTTCACCTTTACTTTCACCTATCCCTTGGTCTGCTGGACCGTTGGGGCACTACACAAGATCTGTTAACCTTTCTCCATTCTTATCTCTCATTTTGTCTTTGATATAACTTTATTTGGATGTTTTTTCTGAAAATATTGAAGCCTGCCTGGGTGGACCACTTCGGGGGCCGAGTTTGTGTTTCCACACAAAAAGTCTTTTATAACATTGTTTAATTTTGAATTTTAAAAATTTGCTTTCAGAGAGCCGAAATTAGTCAATCTTTAGACTTTGCTCTACAAAAGGGTTTTAATATTTTGTTAGATGAATTATTTTTTAAATTAAGTCTTTGTTTATATTTTGCAATAATAGTTCAAAGAAGTTGACATTTTAAATATACAATTCCAGTTATCTTACTTCAGAAATATGAAATGACCATTTCATTCAAGTGTTTTATTCACTTTCTCTTTTTCTTTCAGTCTTGCAAAAACTCTTTCTCTCTCTTTCTCTTTCTCTCTCCCTCTCTCTTTCTCTCTCTCTCTCTCTCTCTCTCTTTCTCTGTGTGTGTGTGTGTTTGTTATGCTTTATCCTCATGTTTCAGAAAGTCATCTGATACTGTCAGCCACCAGGAAATCTTCGAACGTTATGAATCTAATACTTCGTGCTGACAATCGTAAACAATTTATGATTTTTCTCACTTTATGGATTAATAAAAAAAAAGTTTAACGTGATGAATAAATCCTGATGTCATTTAAAACCTGACAGTTTTTTAACTCATCGTGACAGTTTTGTTTTTTAAACATAAATATCTCTTCGCTTTTTTAATTTTGATTTTGGCTTTAGGGACAACAGAGTTATTGGGGATATTTTTTACATACTTTGTTATACGTTACGGAGATTTATTCAGGTTATTACATCCTTGACCAATAATCCCGCAGTACTAAGTGGGATGACATACGGGCAGGGTTTTTAACCCGGGACCATCGAGACGACAGCCCAGAGCGTATATTACATGATCAGGAATACATATACTTTATATGTAGTTGCTCCTTTAACTTCCAAAGACCCTAAGTGTAGAAGTCAAAAGTCGTCCAAGCAGGACGTTTTGACGCAGCCTAATTGACTAATTGACAGTAAGATGAGCTCAACGTGCAATAAGTAAATAACATTAGCAACATCCAAGTAACTGTAGGAGTTTGTTATTTAGTCATCAATGGCTCTATATTTGAAATTAGTGTTTCCCAAACTGTGTTCAGCGGATCCTTGAATAGGTGTTCCACGAACTACTGGAATAATTAACTAATTGGCCACCATGTGAATTTATCTTTCTAAATATAAGTAAAGTGTTCCACTAAATGCTCATAATGTTCCAAGTGTTCCGTTTTGGAAAATAGTTTGGGAAACATTTGTTTTAAATGTTTCCACAAGTTTTACAAGTATGTCAATACTGCAAGATGTATCATCTTTTTCTATATAAATCAAAATTAAGTTATGAACACTAATTGATGAACTAATTGGTTAACGTTTTTATTGACTCATGTCATCGACAATGAAAAATTGTGAAAAAGTTTCAACGTGATCCGAGAACGGGAAGTGTGAGAAATAACGTGTACAAGATTAGCACCAGACAGACAGACAGAGTGACTTGATATAAGCTTTGTATTAAAAAAAGGAAGCGGACAGAGGGTGTTTAAATGTACTGAACTTAAAAGGAGACGACGGAATGGTGTTTGAAGACTACTCCTGAACGTGAAGAACCAATCCAATATGTGATGGGATCCACGGCAAGTTCTAGATTAGTTTCCACTTCACACTTCGATCATTTCTTTGGTCGATAGAACAGACGCTGATCTGAGAGAAATCTACAGGCATCAATACAAACCAGTGGCAACAGACAGATGCCAGACACGAGGCAGGAAGCACTCAGCGAACCTTCACACTTCATTTCGTTACAAAACTACTGCTCTACATAACAACCATCTCAAGATAAGAAAAGTGTGGGTTTTTTGGTTTTTTTTGCATATCTGAAAATGAATAAAGGTTTTACACATTATAAATTAATCACGATTTGTTTAGACTTTGAATTGTAAAGTTGATTTACATCTTTAAGTAATAAAATACAGTTACAGTGAAAAAAACACTTAGAGGCGGCCTCCATCGAAGTCATTAATGGATCAATGGACCAGGCATATTTAAGCAATAGTCTTGCTTTGATCGTTTAAATTAATAAAATTGTAAAAAACTCTCTTTGTAATCTTTTTTTTTTTTTTTGTTATTTAGCGCTACTTCCTGCTTTTAGCTCTCTCAATGCTCTATGATCCTATCACTTGGTTTGGACCCGTTGGAGAAATGAGGGAGTAGGGAGAAAGAAATAATAGGTAATTAACTAATTGTTGTTTTTTTTAAATTGATTCTTGTGTTGTCAGGTAGAAGAAATAATTGTGCGAAGTTTCAGCTTGATCCAATATAGGTTGTGGGAGAAATAATGTGTAGAAACTTTTTACCAGACAGACAGAAAGAGTAAGTTGTAAGCTTTGTAAAAAAAATCATTTTTACAACAAGCGAAAGAGCTAAGACATGTGATTCTACTGAAAAGCACACAAATATTATTATATCGTTTATTAAAATTTTTCGTCTATCAATATTTCTTTATTCTATACACCGGATACACCTAAACGTTTGCTATTTATGAATTGGCCGCCATGTATAGACATCTCTGTTAACTAACGTTGTTATTTTTTTTTTAAAAAAGGCAAAAGTATCGGGATGGAGATCTCTTATACGTCAATTTAGTTGGTCTTGGAAAAAAAACAGTTCTCTCTCTACAAAAATGTCATCGATTTTGCTTTTTTAAAAAAAAATAAGGTTACCGAGCTGAGGAAGGTGTCAGATTTATGATGTCTACCTTAGTCAATCGCAGTGCTTAAATATTCTGTTTCATTCCACTGCTCATTATACCATCGATAAATTTAAAGGCGTTGTGTTCAGGGTCGGGGCGAACACACGAAGAACAAAATATGGATCAATAAACGACGTAGGTAATTTACAGCACCGAATACAAAATTAACCTCCCTTGTTTTCTAACAACCCGTTTACCAACCATTTCACTTCTCGAGGCAGACAAAATGTAGTTCAATTCACATGTCAGAATGGCGCAAGCTTTTTACTGCCCTGGGGATAAGACGATATAATGACGTCACTCTTTGTCATCTGCTACTCAACATTTTTTTTTTAAATTGCGTGAATGAGTTTTAAAAAAAATTAAATGAGATAATTGGAAATAAATGTAACAACAAGATTTTTTTTAGAAAATCTTTTTTCAAATTATGAAACAAAAATGTACAAGCTGGTAATTATTGACCAATGGTGTAATACCAATACTAGCCTATGACCCTTAGTGTCAGATTCTGGTCTTCCTGAATTTAGAACACCTCATTATGCTAGTGTTAAATGTATCTTTTAGTAGTGTCTTCAATTCTTGACGCTGATTTTAGCTTCGGCTTTACATTGAAGTACTTCAAAGCTTATTGTCTAATTTTACTAATATAGAATAGCGATGTGTTTTAAAAGTGGATAATGGTTTTCTATTTCAGAAGTAGCGCATAGCAATGTCTTGCAGTTCAGCAGAAACAATGACTTAAAATAGCGCTCTATATGTACGGATCCATTGGAGACTTCCACTCTAAACTAAACAATGTCAAGAACACTCAATAGAACTGTCCTGTTCACAACTAGAATGATATAAGCTTTAATATAAACACTTTCACATCGCTTGGCAGTTAGTCTTTGTGTCATATCTCCTTTATTTAGTGTTCATTAGTTTCCCATTTGTATGTAAGTTTCAAGTTCTACAGTGAAAGCCTACTATTACCTCTAGATTGAAATTGTTTGATGCTGCAAAGGGAAAAAAAACTTTAAACAAATGATTCTGTAGTGCTAAAAATGGAAATAAAATGTACCTAAAACCATAGCTTATCCACACTTTCTCTATCTCTCTACACCAAATACGCCAATATGCTAACTTTTTATAGTTTCTTCCGCCATGGATGAAAATATTTTATATTAGAATATTAGATTGTCTGTTTAAAAAAAAAAGTAAAGTTTCCCTTTCAGACCTTGCGATTTATAGGGCAGATGATGTAAAGGCCACCTGTTTCTGTGACCCACAAATAAAGAGGGTGTCATGTGGCCAGCACAACAACCAACCACATTTACTTTTCCCCAACTAATGTCAGGTTCCCATTAGAGCTTGGTGGTCTCGAACCCGAGACCCTCGTTCCGGAAACCAAGCGATTTACCGCTCAGCCACCGCGCCTCCATTGTCTATCTTGCATAGAATTTACTCATTTGACTTGTAATACAAATAATATTTAGCGTACCATTTCGGTAATTAAAAGAATGCATCATTTTAACAATTGCTTCTTTTTTTTTTTCTTTACATTAAAGGCCTCAGCTTCATAATGGCGGTGCATTATGAACTAAAGCCCCCTTGACATTTTCGCCTCTCCTGTCCCTGGCAACTCTCTTATCTCCCAAAGAACTCAAAAAAACTTACAGCCATTCCATCAACTGGACACCGCCTAGCAGATCAAAACCGGGGCATTGCGCACGCTATGGGGCTATTACCGCTATTTGCGAGGCTTAGCACGGGTGACCCCCCCCCCCCCGCAGACTTACACATGCCCGTCTCTTGCCAGCGGATTAACGAGAAGCCTTTGATGGACTCATAAAGACGTGATCAGCACCCCATACCACGCCATGCAGCGGCTGTTGGAATATTTTTCACACAAATGTAAGCTTACAGGTCTTGTTGATGTCCAAGGGCTGAGCCGAAGGCTCTTCGAGCCCTAAGTTTGAAAAAAAAAACCTGTTTGGACGCCAAACAGTAAAAAAAAAAAAAACCTGTGAGAACACAGTTCTGTTTGAGAGAGACCCGAGTAAATGCCTATGTAAAGCATTGCTGTTTCCAATGCCTTTGGCCCCCGACGCATGCTGCACATGGCCGAAGGCCGAGGGCACTGGGAGCCTCCGCCATTTTCCTTCGTTGTACCAAGCTAACTGTGCGGGACCCGCCATTTATGTAACGGTCCCTTTGAGGAACAGCGCATGGATGTGGGACGTGTTTGTGGGGACTTTTTTACAACCCCGCACGTGCAAGAGGTTAACTCCACGGGAGTTATGTTTCGCCATTCATTTAGCCTAGCTACCCCCTTAAGTAGCCGTTTCCACCCAGGTGCCACGATGAGGCAGAACAGCGTACCCGGGAGCTTACAGATCTTAACATATTCACAAGTCAATTCACCTAATCTACAATTTAAAAATACCGATCTATTAAGTAAATATTTTCTCTCTTCATAGAGAGTAACTATGACATAACGATAGAGATAGTAAAATTTGAAGCTAAGGATGTACGTATATTCTTCATATTTGAACATATATTCAAAGTTTTACAATTTCTTTATATGATATCAACGCTTTCTCTATGGTCACAATCTTTAAAAAACGTTATTTTTCCTCTTCCCTTTATCAGCTCAAATTGTGACTATCAAAATTATTTATTCCCCATGATGGCACGTGAATCAATCACAAATTTTAACAAATTAGTGCTAATTAATTAATTTTGTTTTATTTGGAAAATGTACTAGTTTAATAGGAGATACCCCTTGCAATAATCAGAGATGTGGCAGCGATTGCACGATGATCTTTACCCCCCCCCCCCCCCCCACAAGCGCCAAAGTTACTCTTCTCAATATGCAAGACACGCAAAAGTCGCAGGACCAGGGGAGTAGCTTAAGCACAGTTGTTAGTATGTCTATCTCAACAAGTCCATCCGAAATAAAGGTACACCTAAAGTACCAAATACATAACACTGACTTAACAAATTCTACTAGTGTTCTAAGATCGCACTAAAAAAAAACTAAGGCTACAGCAATAAACCAAACGGTTTTCCGTTTTTTAGTACAAAATATATGGTATTGCAAGTATAAGGTTAAATTCTGAGACATTAAAAATAATTTCAGAATTGATTCAAAATAATTGATGAAATTTCACTAAATATTGCATATGCAAAGTTTTTTTTTCTACATTTTTAAAATGTAACCTGTTTATCATCGTTATTTTTTTCTGAAGTAAGTATCATGATGTCATTTGTCAAGAGCAGTAGAGGGTTAGCCTTTAACGTTGTGGACAATGTGAAGTTTAAAAACTGTGCGACGTCATTTACTCGTGATTTCTTGTAATCCTAGTAAAGCCAAAAATAGACCAGGAGATTCATGTGACGTTAAGACAACTGCCAAGAATGATCATGGAAAGATTGGACTTTGAAACTATAAAATGATCCAGGAAAGACTGAAACTATAAAATGATCCAGGAAAGACTGAAACTAGAAAATGATCCAGGAAAGACTGAACTCTGAAACTATAAAATGATCCAGGAAAGACTGAAACTAGAAAATGATCCAGGAAAGACTGAACTCTGAAACTATAAATGATCCAGGAAAGACTGAACTCTGAAACTATAAAATGATACAGCATGATAGATTCGTGTATATTAGTAAATCTGTTACATCTCAATTCAACATTGGGAATGAATGATTGTTATGAAGTGTATGTGCGTGTCTGTACTGGCATATGAATTCTGATGTAATCTTTGAGTTGGATTGATGCAGACGAGTGAACAAAAGGGATAAAACGGATGATGAAAGATGTTCATGTCGGAGGCGACAGACACAACGGCGTGTGTTACTAGTAGGTTTTTGAAGTGACTTGAATTATATTTTAAAATTTACAAAATTTCGCTATGTAATAGAAATTGAACACTGAATATCTATTTAGCTATAATCATGTAGCACCACGTAGAGTTACCAGACGTTCTGCGAAACGAGGACATGGGTTCGTATCCTCCAACCGGAAGGCATAAGCCTACATTTGTAGAAAAGTCAGGCTTTTACAGTATTGTCGTCTGCTATGGCATAGTATCCAACTAACCTTCATATCTCCTGGTTTGAAGACACAAAGTCACCCATACATAGAAGACAATGAAATATTATTTTGACAAATTTCTTCATAAAAAAAGTTGTCCCTATATTTCAAACAGACTTGTTACTCAAGATCTTTTTTTTTTCTTTTGCATTCCCTGGTATATGATGATATAAATGAAAGTGCCTTAAGTTAAGTTTTTTCTATTCACTTTATTTTTGATAAAGTAAGGACCTACAATCCAAAGAAAGTGCCATGCATGAGTTCCGTATGTTTGCAGTAATGATGAACTACAGTGAAAAGTCTGAGAAACATTTTTTAATATTCTGGTTATGCAGCCTCTAATTTACCGACTTTAAATCAAATAAAATGTTTTCTTTTGTCCTCAATTTTAGAGTTTTTATTATTCACATAGTTAGGTGTGTATCCTATGTAGGTGTTGTATCCTATGTTTATCATATTTCAAAGTTTAATTGTAATTCTTTTTTCTTAGGATACCTTAGCTTCCTAAAAAAAAAAGAAAAAAATAATAATTTTAATTCTTTATACTTTAATATTTATGAAATGTGAGAACTTAATTAAAAAAAAGCCCAGAAAAGAGACAGGAGGACACAAAAAAGAGGCCCAAGGATTCCTATGATGACAAAGCTAAAATTGAATAGCGCAAATTCTTAGGTTTCCTATAAAAAAAAAAAGCCCATGTAGGATGTATGCGGACTTCACGTGTTTAGAGCGGGAAAATAGGACAAGCAAATGAAGGAAGGAACTTTGAACAATTTCTGAACAAAGTTTTGACATTTGTTGTGACACTATGAAATTCGGATTTTTTTTTTTTTTTTTTTTTGCAATGTAATCTTTTGGAATGTAATCTTTTGCAATGTAATCTTTTGGAATGTAATCTTTTGGAATGTAATCTTTTGGAATGTAATCTTTTGGAATGTAATCTTTTGGAATGTACTCTTTTGGAATGTAATCTTTTGAAATGTAATCTTTTGGAATGTAATCTTTTGCAATGTAATCTTTTGCAATGTAATCTTTTGGAATGTAATCTTTTGGAATGTAATCTTTTGCAATGTAATCTTTTGGAATGTAATTTTTTGGAATGTAATCTTTTGGAATGTAATCTTTTGGAATGTAATCTTTTGGAATGTAATCTTTTGCAATGTAATCTTTTGGAATGTAATCTTTTGGAATGTAATCTTTTGCAATGTAATCTTTTGGAATGTACTCTTTTGGAATGTAATCTTTTGGAATGTAATCTTTTGGAATGTAATCTTTTGGAATGTAATCTTTTGGAATGTAATCTTTTGGAATGTAATCTTTTGGAATGTAATCTTTTGGAATGGGAGTTAAAAAAATAATTAAAAAAATAATATCTAAACATTACTACTAATTTATTACTAATATTTGTGAAAGTCTGTGTGAGTCTGTGAAAGTCTGTGTGAGTCTGTGAAAGTCTGTGTGATACTGTGAAAGTCTGTGAGAGTCTGTGAAAGTCTGTGTGAGTCTGTGAAAGTCTGTGTGAGTCTGTGAAAGTCTGTGAAAGTCTGTGTGAGTCTGTGTGAGTCTAGTTTCAAGTTCTCTAATTCTAACTCTTTCATGAACCTCAAATATACCCCCCCCCCAGCACTAGTGGAGAGGGGAAGATGACACTAGCTGCATTAGGAACATGTGATGAGATGATCACTAGTGGAGAGGGGAAGATGACACTAGCTGCATTAGGAACATGTGATGAGATGATCACTAGTGGAGAGGGGAAGATGACACTAGCTGCATTAGGAACATGTGATGAGATGATCACTAGTGGAGAGGGGAAGATGACACTAGCTGCATTAGGAACATGTGATGAGATGATCACTAGTGGAGAGGGGAAGATGACACTAGCTGCATTAGGAACATGTGATGAGATGATCACTAGTGGAGAGGGGAAGATGACACTAGCTGCATTAGGAACATGTGATGAGATGATCACTAGTGGAGAGGGGAAGATGACACTAGCTGCATTAGGAACATGTGATGAGATGATCACTAGTGGAGAGGGGAAGATGACACTAGCTGCATTAGGAACATGTGATGAGATGATCACTAGTGGAGAGGGGAAGATGACACTAGCTGCATTAGGAACATGTGATGAGATGATCACTAGTGGAGAGGGGAAGATGACACTAGCTGCATTAGGAACATGTGATGAATGATCTTATACAAATCTTGAAGCCAAGAAAATGAATAACAACCTACGAACTAAATCAAAATCCTGCACAAGATTTGAACTAGAAGAGTAAAGAGAAGAAACAAATAGAGAGACCTAGCAATCAGTTTCTTTTAGTTTAAGGGAGCACTTTTAGGAGAATAGTTTTGAGAGTTGGGTGAAATGTTTCTGGACGATAAATTTGTCTGACACATCAGGAGAGACTAAAAGTGTCTATATCGTTTTACTAGCACCCAAAATTCTCGTAATTCAATACATGGGTCTCTCATTTTTTCTTTCAATCTTTATCACTTACTATTTCTCATACTCACACTCTCTTTATTCCCTACTCTATCTTTTCTCTCTCTTTCTAGCGCTTTATCTCTGTTTCGATATATTTCTATCTCCATCTTTCTATTTAGATCTCTCTCTCTCTCTCTCTCAGTCATTTTTTGTTTCTTTCTTGCTTTCTAGCTCTCTCTCTCTCTCTCTTTCTCGCCCTCAGCCACTCTCTCTTTCTCGCCCTCAGCCACTCTCTCTCTTTCTCGCCCTCAGCAACTCTCTCTCTTTCTCGCCCTCAGCCACTCTCTCTCTTTCTCGCCCTCAGCCACTCTCTCTCTTTCTCGCCCTCAGCCACTCTCTCTCTTTCTCGCCCTCAGCCACTCTCTCTCTTTCTCGCCCTCAGCCACTCTCTCTCTTACTCGCCTTCTCTCTCTTTTTCTCTCGCTCTCTCTCTTATATTTTCTATTTCACAATAACAATCTCTTACATTCGAGTTGGTTCACAATGTCAAAGACAATACAAGACAAAGAGCTCTAGATAGGTGACATCTCTTTCTTATGTTGATACACGTTTGTTCATCTAAACCAGTGGTTCTCAAACTTTTGACCTTAGAGTACCCCTTCTAAAAAGTTCGTTACGCTGAGCACCCTTCGCTCCTCCCACCCCCCAGAAAAAAAAGAAGGATGTATTTTAATAACTATCAAAATTTATTTCATTTTTTGTAGGTCTACATATACAAAATAATGATGACACTATTACAATAAAGTATTCAATTAGTGAGTTAGTCTTTTTTTATGCTTCAGAGGCACTTCAAATGTACTCTTTAAAATGGAAACATAGTTTTTACATTGAAAAAGTGGGCGTGTTGACGGAAGCTGTAACATCCCAATCCATTGCCTGATCTTTGTAGAAATTTGTCTTAAAATGTTTTTTGAGGTTGTAAAAAAAAAAAAAATAGATAGGAAAAAAATGTAAACCTATATTTTATTCTAATTTATAAACTAAATGTGAATTTTAAAAAAATCAGCATAGTTAACTATGTGCAACGCGTACTCTCTTACTTTACACCTGGGGGTACGCGTACGCCACTTTGGGAAACACTGATCTAAACGTCCAGCCCAACCAAACAGCTGTAGATGTATTCATTTCCAAATAAAAAACTTGAACAAAAATTGAACAAACTTCCTTTTAAACAAAAATTGAACGTAATTTTTATACCAGATATTTACATTGTAGATCTTTTTATAAGCACAAGTGAACTATTACATTAAACAATGTTAACAAAATAAAACTCTTTGAAACTACAAGTCTTTCTGTCACTCGTTTGTCTCTTCCATTTCAACTTCCGCTCCCCTATTCATAACCTTAACTACGACAGACTTCCTCGTGGTTACATCAGAATCTTTTGAACTCATAGAAACAAACAATCCGCCAATAGTTTTACCCAAGGTTGCATAAAAACACTCGCACACAAATTCCACAACACAATTCATCATCAGAAGACTTTTTGTTTGCATAATGGATATGCTGCTTGATTAGCATCAAAATATGTTTTAATGCAATGCAGTGCAGGGTTACTATTAAGGAGTAACTTCGCTAGAAATGCTGGTGAAGGCCGATTTTCTTTTAAAGGAAAAAAAAATATTTTAAATTATAGAATAAAATAAAATAAAAGTTACGTTAGTTTTAGTAACTCTAACCACCCTGCAGATTTATTGTTCGTTTGGGTAAACACTTTCATTCGTTAGAAAAAGTTTGCATTGAAAGAGTTAAATATTGAAGTCAGTATATTATAATCGACTGTTAAGAGTTTCACAATTAACACATCCTCAACATTGTCATATCTTATCTTATCTTATATAATACAGACGTTACTTCAAAAAAGAAGATGATTACGTCCTACGCGTCATGCATTTAGTCATGCATATTAACCAATAACTTAAATTCTGCCAAGTCACTGGTTTTTCTGGCTAGCTCAGGCAACCCATTCCATGCTCTAATAGCACTAGGGAAGAAGGAGTATTTGTACAAATTTGTCCTAGCATAGGGGACAAGGAATGTGCCTTTATTTTTGTGTCTTTCAGATTATTTTATTAAGTTTTGTTTTTGTATTTGAAGATTATGGTTCAGTGTTTTATGTATAATTGCTACTTTACTTTTGAGTCTTCTGTCCTGAAGGCTTTCTAAATTTAGTGATTTTACTAATGGTGTTACTCTAGTCAAATGTGAATATTCGTTTGTTATGAATCTCACTGCTCTATTTTGTGTTTGTTCCAGTTTCTTAATGTTTTCTTGAGTTGAGGGGTCCCAAACAATGGATGCATATTCTATTATTGGCCTAACCAAGGTTAAATAACATTTTAGTTTTATGTTCTTATTTGATTTATAGAAATTTCTTTTAATAAACCCTAATGCTTTGTTGGATTTTTTTTGTAGTTTCATCAATATGTGGATTCCATGACAGTTTTTCATTTATTATAACACCTAGGTATTTTGCGTTTTTAGTCTGTGTTACTGGTTTGCCATGAATAAGATAAGTGGAATTAATTTGTTTTAGTTTTTTTGTTACTCTTAACAACTGACATTTTTCTGGGTGGAAAGACATGCTCCAATTTGATTCCCATTTCTGTAATTCATCTAATTCTCTTTGTAAAATATCTGTGTCTTGTGTTGTTTTTATTGTTCTATATATCATGCAATCATCTGCAAATAATCTGACTTTTGTTACTGAAATAATGCAATTTGGTAAAACATTTATGTAAATTAAAAATAGTAGTGGACCCAAGACTGTTCCTTGAGGTACACCTGAGTTTACTGTTATTGGTGTTGATTTAGAGCCATTTATTATTACAGTTTGTTCTCTCCCTATCAGAAAATCTTTAATCCACTGATGCAGTGGACCATTAATGCCGAAATATTTTAATTTTTTAAGCAAACTATGGTGGTGAACTTTGTCAAAAGCCTTGGAAAAATCTAGTAAAATAGCATCTATTTGTTCACTATTATCTAAACCTTTTGAAAAATCGTCAATTAGTCCTATTAGTTGTGTTTCACATGATCTATATTTCCTAAAGCCATGTTGGTATGTGGTGATAACATTATGTTTGTCTAAGTGGTTTATGATGTTGCTACATATTATGTGTTCTAGGATTTTACATGTGATGCTGGTAAGTGATACTGGTCTGTAGTTTCCTGGATCAGATTTTTCTCCTTTTTTAAATAGGGGGGGTGACATTAGCTTCTTTCCAGTCCTTTGGTACTCTGCCCTGGTTAAGCGATGCCTGAAAGAGTATTTTGAACACTGGGGCTAGCTCATTGCTTAGTTCTTTGAGTAATCTAGCTGGAATACCATCAGGTCCAGACGCTTTATTTGGTTTGGTGTTGGCTAATAGTTTTTTAAATTCCATTTTCTTGTACTACTAAATCTTCTATGTCGTCTACTTGGTTCAAATTAAGAAATATGTCTTTGTCTCCTGGGGCTGAGAATGCTGATGCAAAGTATTTGTTTAGGATGTTTGCTTTAGTTTCATTGTCATTATGTTTTATGTTATGTTCATCTTTTAATGGCGCTATGCCTTTTGTTTCCATTTTCTTAGACTTAATGTATGACCATAGGTTTTTGTTGTTATCTTTAGATATTACATTGTTTATGTATTCACTCTGCAGCTGTCTGCTTACTTTTTGGGTTAGGTGTTTAATTTTTATATACTTTTTGTGAACTCTTTCTGCCTTGGTTTCTTTAAATTTTCTATATAGGTTTTCCTTCTGTTTACAAAGCTTCTTTAGTCTATTATTAAACCAGCATTTATTTATTTTGTTTGATGTGTATTTACTTGGTATATGATTTTCTATAATGCTTTTAAGATGGTTTTTGATGAAATTCCAGAAGTCATCGACTGGTTGGTTAATGTCTTTTTCTAATACGAATGTTTGTTGAAAGTTTAATGCAGCTTGGTGTAGTTGTGTTAGGTTACATTTATTCCAGAGTAAGATTTTTCTTTTGGGTTTTGTATTGGCTACTGCTTTTATCTGACTGTGTATTTTAATGATCTCATGGTCTGATAGACCAGGGATAATATCATAATCAACTACTAATCCAGGTCTGTTGGTTAAGAAGAGATCTAATGTGTTGTTTAATCTAGTTGGCTTTTTAATGATTTGATCTAAACTTAGGTTGTGTAAAGTTTCTATGAAAATCTCATTTATGTCCTTAAGGTTTTGGTGTTTATCTATGGTTAGTGTTTTCCAATTTATATCAGGTAGGTTGAAATCACCCATAATCCAAAAAACTGCATTTTTATTTGTCTCTTTAAGTGTAGTAATCTGATTACATAGTTCCTGCATGTATTCTAAAGTAGAATTTGGTGGTCTGTAAATGCTGCCTATTATTAGGGATGTTGAGGTGGTATTAATTTTACAAAATGTAGATTCTATATTTTTTGAGTTAGGTAAGGTAATTTCTTCTGCTATAAGAGTGTTTTTTTATTGCTAGAAGAACTCCTCCATGATTATCAGCCCTATCTTTTCTAAAAATTTCATAATTACTATTGAAAATTTCTGCATTATAAATTTCAGAATGTAGCCAAGTTTCTGTTCCTGCAATTATGTCTGGTTTCTCACATTCTAATAAAATTTCTAAGTCTGCTGTTTTGTTCCTAATGCTTTGAAAATTTATTACTAAGGTTTTAAGGTATTTTGGTATTACTTCTTTAGTAGGTTTGTTTAGTGAGGCTGTTGTATTAATTTTAGTAGATTTAGGTTTAACAGGAGTGGATCTGGCTAGTGGTTGGTGAGTTTGTTTTGGGATGGTGTTTAGGATGTTGTATGGGTTAGAAGTGTCCGCATCAAAGGAATCAAACAGTCCTGATGTAAACTGAGGTAACCCACACGGTACAGTGCCATGATGCACCTTTATTGCCTAAGGCATAATACACAGGTTTATTCATATGGAGACATGATGCATGGTACCATTCATCGCAGGTGTCACATTGAATGGCTTTCTGTTTCATGGTGCATACTTTTTTGCAGATGTTGCATCTATCTTTAGATCTAGGCCCTGGATTTGACTCTACATCTCCTGCTATTAACAGTGATAGGTATTTATTTCTATTGTGTCTGATTGACAACTTCCATTTGTGATGGGTAATCCTCTTTAATGTTATGGATGTGTATGTTAGGTTATTTTTGAAGTTGCATTGATCTAAAGTGTGATGATTGATTATGACTGTTTTTTCCTTTTTAAGTTTAGTGTTGACTGAGGTAGATCTAGTTTAGTGTTCAGCTAGTGTGTGTTTAGTAATTATTAGGATAAATAGCCAGAGCAATTTCATGATGACAGTTGTTGATTTTAGTTTTTAAAGGTCTAGTCTAAATCTAGTTTAAGGTTAAAAATGCCTGAGACGGCCTAAGTTAAGTCTAAGTCTATAAGTCTAAAGTGAAAGCTAATTTACAATGACAATCAAATGGTTTATTCAAAATATAGACCTAGACTAGATCCAGATCTAATTCTAGATCAATATATTTATGTGTTTAACTAACTATATAGAATATTACCATAAGTTATTTTAGTAGATGATTAGTAGTTTGATGATCATAGTTTGAACAAACTGTAAAGCTTTTCCAAAGTTGAAAGTTCGGAGAACAACATAATCTCTAAACAAATTTGTTCATGTTTACTAAACACACAATCATCAAAACAATGTCTTCCCTTTCACCTCATACATATTACGTGGAATAAAAAGATGCGTTGGCAAATGTGGTGCTCTCCCCATCTTGGTTTGAAAAGAAGAGGTAGTTAAGTCATTTTCCCAGTTACATCCCCTGGTATTGTCACTAGTTAAGTAATGTCAATGGAAACGGTCCAGAAAATCGAATCCGAAATTGTGAAATGATTTTCTTTTGCCCGTCACTTCTTCCTCATTGTTAGATTTTTTTTCTCTCTCTCATGAAATCTCCAACAGTCTAGTGTATTATCTCCCCCTGGTGTTGAGCCACATCCAAGGGGTGTTATCTTAAATCGATCAATACATCCAGCCGTAGAGGAACCTAAAAGGGGACACAAGTGAGTAGTTTTACAAAACAAGAGACGTGGGGAAGTTCGGTCCCTTTTGTTTTTCTCTCTTCCAACCCCCCCCCCCCCAACCCAACCCATCACTTGTATTTGTCGTTCTGGCTTTCATTCACGTATAAAGGGGTCTTATTAAGCATCACTTGGCACCACTGCCAACTACAAGCATGCAAATCTTCACTACTCTTTCATTAGGACATACAATTATGAGCTAGCAAACATTTTTAGTTACGATACTATTTTGTACGTAAGTGTTGTTTGGTTGAAGCATACATACAGCTTATCAAAATTACCCTGAAGTAAAGTAAAAGTACCCGCAGCGATCTGTAGGGCAGATGCCAACGAGGGTGTCATGTGACAGACACAACGACCAACCGTCTTTACATAACCAAACCCCGAAGTTCAAAATCCCAGTCTTCGCCGAGATTCAAACCCAGGACAACTCAATTTGGAAAACAAGCGGTTTACCACTCAGGCACCATGGCCCAATGTACACTTTAGGTCTTTTAAGAGCATTACAAACCTAACTAAAAGTTCACAGATTTACAGGCCCTTAATCTCGTTGTAGATATGAACAAAATACAAATTAAATCACAGAATTTTAAAGTATTTCTCAACTCACTTCAATCTACAGTTTCAGTAATTTAGCTATCTAGACTGAACACGGCTAACTTTGATTTTTTTTTTCGTTCTGCTATACTTGTGTTGCCTAAGTGGCTAAGAAGATGAGATAAATGTTATTGCATAGTCCTTTTTTACAAAGCTTATATTAACTCACTCTATCTGCCTGTGTGGTCAAAAGTTTGTACACGTTATTTCTCCGACAGTCAAACTCGGATCAAGCTGAAATTTCGCACATTTTTTACCTCACAAGAATCAATTTAAAAAAATAATTATTGGTAATTAATTAGTTTGTTTGGTATCTTAAACAATGGAAAGAAATAGTACTTGACTGAAGTGGTGGTATACGCTGAATTTGTCCCCTTTATATTGGCTTATCGTCTGAGGCTAAGTGAACACAAACATGAAATAGAAGCAATATATAACTACACAATATTCTATATTCATTGACTCTTCGCTAACAGAGTGGTTACAGCATTGGCTTGAAAAGCCTGAGAAGACTTTAGCCCACAAGTTCGAACTCATGGCGTTCCCTTTTTTTAAAATACATTTTAAAAGCGATCACCCAGATACCCGATTCGTTCTCCCCCTACCCCTTTTCAACTGGCCCAGACAAGTGATAGGATCGTAGCGTATTGAGAACGATAAAAGCATGACATTGCGCTAAACAGAAACAATTGGTAAAAAAAAAATATTCTAATCGCACAGATTTATTATTGTTAATCTATTACAAATGTAATGACTGATCCAAACTAATTGATACGTAATATAAACTTTGTATTTTTAAAAAAGTATTTATTTCTATTTTTCTTGTTTCGTTTACGGTCATTTCCGTTTCCGGCAGAGATGTCTACACTGAAGCAGCTGAGCGTGACGTTAGTTGGAGCAGTTACGTAAAGGAGAAAAACTGCAGACGACAAACTTCAGTTGATCAGAGGTGGAGGAAGATCATTAACCCCTGTCCATTTGGTTGACAAGGTCTTAAGCTTAACCAGTGGACATCCAGCGATGACAGCGTGGTGGCGCTAGAAACACGTGTTGTGTGTTGTGGAACACGGTCCATCAAACAAGAGGATTTACATAAGTAGTGACCGCTGTCCATCCTGGGTGATTTATTCAAGCATCAGTTG
The DNA here is from genome assembly GCA_030265305.1 of Biomphalaria pfeifferi. Lineage (NCBI taxonomy): Eukaryota > Metazoa > Mollusca > Gastropoda > Planorbidae > Biomphalaria > Biomphalaria pfeifferi. The sequence continues at coordinate 3,476,627 of JASAOG010000018.1, read as the reverse complement.
AGGCTGACCAGGACCCCGGTAAGCTTAGCTTTAATGCTATTTAAATCCCTAACTGCCCCCATCCCCTCCAGAGTTCTTTAGCCGGAGTTCCACAAAAGTACGGGCCGGTGCCAGCAATCAATAGGACTACTGACCTCGCTCAGTTCGGGTGTCTAGAAGTGGTTAAAGCAAGTTTTGTGTTGACCCCCCCCCCCTCCTCGCCCCCCCCCCCCCACACACACATAGACAATTACTAGATCTAGTAGTCTCAACACATTTCAATGCATGGACAAAAAACAATTGACTTTATTGTATTAGGAGGCTATTAGTCGTCCATTTTATCATCCTCCTCTCCTCTCTCTTTCTCTCTCTCTCTTTTCTCACTCTTGCTCTTTCTTACCATGTGTCTTTTTCTCTTGTTTCTTTCTTCTTTTCTTTTTTTTTTCTGGTCATCTATTGACCATCCTTCCCTCTCTCTTCCCACTGGCGGATCGGGGAGGGGATGCGGGCGGACGAATTTTAGCATAGGATTCACACAATTTGTATACGAATTTATTACTTATGTTAATAATATATACTAATTATCTATATTTCAACCTATTTTTAGATTTTTTCGCCCCCCCCCTTCTAGTAATTTGGCCGATGTGGTAGGGTCGGGAGGGGGCGATGGTATCAATCCCGCCCCCCCCCCCGTTCACTTTCGGGTGGGGGGGCGGTCCAATTTATCTGTAGAAATAAAAGCTTGCTAACAGAATCAATTAAATATCTATATGATTAAAACTTGTTATTGGTATTTTAACCGGTCTTTATATTATGTCGTTCCCTGTTTGCCAATTGGAGGGGGGGAGGAGCGAATACCTCTACTTCCCTTCCCATCTAAACCCTTTGAGTGGGGGGGGGGGGCGGTCCTACTTTTATGGAGAAATCATAGTATGTGAACAAAATTAGTCGAATATCTATATAATATAACCAGGTGGAAGTGCGATTCATGCAATCACCTTCCCCCCATCGGACAAACCAATACTTTTTCTTTTTGTATTATAGTAAGAAATTACAAAATTAAAAAAATCTGTCACTAATATAATTTTTATATGCTATAAATGCAATCATTAGCAGAAATTATAAAAAGGAGCGAGGATTAATCGTTTTCATTTTACCGCACTTCCCCTTTCCAGACAGAGTTTGTGTAATTTCACATGAATTTATCATAACTATTTTAAGAAAGACTTTGCTTTGGAAAAGTTATAATTCAAACGAAATTTTTAAATCTAACAGTCACGGTTGAGATGAGTTCAAAAACCAGATAATCTTTTCCTAGTCGACTTTTTCCAACCTTTACTCTATCTCATATTTTTCTAGTTAAATGAATTTAGGACTATAACTCACAATTTGTGCTTGAATTTTATTGAATATTATTTATCCAATTTTTATTTTCGGCGGCGATCCTCAAAGTCTTAATCTAAATATGTGGGGTATCTTATCTTTTCAAAGAACAAATCGGTTGTATTTGTAATGTATTAAGGGACTATAAATTCATATTAGAATATTTTACCACATTTTTTCAAAAGGTCCGTTATAATAGAATGAATGATGAGCTGTAGGTCAGGAGAATGCGTTACTGCAGTGAAGAATGCCAGAAAACGCTTTTAGCGTCGAGGCTTCGCCCCGAACATCACTGATGAATAATAAGCTGTAGATGTCAGGAGAATGCGTTTCTACAGTGAAAAATGAAAGAAAACGCTTTTGGGTGTCGGGGCTTCGCCTCGAACCCCACTGAAGAAGCGTAGGCCTACAGCGCTCTCCTTGACCCCCAAGCTTGCAAGAGAAAGGCTTCAACATGACTGTTTTTTTTTCCTGATTTTTTTTTTTCACCGAAGATTGAGAAACAGTCTTATTTTATTCTCATATATCGAATATATATATATATATATATATATATATATATGCTGCACGCACGTTTATGCATAGGGTTAGGGTTTACTGGGCGTTAGGGTTAGGGTTTGGAAAAAAATCGCCCCCCCCCCCACTCCAAAGTTCTGGATCCGCCAGTGTCTCTTGCCCCTGCGTTAGTTACATCTCTCTAATATTTACTCCGCGAATCTTTCTCTTATCTTAAATCAGAGTCGTAGATAGGGTGTGGAAGTTCTCCCGGGCACCACTTCAGGGGGGCCCCCAAATGAGTGTTTTTTGCTTAAATATTACGCAAAATGCAGAAACCCCCAAATAGATATACCCCCCCTTTCATGGCCCCAAAATGATGGCTAAATCCTAGCTACGCCACTGCTAAAAATATTTCACTGTTTTCCTGAAATCATATTCCAACATCTTGAAAATTCTCATCTGTTCTTTTTATCTAAATATTTTTAATTAAATACTTTTTTCTTTTGTTTCACTATAGCTCTGGTCTAGATTAAATCAATATTTCCAAGCAGGTTAATTCAACTTCTAGTTAACAACAGACACAGTGAGCAACAGCTGTCACGTGACACTCTGTGCAAAGGCGTTTAGAAATATGCCTGTCACGCTTTACTTCTGTATCCCATTGTACTGGACAAAAGTCTCAGATTACATCGATACATCTGAGCAGGGGCGAGAAACACGTTTAAACAGATGTATCACCTAATATGTTTGCGTGTCAGACAGGCCGGGGAGGGGGGTCGAGATTGCATTGAAGCCAATCGTTCCATTAAATAGTTAACATCACAGACACATGAATCTACGCATTAAAGATACACATTTGCATTATTTTATTGAAAGATAGAAAAGGAGGTCTTGTTTTAAAGTCATTTAAAAGACTCAAACCATTAAAATGTTCTTTACTAAGACATATAGTAATTCTTAAATCGGTTGTCCGTTTATCATATAGTCATATCCATTTGTGTAATATAAGTTTGTAGTAATTGGGTTTTTTTTTTTTTATTGATTTGTGTATTGTCTACGACAACGAATAATTGAGCGAAGTTTCAACTTGATCCGAAAATGGGTGTGTGAGAAATAAAGTGTTTAAACTTTTTACCTGACAGACAACAGACAGATCAACAGTTAGTAGATATAAACTTTGTAGAAATAAAAAAAACTTAAAACAATACTTCCTTTATACAGCTTATAGAGCTATTTTTTTTTCTCTTAACATTTTTTTAAAAATTCTTTTAATGAATACTACCTACACATGGAAATACCCGAAGAAGTATAATCTGCTCAAAATAATTTTTTTCTAGTCCTCTAGCCAAATTTAAATATTTTTTTTTATGCTTTGAATAATTATAACGATCAAACTAGAGTTTCCCCAGTGTGTCCAACGAGCTAGTAATTCTTCTCCCAAAGATATAGATCAACTGTCATATTTCTTAGAAAATCATTAAAGCCGTTTTTGAGAACCATAACCAGGATATGTCTATGAATGTGCGTCCTGAAATGAGGCATTGTAAAAAGATATAACCTAACGTGGTGTTGACCATTTGCTTTAGGTCATCTATGACTTATGACTTTATGTGATGTATTAGAAACAAAATCTGATCTAGTTACGTCACTAGGCCTGTTCGCTTTCGTGAATTCATGTCATTAGTACCTCAATAGTAATAGTAAGGCATTTTAAACTAAAAATATGGCAACGCAGTTGGTTCAACAGTAAAACTAAATGGCGTTGGTAATTTGTAATACTACGAGTCCATGACTTCATTCTTACTATAACACAGTTTCGTCTTAAACAAATATATTCTCAAACATACATGGAGAAAATTAAAGTGGACATTCATCACGTAATTAAGCGTAAAGTTTTGATCTATTTACATTTAATTTGCATCTGATAACTTGCTCAAAGAAGACATTGACATTGTCATATTACTAACAAGAAAACAGATTTTTTTAAAAAGACAATTCTCCTGTTTACAACTTATAGAGCGTTTATTTTTCTTTTAATCTTTAATGAATGTTAAGATTTTAAAAAAAAAAGTAAGATTTTTTATCCCGCCATATTTCCCTTCCCCCGAGAAAGAATTCTTGTTTACCGAATGCATAAATCATAGACTTGTATATATTATATCTAGACTGGACATGGAGATTTTTTTTAACACTACACAAAAATGTCGTGAACAGTTTTTAAAAAGTTGAAAGAAGGCGTTGTTTTGTAAAGTAGTTATAAGAAGTAAAGCTGTTGTTTTTTTTCCACCCTAACCTATGTAACATACAATTTTATTTTTAGATCTAGATCTAGTAATTGAATATCAAAAATAAGATTACTCTCGTCTCATAATTATTATTTTGAAATTTTTAGATAAATAATTTAGAAAGATATATGTAATCAATCTATTAAAATGTACATAATGGGATTAAAATCAACAGACATAAATTATTTCGATCTAGGATTTTTAAAACATTATCTCAATGGAAACTAACAGGAAATGGCTTTGTTTCATATATTTGCGTGAATATATAGTTCTGTGATTAATAGTACATTTTAAAGGAAATCCGATAAATGATTTTGCATTATTTCTAAACTTTGAAAACTAAAGATTATTACTTTTCTAAGACAGAAAAGATTGTTTTGGGCGACTTCCCTTAGAGCTTGAAAAAAAGTTACGTACATAAAAATCTCTCTCTATATATAGGTCTGTGAATAGATCTATCGCGGATGAGAATTTGTTTCCGATTTCCAGTCTAGATATAATATATAAGTCTATGGCATTAATCTATTAGACTTTATAAAGTTTCAATAAGAGTCCTTTAGATCTAGATTTAGAAGACGATGCGCAAAAAGTTCCTGAACATTAATTTATTAAACCCTTGAATAAATTATGTCCAAATGTGGAAATATTCTAAGACATACTCCGCATAGTTTATTCAAGATAAATATTTTCTTGCGCTCTAGCCAAATATAATTTAATTTTAAAATAATTATAACGGTCAAACTAGGGTTTTCTCAGTGTGGCCAACGAGCTAGTAATTCTTTTCCCAGCGATATACAGCAACTGTGAAATGATTAGGAAAATAGAGCCGTTTTCGTTTACTTGTCAAGGTTATTACCACCTAGAACAGGGGTTCTCAACCTGAGGGTCTCGACCCCCCTTGGGGGTCGATTGACGATTTGCAATGGGTCGCCTAAGACCATCAAAAATAAGAATTGTTATTGTCTATTCTTCTATTGCTGTATGTGTGTGTATGGGGGGGGGGTCGCGGCAGAGTGGGATATTGTAAAAAGGGGTCGCCGAGCTTAAAAGGTTAAGAACCGCTGACCTAGAAGGTTCCAGGTTCCATGAACGTATTGATGAATTGATGTCAAGTTAGTCGGAGTAATGGTGGAAACGAAGATTATAGAGTATATAAACAAGGGAATATAACAAGAGTCGGTTACTGACTTAGTCAAAGAAGTTTATTGTATCTGTTTTCATGTATTCACTAGTGAAATTAAATTATAATGTGTCTTTCTAGTGGTAGCTCAATATTTTCGTGATTCCATGTTAGGAATAAAAGCGTTTTATTTCGCGAAGCGGATTTCTATTCTGTTTTTCACTTACATAAGTATCTCCGGCAATACGGTAAAGTTTGTGTCATCAATTTGATACGCGCAATCCTCTACAATATACCAAATTACTGTCACACTCGCCCAGGAGAACCAAAAAATTAATGTTGCTATATTGTTATTCAAAGTCCGCACAGTCTAAATTCAGTCTAGAAACATAAAAGGCGCTCTAACCAGGTCACCCTGTCTGGGAGGAAACCCAGGTCTAAACAAACTATTTTAGCACAGCAAGGGGTGGGGCATTGTCCTTTGCACGGTTCATATCAACCTTTCCATTCATGGTGCCCCTGTTGCGTAGAGGACGAGGAAACAGCTTCTAATATTTCGACAGCGAGGAATTCGCTAAATTTCGTTCTACTGGTCTATAAAGCCAGATGCTCTTGATCTGCATTGCACACAACAGCAGGGGCCTTTCAGGGTTGTTATTGTTAGAAAGCTTATCTTATCTCCCTCTGCCTGGGTGGAATCTTGTACACGTCATATCTATCAACTTCCCATTCTCAAATCAAGTTAAACTTCGCACAATTATCCATTGTCGAAAACAGCACATAGATCAATCAAAGAATTAACCATTTAGTTTATCAATTAGCCATTTTTAATAAATTATGTTTTATATAGAAAATGTATTAAGATAAAAAGAAATAAACCTGGCGTAGAGGACTAGATCGTTCGATAAAAAAATTAAACTAACAAAAGATATAGAACCTAGTTGTTTGCCACTTAAATAGCTCAGAGGTAAACACTGAGGCATTCCATCGTGGAGGCTGGAGTTCGAATTCAGAAGTGAGCATATTTTTCTTTATTAACAAAATTGCTTTTGAAAATACAGCACGGAAACCTTCTTCAGTTAACCTTCCCCCCCCCCCCCCCCCCTTTCCAGAATGGTCTACAAATGTGATTGAACCATAACGTAATAAGCATGAAAGTAACGCTAAATAAAAAATAAAAACATTTTAAAAAAATATTTCAAAGATCAATTATTGTTAGTTTAATAAATCGATTATATGATTGATTCAAAGATATCGATGCACATTCATGCAAAAAAAAAGTTTTTAAAAAATATTTTGTTATATTTTAATTGTTTTACAATAAAAGCAAAATATGGCATTAATCTTAAAAAACTGAATTTGTCACAAGGTCTAAGTCAGAATTAGGCTCAAGGTGATTGTTGACCAGACCATTCGTCTCCCAGATCATCAGACGTAACAGAAACCAAGTTCAGGTCATTGTGACAAAAGTCAGCTCATGAAAATAAATGTATTTTTTTTTTAGAAAATTAGTGCCGATGAAGTCAGTGTCTTTTAGCCAGTGACATATTATGTTTTGAGCCAAAGGTCAGTCCGTGTCTCTTTCATCAGACAGAACACGAGACTGTCTCTTAGTTTTACTTACACTCATTGAAAGAAAAGGTTAAAAGAAACTCATAAACAAAATTTCGTTACAAATGTCTCTTGCGGAAACAGTGGTCAAACCCTGTCTGTATTAATTCAGTTGCCTTGAATGGTAACTAACTGTTTCTATGAATTTTACTATATTGAATGGTAATATACTGTTTCGCTGTAAGTTCTGCTACATTGAATGGTGATGTGTACTATTCAAGAATTTAGTTATATTGAATGGTAATGTACTGTTTGCATGAATTTTGTTATATATTGAATGGTAATGAACTGTCAGTTTCGTTTACTTGGGATGGGCCTCATTCACCAATCGTAAACAATCACCCTTGAATCACGTGCTTCTCTTTCTGTTCTATACAACTAACGACCTACTTCGAATCAAACATGGATATAACGTGACAGTATTTTTCGTTGTTTTATCAATGGCCATGAAGTGACCGCTTTTGGTAAACGAGCTCGTCAATATGGTACAGCGTTCATAGAGTTTAGTTGGTGCTTCTTTTTGTTCTGGTAGACATCCAATCGTCTCCATGAAGATCTCGAATCGTGTCACGTTAGATTGTTTTAAAAAGATTTTGTACACTTTATTGAAGCTTAATTCCAGTCTCATATTCAGTTTCAGTAAACATTGTGTTTTAACTCTTTCTCTCCTAACTGACGATACTTGCGTCGATTTCACCAGAATCTGGTAAATAATTACGGAAAGAAAGAGTTAAAGACTCATAATGGTCTTAATCAGTGGCGTAGCTAGGGTGGAGGGTGGGGGGTCAAAATTGAAAATCCCCCCAGACCCCCAATTGAGTGTCCAAAATTTGTTTTACATTAAATATTACGCCCATTATCGCATGCCATGATGTCGAATGTCAAAATGCAGGGTCCCCTAATGAAGTCAACCCACCCCAGGGCCCCCAAATTCCATAGCTACACCACTGGTCTCATGAGTTTGTTCGTAAAGTGTTTCAAATGAAGACAAAGAGCCCCAAAATAAAACCTTCCTGTGTAAAGAGAAAGACACGAAGATGTAATCGATCCCACAGTGATGGCAGTCGATTCTTAGGGCAATAACGACGATGAACATTTGAGACCTGAGATTTTCCGTTAAGTCCAGACATATGATCCCGTGTATGTATGCGTGCTCATGTATGTATTGCGTGCTTGATGGCTTGAGTCGATAACAACGAATGTCATATGTCAGAAGTCAGCCGGTCTCATTTGGTGCCCCTCCCTCCCCCCCCTCGTCTCTTTCCTCTTCACGCAATGCATGAGATGATTGTAATGACTAGAGATGCCAATATAACAAGAGTATTTACTTCTAGAACTGATCTTAATCCCTTTTACCAAAGGAGCTTCCTTTGTGTTCCTCCCCCTGGAATGAGTCGACGGGTCACGTCACGTACATTCTAATCTACAAAAAATAATTAGTGTCACCTAACAGTTGGAACGGCCTAAGGCATACGTGAACTAGACAGCCCACAGGGCCTCCGATTTGGTGGGGGTCTTGCGTAGGACTGAAAATTTTGTAGGGAAAAAACAGTGAAACTTGGATCTAACATAGCAAAGCTTTATTGTTCAATGTCTGCAAATCTAGCTCTAAGTTTTTTATCATGACTCAAAGTTTACTAATGAAATTTTAGATTTATTTGTTATTCTTGTGCATCTAAAGGCAAACAAAAAGCAGTTGGCTTTAGAAAAAATGGTCAACAAATTGGCTAAGAGAATAAATAATAAAGAATGTGTCCAAAACATATTCATTGATTTCGACATAGATACAGATGTTGTTTTTTTAATAAATTGCGTGATTTTTTTTATTTTCTAATTTTCATTGGGAGTCAACAAATTCACTTCCTCTAGAACCTCCAGTTACGTAAAGTCGGCCCTGCCCCAATCGGCTACGACAAACTGGATCACAACCCGTTTTCAAATTCGCACATCTCCTTCAATAATTTTAAAATCTCTTTAGCAGCGCCTTAGCCTATCGATCAGATCACCACATCGTCTCAGATCACCACATCGTCTCAGATCACCACATCGTCTCAGATCACCATATCGTCTCAGATCACCACATCATCATCTCTGTAACAGCTCGAGCGATTCCAGCAACCTTTTCTAGCCATAACATCTTTTTATTAAGCTATCAGAGGTAATTTACAGAGTGGCTCCAAAAGTAGGTTTACAGTTATCAAGTAGACTACGAAATCAAATACTTCACATATTGAACTGTTTTCCTACCATTCGATGGGCTACATTACTAAAATGCAGAAATGGCAGATATTTGACCTGCAGTTTTGTTTCGTTAGAAGACTAGCATGATATAGCTCGTAGACACTTCTGAAAATGCATGATAAAGCTCAGAATGCAAGAAAAAAGCGCTTGTAGTCGGGGATCAACTCAGAAAAAAAAAAACGTTGTAACATCCCCCCCCCCCCCCCACATCAAAATAATTTATAAAATTCTGTCAACGTTCAAATGGCTCATATTAATCTATGTTACTGGAAAGAAAAAAAGTTCCGTAGAATACAATTTAACAATGAAACAAACGGAAAGTGCGTGACAGTGTTTTCAGTGAAAATGTTCATTTGATATAGATTCTATTTGTTGACAATTTCAATGATTATAGATCCATAAATTAACTACATACTAGTAAAGTAAGTAAAGTATGACTTTCATGCCTTTCGATCTATAGGACAGATAATGTAAAGGACATCACGGTTAACGAGGGCGTCAGGTGGCCAGCACAACGAACAACCACCTTTACTTTTCCTCAAATAATGTCAGGTACCTATTAGAGATGGGTCGACTCAGAGGCACCCAGGAATCCCGAAATTAAAAATCCAAGTCTTCACCAGGATTTGAAACCGGGATTCTCGTACTGAAGCCAAGCGCTTTCACCGCTCAGCCACCGCGCCTCCTGTTTATACTAGTTAGTGAAAACAAAAGCTTCTGTTACTTATAGAATTTTCTAATTAGTATCACAACATACCCAAGATAGGTGAGGTTATCTGAACTGGCTATTATAGACCGAGTATATTTTACCATTAGACACGCCCATGTCTTTCAGGAGAGTATGTCGATGTGTCAAGTTTGATTTTTTTTTCATTGTCTTGTTACTGGTCAAAGAATCTTTTTGAATGGCAGGTTATAATATTTACTTCCAGACGACGAGGCTTGTCACGCGTCAGAATCTCTTTTACAGAACTACTCACGAGATGGTCATGCATTGCGCCATGATAAAACCATTGTTCGGTCCTTGATTTTGGGGGAGGCGCTCGTGTGGACATCCATTTGGCAACTTAGTGTCAAAGTCAAGAGATGCCACAGGCAGTCCTTTATGTCGTGGCACGTCCAGTTAGCTAATGACAAGTGGCTGGGCCAAACATTAGTGCCACGCGGCCAGAGTTTCAGACCATTTTGTCATTCTCTGATAACACATCTTTCACGGTCAGGCTCTTCTGCCGATGATCGAAGCGTCATCATAGATGGCCAACTCTCCCCCCCTCTCTCCCCATCAACTTCCTATTTTCTAATTCTTTTCACTTCATCTCTTGAGAGATCTCCCCCAACCCCCGGTGGTATTCTAGAGCTGGACAATGAGTTATTCTGTTTCGATTGGACTGAGGGGAGGGGGGGGGCGAGCAATGCTCTCTGGTTGTATTGTTATGAAGCCCTCCCCGCAAACGATTTCCATTAGCAGAAAGCAAGGATGAAAGGATGAAAGACTCTAGTACAATGCGCATGTCAGTCAAAATGGCAGCAGGTGCCTGTCCGTGTTTAGTTAAAAAAATGAGAAAAATAAATTTGGTAAAACATGCTTTGTTAAGAGAGACACGAATGAATAACACATCTTTAGGAATCAAAAGTCGATAAAAAGATCAAGTGGCCAATGTCGTAAACAAATATACTAGATGTTTCTTACGCACACGCACAACCACCGGCGATCGCCCTCCCCCCTCGGCCGACCCCCCCCCCCCCCCCCCCCCCTGCGGATGAATTTTAGCACAGAATTCACACAATTTGTATACGAATTTATTGCTTATGTTAATAATATATACTAATTATTTATATTTCAAACTATTTTTAGATTATTTCGCCCCCCCCCCCCCCCTTCTAGTATGTTGGCCGATTTGGTGCGGTCGTGAGGGGGCGATGGTATCAATCCCGCCCCCCCCCCCCCATTTACTTTCGTGTGGGGGGGGGGCGGTCCATTTTATTTGTAGAAATAAAAGCTTGCTAACAGAATCAATTAAATATCTATATGATTAAAACTTGTTATTGATATTTTAACCGATCTTTATATTATGTCGTTCCCTGTTTGCCAATTGGAGGGGGGGGGGGCAAATACCTCTACTGTCCTTCCCACCTAAACCCTTTGAGTGGGGGGGGGGCGGGCCTACTTTTATGGAGAAATCATAGTGTGTGAACAAAATTAATTCAATTAATATATAAATTTTATATTATGTCAATCCCTTCTGGTATCTTGGGGTTGGGGTTGCATGTACTGTCCTCCCCACTCTAGCCCTCTGAGTGGGGGAGTTGGTCCTATTTTTATGGAAAATCATAGTTTGTAAACAAAATTAGTTGTATATCTATATAATATAAACTACGTATTGATATGTGAACCCATTGTATATTATGTCGTACCACACTCTAATCTCAAATTTTATCATTAAAAAATTTAAATGAAAAAGGGTTGTACCAGGTAAGAGAGGCGATTCATGCAATCGCATTTCCCCTATCGGACAAACCAATACTTTTTCTTTTTGTATAACAGTTAAGAAATTTAAAAATTTAAAAATCTGTCAGTAATATAATTTATATATACTATAAATTAAATTCTTTTATCGAGTCGCCCCACCCCTATTCTTTAATGCCAAATGAAATCTTTAACAGAAATTATTAAAAGAGCGAAGATTAATCGTTTTCACTCTACCGCCCCTCCCATTTCCAGACAGTTTATGTAATTTCACATGAATTTATCATAATTATTTCAAGAAAGTTAGAATTCAAACGAAATTTTTTAGTATAAGAGTCATGATTGAGATGAGTTCTAAACCCAAATGATCTTTACATAGACATAGAATATTTTTCAAGTACAACATAATTCAAAAGGTCCTTTTTTAAAAGTATGAATAATGAGCTTTAGGTCAGGAGAATGTGTTTCTGCAGTGAAGAATGCAAGAAAACGCTTTTGGCGTCGGTTTCTTCGTCCTGAACTCCACTGATCGAAAATGAGCTGTAGTTGTCAGGAGAATGCGTTTCTGCAGTGAAGAATGCAAAAAAAAAACAACAAAAAAACGCTTTTTGCGAGTGCTTCGCCCCGAACCCCACTAGGGAACCTTATGGCGCCGCCCCAATTGTTTTGTTTTTCGCCGAAGGTTGAGAAATGCTATTTTTTATTCTCATATATATATATAAATATATATATATATATATATATATATATATATATATATATATATAAAAGAGTGTGTGTGTGTGTGTATTTTGTACGCACGTTTATGGACAGGGTTAGGGTGTACTGGGCGTTAGGGTTAGGGTTTGGAAAAAAAAAACGCCCCCCCCCCCCCCACTCCAAAGTTCTGGATCCACTAGTGCACACAACCCGAGGGTCATGGAAAGTGTGTATTTAGTGTTTGTAGTATACATGTTCTATGAACTAAAAAACTAATTTTTAGAGTACGCGTAGTTTTAAGTGCTTTATTGCAGGATGGCAATGTAGTCTGGGAAAAGAAGAACAAAGTTAAACGGCGATAGCAAGTGGATTAAATTGAGTTTTAGAGATTTTGAATATCCTATGAGAAAATGTGCTTAAATTTGTATTTTGAATATAGCTTCACTAATAGGGGCTCCACAGCCATATGAAAAAGTGTTTTACGAGATAAACGATAGTTTTTCTACGACTGAAGGAGTCGTGCAAATCACTTATATTCTAGGCCTGAAGATTTTGTAAATAAAAATAAAGTTTGTTTTGTTATAAAAAAAATAATTCCAACATTTTAAACCAATGTGTGTGTGTCATCCGAAATAATACTTACTCGTACATGGGAGATTAGATTAGGTGTCTGGAACTACATTATAACTTTTGCTCAACGACTCAGAAGGCATCTCAGTGTTTTAGATACATGGAAAAGTTCGAATGTATTCCTAGCAATTTTAAATATAATAACCACACTTGCTTTGCTGGTTTAAACTGTAGATTATAAGATAAGTATATCGTACTACGAATGACAATGGCAGAGAGGATTGAACGCAGATAGATTAATATTCCTATAGGATATCACATCTGTATGTCCCTCAATTAGGCCTATGGTTCCCCCTTTGTTCACTAATGAATTATGAAGAAAAACACTGAATTAAAGTCTGTCTGTATATCTATCTATCCACCAATCTATCTATAAGAAAACAAGATGAGAAAAGATCATTTTTATTGATCCAAACAAATGGAAATTCCGTTTAACTACAACTTTTCATTATATATTTCAAGATAGCCAATTAGCTAATTAGTTAATTAGTTAGTTATTTAGCTAGTTAGTTATGGTGTTTCAAAAAAGACTTTTATTTTTATAGCTATGATGTCGCTATATCGTTGTAATATTTTTTAAACAGTCTTAGTATAAGCAATAGTATATCCAAATGGAAATCAAAGAACTTTCTGGACTAACTATACCCCCTCCTCTCTCTCTCTTCGTTTCCCATTGTGTCGGTAAGTGGATATGTTTCTGCGTCCCTTTTGTTCAACTTAGCAGGAGCTGTGATCTAATTACCACCAAGAGAAACTCCAGACAAGGGGCAACAGACGCCACAACAGAGACTTTACCGCCATTAAGGGGGCACGACGAGCTCCTGCACGCCAATGAGGGGGCAGAGTGGCGTGGGATGAGGGTAAAATGGGGGTGGGGGAGAGAAGCAGGGGGCGCAGAAGAGATCACGAAACCTCTCACTTGGTTCAGCTACTCAATAAGTCAATGGCACTGTAAGATGGCCGATAGTGTGCGTACCGCTCTCTTCATGTAGACCTGGTCACGTCATGCAAATACGTCGTTTCCGGTTTGCCCCGGAAGGAAAATGTATCGAAGTAGTGTCTGGGAGTCAGGTCCGTTAATTCTCAGGGCAAACAAGTGTGTGCTCGCAATTGCGAAACATGGATGAATACCTTGGTAGGATTAGTTTGATCGTCTTCTTGGATGAGATTATCCGTGTCAAAGTTAATGCATATAGACGTACCCTCGTGGTAATGAAAAAACATACCTTTTTATTCTTATCACTATAACATTATGTTCATTTAAAAAAACACGATACTCGAGTATATATTTGTATTCATCCAAAGACAAATGACACTTTGGTTAATTTCAATCTGCTCTTAGACACTTTGGTTAATTTCAATCTGCTCTTAGACACTTTGGTTAATTTCAATCTGCTCTTAGACACTTTGGTTAATTTCTAATTAGAATTAGAATTTTCTGAGTAGTGTTGGTTGAGTACCCAAACCTTCTCTTAGATACTCATAAGAGACTGAACCAAACAGCCCTGAGCATACTAGAACATAGTAGAACAAAAAAGAAACACTATACAAGCGCATTGTACAATATGTATATATACAACCAGAGACTTAAAAAATAGACTTAACAGAATTACAGCTCAGAACTCAGGACAGTGTTCCCTTTTAATATACTGTCTCTAGAAACAATTCTAGTTTACCAAAACACTAAAAGTCTATGAAATACATTTTCCCGATTTAAAAAAGAGTCTAGACAGTATTGTTGTACTGAGCATTCATTACGTTAATTAGAATTCCGAAAATATTGTAAATATCCTTGCAAAGAAACACTCGATAAATATGTTATAATTGTGTCTATACATTTTTTTTCATTACACCCTTTAAACTCTCCCGGTCGTAACTTGGGGTTAGTACAGCGCTCCCCTAGACCACTGTTTCACAAACTTTTGACCTACTTGTACCCCTTCTAGAATTGACATAACTCTGAGTATCCCCAAAGATCATGGGAATAATGGACTGGGTGAGAGGAATGAAATTGTGTGCCACGAGCAACTTAGTGATTGGAGGAACTGTCTTCCCACACAAACGAATACACAAAGCAACATGGATATCACCAGACCTATCACCAGAGAACCAAATAGACCATGTCACCAGACCTATCAACAGAGAACCAAATAGACCATGGCACCAGACCTATCAACAGAGAATCAAATAGACCATATCACCAGACATATCAACAGAGAACCAAATAGACCATATCACCAGACCTATCAACAGAGAATCAAATAGACCATATCACCAGACATATCAACAGAGAACCAAATAGACCATATCACCAGACATATCAACAGTGAACCATGTCTGTAATGGTAAGAAGTTCCGTCGATCTCTTCAGGATGTACGTGTAAGACGAGGAGCAGATGTTGCTTCAGATCATCATCTTCTGAGCGCTCGAAACAAACTGAAGCTGAAGAAGACTTGGACAAGGTCCCAGTCAACACTACAATTCTATTGCGCAGAAAGATTGCACAAAAAAAGGGAAGAGTTCAATGTCACCTTATCAAACATTTCTTTTTCATTACACTCTTAAAACCCTTTCGGGCGTAACTCTGGGTTAGTACAGCGCTCCCCTAGACCAGTGTTTCACAAAATTTTGACCTACTTGTACCCCTTCTAGAATTTACGTAACTCTCACTACACCCCCGCCCAGTAGATTAATTGAATAACAATCTTTTTTTTTTTGGTTCGCCTACATTTACATGAGTTAATAATAAACGAATAATAAACATGTTAATAAAATAAATGAAAGTTAATGTTATAATTAATATTGATTTGGAGCAATGAGAAGGAGGACATGGTTTGCATTTAGAGGACAGATTATTAGAATTTGGTTTCCTGCTTGTCAATTTTAATCTGAGAGGCGATGTTTTCGATTTATAGTCTAAAAATGCTGAAATAGCATTTATCAACTGAACATAATAAATGGGTATTTAAATAAAATCAGCATAGTTTATACAACGCGTACCCCTTTTAAGCTTTGCTCGTACTCCTGGGGGTACGCCAGCCAACTTTCAAAACACTGCACTAGACCATAGATGGCTCAAGGGGGGGGATCTCGAACATTTTATTTTTGCCAGTGGTAAAAGTTTGAGAAACTCTAATCTACGGTTTATTAATCAAATAGGATCGGCCATCAATCTATAGCCCTAACTTAAAGACAAGAGAAATTTGTTCTCTTGACGAAAACAAAAGTCATAGATAATATAATTTTCTCTCCACAAAACTTTTGAAAATGAACTTTAAACACGATAGATCGTCAGTAGGCTAAATAAGGAATATGACACTAGTATCGTAAGTCATTATTGTGTCCTGTTTTTTTAGTACGAGAAACTAAAGTCAAGTTAGCAGCTCTATTGTAGATATTTAATTCATTTTATTCTTATTATTGAGCAATATCTATATAGTATAATGTGTTGTATCGGGGGGGGGGGGGGGGGACGGAGTGGGCGCCAAAAATGTTCTGCACCTGTCGCCAGTTATGCTCGCTACGCCTCAGGAACACTGGCTTGAAAATACTTTGAGAAACACACACATATCTAATTATACCAGAGATGTACGTCTCGACCTAGATCCTAAAATGTCAACTAATTATAGATTGTAGCCGAATATTAGCAAATAATTTAGGTGCGCCTTTTTTTTCTTTCCATATTTTAAAATTAAGCACAGATCTATAAAATGTTATATCTTATTAACATTTTATTTTTAACCACTTTTTATTGTTATGAAGATTAAACAAAAAAACAGGGCAATGAATTACAGTCACGTGCTAGTCTTTAAATAGAACTGGTCGATAGCAGACGACTGTATGGCAGACGTTGACAAAGGCAACATCTCGTCTGATATTAAGTAGCTGATTTTTTTTTCACGTTTATATTAAATGACAGTGTCATTCACAGTCTGTGCCAGTGAGTCAACCTTTACAAGACTGGTGTCAGAACATTGTGGCATAGTTTGTGCCTGAACCAGTTCTCGATGTTAGATCTTAGGTCAAGCAAAGAGTGAGCAAGGACCGAGAGTGTAGGAAATGAATGATTTATCTCCCTTTAAACACTTGTGCCAAAGAATGTATCTATTTCCTGCAATGTTATAGTTATAGATGAAAGAATCTGACATGGTGCGCTTTGAGCCACAACAGAGAAGTAAAATATTTTAAATAAGATAAAAGTAATCCAGAATCTTGACAGGCAGGCCACTTTGGCGGTGAACTTCAACAATAACATTGGGGATTGATTTAAAACCACAGTTGAAGTGAGTCAATACTGCCTACTTTCACCAACTTTTTCCTTGGAATGATAATGGCCCTCATTCACCAATCGTAAACAAACAACATTTAGGCACGTGATAATATTGATAAAACAATGAAAAAAACGTATCACGTGACAGCCTTTATGGATTACGTCATTTGTATAGCAGAGATAGAGAACCACGTGGCTAAATGTTGTTTGTTTACGATTGGTGAATGAGGTTCATCAAAGGTTACTAAGGTAATGTAAGCATTGGAGGAAGAAGAATCACTACATTGAGGACGACAAAGACGGTCTGGAAGGGACAGAAGACGAGCTAGACGAAGATCCCATAGACAAGTCTTCCGCAGCTAAAGAATGCCGAAGAAAAAACACAAAGTGTGGCCAATAGCCAACAGGACTTAAAAGGGACATCAGTTTTGGAGACGAAAAGCTTGCAAGTGTCAGTAGTTTTAAATACCAGGAGGCTATCTTTTCAGATGAACGAACCAAACCTGAACTACTGACTAGAATCGCAGCCCACAGCAGTATGTGCAAAACTCAAAACATTCTGGAAAGACAAATAGTAGAGCCCTTGACACTAACATCTGATTGATGCTCTCCTTGGTCATGATCACATTCTTGTCTGCTTGTGAATCTTTTGGAGGCCAACAGAAGTACTAAAGAGGAGGATTTAGGCAATGGAATTGAGATGCAATAGAAGAATCCCTTGTATCAACATAAGTCTGCTTCAGAAACGAAGACGTTTTGGAATTGCGCACCAGGACGACCTGCGGACCACTGTCGAAAACGCAAACTAAAACTGTATAACTGTATCACACGGTCATCAAATCTCGCAAAGACCTTCCTTCAGGGAACAGTACCAAAAAAAATAGAAGGAACAGAAGAAGCCGTGGGAAAGACAGCAATGGACTGGCCTGCCATTTATAGAGATTAAATCCAAGGCAAAAGACAGAAGAATGGAAAAGATGGTCGACAGATCATGTGTGATGCCCAAAAGGTTCAAAGGGTTAAAGGATATATGATGGTGAAGTGGAGCAGTCATACCAATTGTTTCGTATTTTATCAAATATGCACCACTAAAGTAACCATTAATTAAATCGCTAAAATTAAAAACACACTACATTTCAGACGACAAATAAAATAGTCAAATTAAACAATGAGAAATGTTTTAGAAATACAAAGACACTATAATGAGAAACAAACAAAGGTCAATGCACTTTATTACTTTATATGCATGGATGGATTCGTACGAATTCCCTTTCTTTCTGAGTGATATTTGAACATGGAACGGGTTTCTGGAATTAGCCAGGATATTCAAAGATTAATTAACTTTCACGGTACATTAATTCATTGCAACTTATACGCCCTTTTTGTACGAAACATTAGGAGCCAACAGATAATATTCATAAGACCCTAACCCTAACTATAAAACATCGACATTTATTTCTACAGCTGCTCTTCAAAGTAAAGAAAAAAGAAAATCACAAAATAAATAAAAAAATTGGTAAATACCCTACCTGTTACGTTGGTATTAAATATACATATGTCCAAACATCAAGCAATTATTTTATTTTAATTTTTTTTTACCTAAATAACAAAATGTCAATTATGAAAAAAAAATAAAAATTGTCAAGTCAGCATTCAAACCCAAGGTTTTTTCATCTTCCACGAACTAAAATTTTCTTCAAACTATTAGGACTGTTGTGAACTCAAAATACCAGAAAATGTAAGATTAGAATTTCGTGTTGACACTAGGTGTAAGTAGAAAGATATTTTAAGGATTGAATTTAAGATTAACAATGAAAATGGGGGCATATTGTTTTGAACTATCAAATCCAGCATATTTGAATTTATGAAACAAAAGGTATTTTTCAACAACCGCTTTAAGAGTCTTTAAGAAACCGACTAGTGGCTAATAAAATATTAAGCTATTGATTTCATATAAATATATATTATTTTAAATATAACTTACCCGCTTATATTTTTGGTATTATCCAATCTTTGAGCGTTACACGTCAAGAAGAAGATCAAGATAAAGATCATACACACCGAAATGGATAAGCGTCTTGTTTGCGTCATTATATCCATGTGAAGAGTTCCCATTGTTCATCTCAAAGTAAAGACTCCACAGCTGGCTTTTCCAACGTTGTCATAAAAGACATTCACCATGGCCGTGTGACTCTCCCAAAATAAAATACAGACTGGTAGTATAATAATACAAGCTGTCAGAAGGCGGGAAGAAGGTCTGAACGAAACGAGTATATGGTTAAGACACTCGCTTCACGGCCTTAGAAAAATGTGTCAGTAAATTTGACTGTGGGTCTTGAAATGTTCAGACTTTTGGTTTTGTAATTATCAGTGTTTCTTTGGGTCCTCTTTAAGTGTTTTTTCAACAGTTTCTTCGCGAGTTGACAAAACGAGAGACAAATCCATTAAGGTAGTGATGGAACAAAGATGGAACACGTATGGTACTAAGATGGAACACATATGGTACTAAGATGGAACTAAGATGGAACGAAGATGGAACTAAGATGGAACGAAGGTTGCTGATATTGACAGCAGATCTGATGGAGTGGTGTTTTCAAGAGATGTTAGTGCAAGAAAAATGCTGATGTTAGCGTACGTTGTGTCACGCTTTCAGAAGAGACTCGATCCCACGCCGTTCACCTTCATCCCATTCTTCATATCTCCAAAGACTTATAGTGCATGAGATCATTAAAACTGAACGATAAAAAAAATATCTGTTACTCCTCTCAGGCCAAAGTGGTGCGAAAAATAATATCAGTGTCGACTTTTCAGTTGGTACTGTCTTTGTTTACTTTGTACTGCGAAAGCAAAGCGCAATCAGGTACTAAATGTTTGCGCTGCGTGGCACGCCTCTTGGAAATCTACAAAGAGAAACGGGGAAAATATGGTGTAAACTACTTTATTAACACAAAAGCTTAAATTAATGTCATTCTGTCCATTAATAGACCATATCACCAGACCTATCAGCAGAGGACAGAATAGACCATGTCTGTATTGTGAAGAAGTTAGTATACTAGTCTATGCGATTTAATTTGTAATAGATCTAGACTGACACTAAAAAAATCTGTGCGATTACAAATAGGGGGGGGGGGAGAATGTAGGAAGTATCTGTGTGAAGGTTACCGTGATAGCTTTTTTAAATTATTGCATTCAAAAAAAAATTGTACGTCACAAACTCGAGTACTCAAACTCTAGCCAATACACCAAGCACTGTGTCAGCGAAGTGCTTTTGAAAATTGGTTTTATAAAAAAATCTGTGCGATTACAAATGGGGGGGGGGGGGGGAGAATGTAGGAAGTATCTGTGTGAAGGTTACCGTGATAGCTTTTTTAAATTATTGCATTCAAAAAAAAATTGTACGTCACAAACTCGAGTACTCAAACTCTAGCCAATACACCAAGCACTGTGTCAGCGAAGTGCTTTTGAAAATTGGTTTTATAAAAAAATCTGTGCGATTACAAATGGGGGGGGGGGGGGGAGAATGTAGGAAGTATCTGTGTGAAGGTTACCGTGATAGCTTTTTTAAATTATTGCATTCAAAAAAAAATTGTACGTCACAAACTCGAGTACTCAAACTCTAGCCAATACACCAAGCACTGTGTCAGCGAAGTGCTTTTGAAAATTGGTTTTATAGCTATATATTGTTAGTTTCAAACTATTTTTCTCTACACAAAGTATAAAGGGGCCTCATGCAACTTATGTTGCCTCATCAGCCAAGAACAATTCCTTTCCCTTGTTCGATACCAAACAAAATATTTTAATTAGCAATAATTTATTAACTAATTGTTGTTTTTCTTGTTTTGTCAGATACAATAAATTACGTGAACAAAAATTGTACCAGACATATAGACTAAGAGAGATGGTTTAAGCTTTTTAAGAGTTTTATTGAGCCTAATCATGCAAAAGTACAAGACTTATGAACCACTAGATTAGCATATGAAGCAGTTAAGTCCTGAATCTGGCTGGCTAGGTTTTAAGAACATCTGTGACCGCAGCTGTGCATCAAAGATTGGCCTCTTTTGTCACACAAGAAGTTGCATAGGGAAAACTTCGTCTGTCGAGACGTAAAATGCCACAGAAGACAATGGAAGTACATTACACGATAAGTCTATATGCTACAGAAGACAATGGAAGTACATTACACGATAAGTCTATATGCCACAGAAGACAATGGAAGTACATTACACGATAAGTCTATATGCCACAGAAGACAATGGAAGTGCATTACACGATAAGTCTATATGCCACAGAAGACAATGGAAGTACATTACACGATAAGTCTATATGCCACAGAAGACAATGGAAGTACATTACACGATAAGTCTATATGCCACAGAAGACAATGGAAGTACATTACACGATAAGTCTATATGCCACAGAAGACAATGGAAGTACATTACACGATAAGTCTATATCAGATAGGCCAACAAATCGTCAAAGCGAAAGGGCCTTAGCCTCCACGGCTTTATTTGGCAAGTTGGGAAGGGGTTTCGGGGGACTGGATTCAGCAGTGTCACGGGTCAGATTTGACCCGCGGGCCAAAGTTGGTGCATTGATCTAACTTTCTTTTATTTTTAAAGATATAAATGTAGCTGAGATAAACAAATACGAAAGAAGCAGCATATAATACGTTTTAAAAAATTAATGAGGCACAATCACTGCCATGAATCTCATAATGCAAGGTTTATCTCCCCTTTTCTAAATCAACAAAATTAATTAATTACCAGTAATTTATTAATTAAATGGTTATTTTCTTTTAACTGATTCGTATATTGTCTTCGACTATAAATAATTGTGCTAAATTTCAGCTGGGGAAGTGAAAGAAAAAAGTATAAAAGAATTCTCCCAGACAGACAGACAGATATTGTGAGTTCTAATTAGCATTGTAAAAAAAAACAAATAAAAGCAAGAATTTGCAATAGAAAATGCGAATAAAGTAAACACACAAAATCAACTCTAGATCATATAAGTACCATGACCTTAGCGTCTAGCTGGGGGAGCTTTCTATCCCTGGATGTTCGTTTTGAAAGTCACATCCAAAAGAGCACAAACATCAGGTGACAGTACATCCTCAAAAAGTTTCAGGTTTCTTTTTAACCTGTTCAGCATTTCACTTCACTTCCTGTTTTTGCTTCAATTTAATAGAGACTCGGACACGGAACTTCACTTTTTTACAGTGTGCACAAGCATGCGCAATACACAGGTTGTTGTTGTTTTTTTTCCACGTGAAGTTATGTTCTTGGTTTTGAACACGCAACACTGTGTGGCCTAGATTGTATGGCAACACAAGCAACTTAAAAACACACACACACACTACAGGGTATGTTGTTCGTCCTAGTAGAGCGCTGGCCCCGTCCTCCACCCGTTCCTTGTCTTCGTGTCACGAGAATGATGCACGCTACTGTCCAAGGGTTAATTAATTGACCTGTCAACGCAAAAAAAAAAAAAAAACCACTGCACATCTGAGAAGAGATGAGTTAGGCTAATCAACCCATAGGGCTAATACAAAAGACCTGTGGGGGCACCGTCATTTTCCCCCATCAAATGGAAGACCTCAATTTAACAGACTTTCAGCATACATTTCGCTATCATTACATTCAACGGTTCTCCATACTATAGCTCCTGGCCCACAATGGATGACAAATTTACAAAGAAACTTGTTAGATTTGAGCTAACTTTAATTTTATATCACAAAAACTAAATGCACTACTGAAAATCTGGTTTCAACATCTCAGGCTCGAAATAAGGGAAATGTATTAAAAAAGTATATATATGCACAATATTTTTTTTAAAAAAAGCTGTTTAAATTAAAATATAGTTATAAGGCTGTAAAGTAGCCGCAAGAATGGGTTACAAAGTGGACAAAATCAAACTGCATAGTCTTCAATAATGTACCGCAACAATTTTTTGTGTGTTTTTTTATCAAATGAATATATTTTTTATTTGTTCAATGTGTTCTTGTGTTTGAAAGGGTTAGATGTACTCTTCCAAAGGTTAGATTTGAATTTAGTTTTATATTTTATTCACATGTCTTTAAACATTTTTAAAATTATATTGTTACCCCGCTATCGACTGTGTTACCCCTAAGCATATAATATCCACCTCAGACATTGTCCAGTGGGCAGACTTCAAAAGTTCCGCTTGGAACACTAAGGTATATAATACAGTAAACAAGTTTATTAAAGCTCTTTTACAGAGTTCACAGTGCATTAGGCCGACTAGTCTAACACATTTTCTGTCGCATACCTTGCTGCTTTTGAGGGATAATCCCTAGTACACTCTAAGCCAAGGGTGGGCAAGCTACGGATCTGGGGACATCATGTGGATCTTTTATTTTCTGCAGCCCTCGGACTACTAGAAATATTATATATGCCCACACATTATTTATAAATATGTATAGAATATATATTGAAAAAAATAATTTTAAATATCTTTTTCAATTATTGAAACTTCTGATTCTTATGACGAAGAGGCTAAAGAAAAATTGTCGATACAGGTCATTCTAAAAAGTTTAAAGAAAACGAGGATATTTGTAGTTGTCAATATTTCAAAATGCGTAAGTCAAGTACGCAGACTCAGGGTAAGTATTTATTCAATGACATGAAGAACTGTGTTGAAAGTGTTGGGTAGGCATGGAAAAAGATGGCCAGTGTAACAACTGATGGTGTCCATGCTTTGACTGAGAAAAACATTTGGTTTGCTAATAAAATAAAGAACAATATCCCAACCATATACTATTATCTCTTCACTTGAAAATTTGTGGAAAACTTCATTGAATAATAAACATGTTATTGATCCAATTCTCTCAGGGATCAAACTTATCATACTACACAGGCAGTTCCGAGAACTAATTGAATATTTGGAAAGTATAATATTCGCTGGCATTGCCTGGGTAAAGTAATGGGACGAACTTGAGATCTCATGGAAGACATTGTTTTGTTCTTGTGACTTTGTTACTAATATTTCTAATGAAGAGTGGAAGATAGACTTTCA
This sequence comes from Biomphalaria pfeifferi, assembly GCA_030265305.1. Classification (NCBI taxonomy): domain Eukaryota; kingdom Metazoa; phylum Mollusca; class Gastropoda; family Planorbidae; genus Biomphalaria; species Biomphalaria pfeifferi. Next base: position 3,452,411 of record JASAOG010000018.1, on the reverse strand, counting down.
GTTTACCATTAGCATCATTGCAATAAGTTGTTAGCACATGAAATGTCTGTGCATGTTAGTTTTTTTTTAAACAAAGTTATCCCATTTCTTTGAGTAAGTAAGTGAAAATTGTTTTTGTTATTTGCTGAAAGTGGAGCTATTCTTAGCAAAAAGTAGCTTATTTATATTCCTTGATTGTGGAATTTAAAAGAATGTTTATGACGTAAGACACTTAGAACCAATTTTCAATATCATCAGTTCACGACTTAGTACAGAAGTTGAGAGGACACACCTACAAGCAAATTATGATCTGAAAGAGAAGTTCAAGTCAGTTCTTTCTCGAGAGTTGGATGGATCTTTGTCAGAAGGCTGCATTTCCACATTTAAAAACTAAACTTTCGCATTATTTTGGTCCACGTACATCTGTGAACAAGCATTGCCTTGTTTGAAAGTAAACAAGTTTTACAACAGATCGATGCTGATTTACTGTCATTTGAAAGCACTCAAGAGGATAACAGTTCCACAGTTCATGAACATTATGCATTATGCACAAGTGTAAACAGTTAATTACTTCACATTAAGTACAACTATATATTTGTGGCAAAATATTGTAATGTGATGGGCGGTTTCATTCGGCGTATTAGTAAAATTAATTTAAGACATGGCTACCTCTGGTTGTAGTTCCTCAATAGCGCTATTTAAAAGCTATAATAATAATTTTTATTATTAATAGGGAGTGTGTAAAAGTAAATGTATATTACAGTTCAGATGTGAATTAAAGGATTATATACGGCCCTCGTACCCCAGCACAACACAAAGCGATAAACGACATATAATTATTTAAAACTCACGTCAGTGTGAACAGAGTAAGGTAATAGCAAAGTACTTCAAAATAATAAAGTCTGCGCTTGTACACATTGAGATAGCATACCAGTCTATCTGTCTACCAGTTAACAGTCAGTCTTCCAGTAGTAGAAATACAATCGAGTGAGTAAACCCACGCATGCATCAGTTCAGTTATCGATTCGTTGTCAAACTTGGCCATCATTATCGTATGTCATGCCATTAGTCGCCGGATCGTATGGTAATGCAAGGACCGAGTTTCAGAGTGTTATGATTAAATGATGAGAATAATAGGACACATTACATTTTTTGTTCATCCTAACCATAAGGTTCACTTTATTGTGTGACAAATATATACACAATAGAACAGGACAAAAAAAAGTCTTACACTTGCTGTGTCTACGGCCATAAAACATTGAAAATATCGGTTCTCGTCCGATCACTGGAGTCAAGCACCTCATCAGAACACAACTTGTTGTAGACCATTGGGGGGGGGGGGAGAATGGGGCGTTGACGTGACTTCCCATTCGAAAGATCTCTAGTTCGAATCCCACCGAAGGCTGGGATTTTTAGGACCCTAATGGTTACCTGTCTAGAGGGAGGTAAAGACGGTTGGTCGTTGTACTGTCCACATGACACTCTTATTAACCGTCGGCACCTCGAAGCTCCTTTCCCATAGCGCAAAAGGAAGTCACTGGACATAGATTGGTCATCACATTCTTGGGACATAGATGTCTGATTAATGAAATCATAAAGGAATATTTTAAAACAGGTCATTAGGAAGTAATTCATCTTCTTTACATGTCTTCTATAGAATGTCAAAGTTTCATTTAGATTCAATAATAGTCAGTTCCGGATCTTTGACAGTGCAGTCCCTAAAAGCCTCATCTTTAAATGGGGTCGTTACCCAAAAAACAATTTTAATTTACACGTACTCTCTCTTTCTTTAAAAACCTGGCATTCTCTAAGAGGCATTGTTAGAGAGAGATATATAGTGTGTGTGTGTGTGTTCATATGGTGAAGCATTGTTATATATAGAGAGAGATAGTGTGTGTGTGTGTGTTCATATGGTGACGGTGGGAAGAGCTTAGCGAATGGTTGTGAATGATGCAACGTAGGTGGCATTGTCGTCACTTGGTCTTAGCTAGGAGGAGACTCCTCCTGAACGTGATACTGAAAGACTGTGTTATTGTAGTGAGTTCGATTTTGTTAAGAAATATTCTCATTTAAGTCTACTACATTTATTTGATTTCATATGAAGTTGATTTTTTTCTATATTAAAAATAAATTCTATTTAGTTTTGTCCACAAAAGGAAGTTATTCAAATTATTTACAGTTTTATTACCTAAGATATATCACGCCTACAACGGTTTATTTGTCTACCAGCTGTTTTGGTGCTACAATTCAACGACCGGTAACAACATATTCGGTAACAACATACATATATGTTGCGACACAGTAAGTGCATTTATATTGAAGCTTGAAGAGTGTAGAGCCGCCACACAAAAATACCGCTCAGGGCTTCCGCTTACTAAGATCCGGCACTAGTCAAAGTACTGGTCGTACTACCTAATGAGATGTTTGGATCAAATAAGTTGCAAATAAAAAAAATGCATCTATCTTTCCTTAGAACTCACTGTTTATCCTAAATCATAAGAGTCCCTAATGTATCGATGGTATCTTTTTTTTTATAACTTGGCGCCAACGTTAAAAAGGTACCGAAAATCGATTATATAAAAAATTGCAAAAACAGTGTTGAGTTAAGCTCAGCGATAATCGATTTTGAACAAAAATTGAACCAAGAGCATAAAAAAATGTTTTGCTCTTTTCTGCTGAATAAAGGCTGAAAATTGCAAGAGACTATGCTGGTTCTTAATTAGTTATTTTTTTTTACTACCTTGACAAAGTGGTGCAGATAAAATGGCTGTGCACAGCAGGGTGCACAGTATTTTTTTTATAAACATTGGTGATTAGGCCCATATATATATATAATATATATATATATATATATATATGGCTCCTTTTTCTGCGGTTCTTCTTATCATGTACTTTTAGTATTGAATTTAATGAGATAAATTAATATGGAAACACTTTCTGATATCTTTTAGACAATAGGGTTGCTGCTAACTACAAACGAGTCACTTGAAGGTATCTCTGACAACTTCACACCACTCATTCTACGATAAATTAGCACTTAAGAAACGAAAGTACTTTTGTGTGCAGTGGAGTAGGGAAGTGGCGAAGGCGGGTCCAAATTTGAAAATCCCCCGTGCCTTTACATGAGTGGGGTCTCCAAATTAATGTCCGAAATTTGTTTTTAAATAAATATTACGCCAGTATCTCATGTCATGATGAAATTATTCATTAAAGACTTTCACTAGGTGTATGCTATATTTAATACCTGGCACACACCTTTTGTTTTTCTTATAATCTGGTCTTTGACCCATGCACATGAAGATTTTATACAAGACAAACTGATTTGCATTGTCTTCCTTGATGGAAGTTTGATTGCTACTGAATCTTCTTGTAAAACAAGTCCCAGTCCCCTAAAGTTGATGAGAACCTCTGGATAACAACACTGGGGTATAAAATTTAGTATAGATTGTCTCGATAAGTTAGGCTACACTTGATTAAAGGAATGTCAGGCTGTAATGTTATTGCTGCTGTCGCTTTATTGATCAACTCCACGCAAGCTGAATAATGCTGAATTATATATTATACGAAGAAGCCAAATTGAACCAAACTATTTTTTTTAGCTCACCAGTATTCATGGGTTACCTGGTGTTACTTTTTTTTATAATACCTCTACTCAAGTCACTCCTTACATAGAGGTTGGAACCTGGGTGGGGTAAACATGGACGCGGATCTCAAAAACGGCTCTAACGATTTTCCTAAGAAATTTAACAGTTGATGTATATCGCTGAGAAATGAATTACATGCTCGTCTCGTTCTATCCTTATAATATTTTCAATTAAAAGAAAATAAATTTAAATTTGGATAGAGAACTAGGTCTAGATCTAGATCCATTGATTTTGAAAGGACTATTGCGTTTGGGAATTTCCGAATGTAAGGCATTATTGATTTAAGAGTATAATCATGAATAAGTTTAAATAACACGTTTGACGCACCATCTGCTAATTAACATCAAATTTTGATGTCGCAATGAACCTCTTTCAAAATGTAATCTACATGTATGTAAACGTATCAACTAGTGTTTTCAAGAGTTTTCTTGGAGTTTCATGTTGCACATAAAGTCTAGTAGATCTATTTGAATAACCCATTAGAATTATTCTTGCTAAGGGGCTTGAGAGGTGGTGTGTAAAAAAGGCGTGTTAACGTTATTGTGTGTAGTGTATCTTAGTAGTAAATAGACCCTCGGCGGACAACTTCTGTGTCTGCATCAAGGTTGGCGAGGTCACGTAAAACACGGCACTCATCCATATTCTAAAAAATCGAAGACAATCCATTTTTAGTATTATCTTGGCATTACCACCTGACTCTAAATGATACTTGAATTGAATATTTAAGCCACTTAATGAGGCATTTTGACAGAATAGCAAACTATGGTATTGATTAAATCTGAGTTCATCTCAGGTTGATCGACCAGAACATTCTGACAAGTCCGAAAAGAGCTTACATCATATCAGCCTCGGACAAGACACGACCTTGCATTCAGCATCTGTTTCGTCGCAATATTTAAGCTTTTGAAAAGTGATTTCATAAAAATTTCTGAAAAGACGTGACATGCATTTGATGAACTTTAAAGCGGTCCATAATCACCATTAAAATGTATTATCAAAAGCAAACTTTATTTAGTATGTACTACCGTTTCATGGATAATAATGACACTATTGAAGCTCCGGAAAGCCGTTTTAGAATAGGTCATAAATTCATCATAGCATCTAAGACTGTGTCGCAGATATCGTGTGGTTGAAACCAAACCGTGATTCTAGACGCAGTACCATCAGGCCCACTAGCGGATCCAGAACTTTGGAGTGGGGGGAGCGATTTTTTTCCAAACCCTAACGCCAAGTAAACCCTAAACCTATGCATAAACGTGCGTACACACATATATATATATATATATGAGAATAAAAAAAGCAGCATATCTCAACCTTCGGCGAAAAACAAAACAACTGGGGCAGCGCTACAAGGTTTCCTAGTGGGGTTCGGGGGGAAGCCCCGACGACAAAAGCGTTTTCTTAGTTTTTTCACTGCTGAAACGCATTCTCCTGACAAGTACAAGTCATTATTCATCAGTGGAGTTCGGGGCGAAGCCCCGACGCCAAAAGCTTTTTCTTGCATTCTTCATTGCAGAAATGCATTCTCCTGACATCTACAGCTCATTATTCATCAGTGGAGTTCGGGGCGAAGCCCTGACGACAAAAGCGTTTTCTTGCATTCTTCAATGCAGAAACGCATTCTCCTGACCTAAAGCTCATTATTCATACTATTAAAAAAGGATCTTTTTAATAATGTTGTACTTGAAAAATAATCTAATATGAATTTATAGGCCCTAAATACATTGCAAATAAAACCCATTTGTTTCTTGAAAAGATCAGATACCCGATATATATAGATTTTGGCTTTGAATATCGCCGCCGAAAAAAAAAATTCATCGATAAATAGTATGCATTGTATACATTGTGAATTATAGTCCCAAATTTATTCAACTAGAAAAATATCAGATTGAGTAAAGTTTTGGAAAAGGCGACTATGAAAACATTATGTGAGTTTAGAACTCATCTCAATCATAACTCTTATACTGAAAAAATTCGTTTGAATTCTAACTTTTGCAATGCAAAGTCTTTCTTAAAATAATTATGATAAATTCATGTGAAATTACATAAACTCTGTCTGGGTGGGGCGGTAGAGTGAAAACGATTAATCCTCGCTCCTTCAATAATTTCTGCTCAAGATTGCATTTAGCATTAAATAATAGGGGTGGGGCGACTCGATATAAGAATTTAATTTATAGTATATATAAATTATATTAGTGACAGATTTTTTTAAATTTTGTAATTTCTTAACTATAATACAAAAACACTAAGTATTGATTTGTCCAATGGGGGAAATGCGATTGCATGTATCGCCCCTCCCACCTGGTACAACCCTTTTTCATTTAAATTTACTAATGATACAATTTGAGATTAGAGTGTGGCACGACATAATATACAATGGGTCACATATCAATACGTAGTTTATATTATATATATATATTTAACTAATTTTGTTCACAAACTATGATTCTCCACAAAAATAGGACCGCCCCCCCCCCCGCACTCAGAGAGCTAGAGTGGGGAAGGCAGTACATGCAATCGCCCTTCCCCCAACTCCACCGAATCGGCCAAAATACCAGAAAGGGAGCGACATAATAAAAAAATTTATATATTAATTCAACTAATTTTGTTGACAAACTATGATTTCTATGATAAAAAGGGACCGCCGCCCCCCCCCCCCCACTCAAAGGGTTTAGGTGGGAAGGGTAGTACAGGTATTCGCCCCCCCCCCCCAGCGATCGGCAAATAGGGAATGACATAATATAAAGATCCGTTAAAACATCAATAACAAGTTTTAGTCATATGGATATTTAATTGATTCTGTTAGCAAGATGTAATTTCTACAAATAAATTGGACCGCCCCCCCCCCCACTCCAAAGTGTATGGGGGGGGGCGGCAATGATACCATCGCCCCCTCCCGACCCCACCAAATTGGCCAACATACTAGAGGGGGGGGGGGCGAAATAATTTAAAAATAGGTTGATAAATTCGTATACAAATTGTGTGAATTGTATAATAAAATCCGCCCGCCCCCCCCCCCCCTTCAAGTCGGCCGATTTGGGGGGGGGCGATCGCCCCTACCGCCCCCCCCTGGATCCGCCAGTGATCAGGCCTCCTTCAGTCGAAGAACGACGGAGGTTCACCTCAAACACTTTTTCATGTGACTGTGCAGCCCTATTTCGGAGACATTCCCTTCCACATATATCGCAGGTTAGCCTATGAAGTATCACTCGAGCTACACCAAAGGCGAAGCTGGAGTGTCCTCTCCAGTTTTTGGGGTTAGGGCTTCGAATAAGCGAGATGAAAGCCTGGGCATTCATTGTTAGTGGTTGGAACGATGTCGCCCACACTGCAGTTCCCCCCTCCCTCTCCACGCAGCTGTGTGACCAAAGGAACTGAATATCCGATGCAGTTATAGTGACATGTTATCGAAGCGTATGCCGGAAATCCTTGGAGTGCTTTTAAACAGATACAATTCCACTTTATATACTAATGAATGGAAAATCACAATATTGTTAGAATAATATGCAAACAAATTACTTCAAGCAAAAGGACACAACATGAATCAATTTAATTAAAAAATCCAAAAAGCGACAGTGTTGAAATGAAATACAATAAACAAATGACTTGAATTTACACCTTATTGTACTCTTCAGCTGAAGAATTCCGATAGTAAAATCTGGATTTTAATAACTACAAAATCCAAGATCATTTCTTTTTAAATCTCCCTTTGCTTTTCTATGCAACCGTTTAGCTCTTGGAGAAACTAGAGAGCTTTCGAGAATAAAAGTGTAGATACAGGATTTGAATGGTTAATGGCCAGTAGCAACTCGTTTAATCAGCTGGCACCAACGTAAAATACTGATTCAAGCTTTGGCCTACATTACTATATACATTAATTTTAAAAAAATATACTACCTTGTATTCATGTATATTAATATTGAATGACCTTGATGGTAACTGCATGCAGTTGATCTCTGTACAAAAAATACATTGTCAAGTGTACCAGGAAGTACAATGTGATACAATCTCAAAAGACAATTCAATTGAAAATAAAACACACAATACTTTAGAAGTTAGAAATCTCTAATATCAGGAAGAGAAATCTCAAGTAAGAGTGACGAGCACAAGGAATGTAGACTTGCTTCAATGCGAAATTTAAATGCTATATTAGCTTTTTAGAAAGCTAAATTCAACTCTCTCTCTCAGTCTACTACGAATTTTTAACACGCTATCTTCTCCCACACCTATTCTCGGATGAAGTTGAAACCTTACACAATTATTTATTGTATCAAACAAAACATGAATCAATTTTAAAAATTAACAAATTAATGGTAATTAATTATAATTGATACCGAAAAAGGAAAAATAAATTTGACATTGTTGAAAGATATAGTTAAAAATGTGGAGTTCTTCCTATTAGTTAAGTCTCCCTTTTTTTCCTCAAAGTACTTTTACTTTTTTTTTTGTTTAATAGTTGAAATGTTAGCTACTCTTAGGTTTGGATGAAAAAAAAGTTCATTAAATATGGCGTAAGATGACAATGTCAGTAGACAAAAGCGTCCAGAAATTTTGGACGCTTTAGCTGAATAGTTGGACAGATTCATTAAGATCTGTTGGTCAGCATGGCTGCCTGATCATGTGGTTAGCGCTTCGGACTGTCAATGGATGGCCTAGATTGGCCTTGGTTCCAACCCTGCTCGCCGCCGTCGGTTTGGTTTCAGATGTAATTTCCCTCTCTCTCTCTCCCTCTTTCCCCCCCCCCCCTCTCCCTCTTTAACCTCTCTCTTTTTCTCGTTCTCTCTCTTTCTCTAATTCACACTCTCACTGTATCCTCTTTACATTTTCTCTCCTTGTTGAATCGTTGTATTTCAATGTTGAATTCAATGTTCTCCCTGCCCCCCCCCCAACCACTCTATATTCCTTTCATATTTGTATCTTTTAAAAAAAAAATGTGACCAGTTAGGAGCTTTTTTTTTTTTTGTTCTTCAGCCCGTTTGGGCAGGAGTTGAATCAATACAGCACTGACCAAATTAACTTCCTGAGCAAGGATTGAGATTTGCTGGGGCCAGGGAGAGAGAGGGAGAGAGAGAGACGGGGATGGAGGGATTACAAGAGAGAGGAGGGTGTGCTTTGGGTTGAAATGGAAAAAGTTTGTTGTGGCCAGTTTCATTTGAGTAAACATCGGTCTATATTTGGTCATTAGTCCGAGGGAGATGTTCTGTTCTCCAGGTGCAGTAACTCTGCCATTCCTCACAGTGACCCAAATAGAGTAAGTTCGACTCGAAAATGTCAGTACGGATTTTTTTGATTGGTTATAGATCTAATAGTATCTGTCTAGACATGTTGAGATAGTTTGTGCTTACGGGTTCGTTCAAGACAGTGTTTCGGTTTTAAGGGCACTATGACCTTAACAGTTCATCAATGTGATGTGATTTGTAGCTTAACTCGACACGAAGTTTTGTTTAGCTTATCAGGCTACCAGATATATAATTTTTTTTTGGAAGAGGGAAAGGGTGTCGCTTGTAACCTCGCTTACTGCTTCTGAGCCTGTTAAAGATGTGAAATAATTCGGATTTATAAATTACGTATTCTCCAAAGGGTTTAATGTAACAGTCCAAAATCTTCCTAACAAATTTTGGTTTGATATGCGTGTAGAACCTTTCATTGAAAGATATTTTATCCAAGGCAAAAGACTGAGAGTAATGGAGAAAGACGGTCGACAGATCATGTGTGATGCCCCAATGGTTCAACAGACTAAGAGATAGGTGGATGTGAAGGATTCGATTGCAATAAGCCTGTTGTCTTGTTTGCAGGTTCTAGTTATACGCTTGAATATTTCTAAATAATAATATATTTCAGACTAGACCAGATTGTAGAACCAAAGATATTATTGATTAGATCTTTCCTTTGTAGCGAGAGAACAAATTTTAATCATTTCACTCTATTCAAGGAGATATTATTTAGAGCTTATCATTGTAAGTAGAGGGGACACCACAAACACATTTTTGAAAGGAGAATTAGAGATCTGGATTTATGGGTCATTTTCTAAGCCGATACACACACCACTAGCACGGGCGATAACAACAGTAATTCTTCACACATAATACTCAATTGTGCAAAATCCTCATCAATAATAATAAAATCCAAAGTGACAGTGTTGAAAATAACTCCGCATCTTCAGCTTTGCTCTTTTTGTCCTCTTTAACTAAGGTGTCCAGAAAAATATGGATTATGGTTACTGCAAAGCCAAAGTTCATTATTTATCTCCCTTTTATTTTAAAGTTATATTTAGCTCTTCTATAACCTTAAGTTTTCGCAGACTCCTTACAAATAACACTCACTTTATTAAATGCATACACATTACTAAGACAAAAGTTTCAATCAAATATATCCAACATTTAACTCTGTTTTTACAAATTTGTATAAAGCTATAAGAAATACACTTTAAATGCGATTGTACAAACTATCCAAACTACGAAGTTAAGAGTTTTTCTATTATGCAAAACATTCTAAGAATTTATTTTATTCACATCCTATTCACAAATAAACATTTTGCTTTAGTATTTTTTAAGCCATTTCAATTTTCAAACTTAAAAAAAAATTAAATAAGTATTGTCGATGATAATGCCAACCAGTTGGTGGCCTATAGGCCTAAAAAAAAGCGTAATGCAATGACGTCATCTGGAGTCTTATCCATATTTCATGGTTAGGTCTGTTTAATTGATAGAGTTCCAGCCGTCACAAAGGAGATGGATTGTGGGATTGTGTGCTGGTAGCTGGAGAATGAGTGGTTCAAGCTTTTGTTCGACATTCGCTTTGAATTATTACAAGGCATTATTGCAACGTTGGTGTAAGAGGCTATTGAGCAATGTTTGATTGCTACAAAACAGTTCTCAATGTCATTGCTCAACTAGATACATTTTTATTAGACAGATAGACAGACAGATAGATAGATAGAAAGATAGATAGATAGATAGATAGATAGATAGATAGATAGATAGATAGATAGATAGATAGATAGATAGATAGACAGACAGACAGACAGACAGACAGACAGATAGATAGATAGATAGATAGATAGATAGATAGATAGATAGATAGATAGATAGATAGATAGATAGATTTGCAAAGACAGCACTCCACCCCGCAATATCGCAAACGTTATTGATCCTTATTATATCCTTATTCCAGTTTTAATCTAGTCTAATCTAAGTCATTGGTTTTTCCATGACATTTTACAAATACTTCCTGAACCCGCTTCATGCTCTAATAGCATTAGGAAAGATGGGCGCTTATAAGGGATGGTCATATAGAAAAAAAGTTGTTTCTCTTTCAGACCTTGCGATCTATAGGGCAGATGATATAAAGGTCATCTGTTTCTGTGACCTACATTAACAACCATCACAACGAGCAACCTTCTTTCTTTCCCCAACTAATGTCAGGTACCCATTAGAGGGCTCAGAGGTGCTCTAGGATCCCAGTCTTCACCAGTAGTGGAACCAGGGACCTCGATTCATAAGCCAAGCGCTTTACCGCTCAGCCACAGCGCCTCATGATAGTCTGAGTTTTTAATTATTTATGTTTTATTTATTTGTAAGTTATGATTCCGTGTTGTGTGTATTATTTGTACGCCTACGTTACCAATAAGTCCTCTTTTCAGACTTGTTTCTATGTTTAGAGATTTTACCATTTTACTCGAGTCAAATGTGAATATTCATTAGTTATAAACCTCTTGGCTTTAGTTTGTATATGCTGTAATTTTAATTTGACACATCACATTTCTTAACTGTCTTTGTTCTCTTTTTGTTGCGAAGGAATCTCTTTATTCTCCAAATATAAACAGTAAATCGGTCATCAATGAAGCGCGTCTACCTCGTTCTCATTTAAATAACTAAATAATCAATGGAGTTCATGTTACACAAACTCGCAGGCGGCCCTTGCTGGTCGATCGTCCTGACACAGTAAGTTACACACAAGCACATAAAGAGATGCTATGGTAATTGTTGATTAATAAGAAATGTTTATGAAATCGTGTTTTCAAAAAGTGTGCACATGTACGTAGTTACTTACATCTGACTTCATCTTGTAGAATCAAACAAATATGAAAGCTCTTATGGAAGACCTTTTGTATTAGTTATAAATATGAATACATTTTTCTTCTATAATATATAACAATATGTAACTTTCAACTGATGAACTTTAATAGAATATATTCGCTTCAGATGTACTCTTGCAATCATTTATCAGTACTAATGTGATGCTCAAACGACATCCAGCGAGCCATTTGCTAAACGGCACCACAAAATACCAAAGTTAATGATGACGCCGAGACTCATTTCTATAGTATTTTTTTATCGGTGATTAAAAAATAGTACGTTAGCTATAAACTATATCCCTTGTGCACTGCAGTTGTATACAGATAATATACTTTCAGTGAATCTTGGTTTAAAAAATGATGTGCGTTTGTAAGAAAAGTGAAGTAAAAAAAGGTCCAGACCATGAGGTCTATAGAGCAGATGATTTAAAGGTCAAATGTTCTGTTGCCACGATTAACGAGGGTGTCATGCAGCCATCACAACGACCAACCGCCTTTACCTTTCCACAATTTGTTGTCGGTTACCCTTTAGAGATGGGTGGACACGGAGGCTCCCTAAAGATCCCGAAGTTAAAAATCCCAGTCTTTAGCAGGATTTATACCCGCGCCCTCCAGTTCGGATACCAAGCGCTTTACCACTCATCCACCAGGCCTCCGAAGTCCGTATTAAAAATAAAACAGTTAGCCTCATATTTTATTTAAAAACAAACAAACAAAACTTCTGTACTTATTTAAAGGGCTATACAGGAAAGACAACTCGTAGTATTCTTTATCGCTTGTTGCGGACGGACTGACTGTCACCACAAAACAAATTGTGGCTTTTTTCCTACGGAGACCCACTTGTGGATGATTGTATATATTGAAATTAATAATCCCTTACAGTAAATATCCCTTTCAATTTAATTTAAAAGAAACAGTAACAACATTTAAATAAGCCAGCAAACAAAACAGAACTGCGTGCTTGGCCCTGTGATGGTGTGCACCAAAGGGTTTAATACCTGAGAGTCGGGGCTAAATCAATCGACTGTGTACATTTACCGCTTCGCAGCGCCAACTAACTTTTCCAAACGCATATCGATTAAGTACGCTTTTGTCACCCGATCGATAACTAATGTATATTGACAACAGGCCCTGCCGAATTAAACAACAAATGCGTTCGGTCAAGAGTAAGGTCAAGGCCGAACTATCGAGGAGAAGGTCGGGATAATAGAACACGCACATGTCAAAGAAGGATCTTGCGTCTATTCTTTTTTTTTTCTAGCACTTGGAATTTAAATGTAATTCAAACATTAGGAAGAAAAGGGGTGAGAAAAAAAAGAGCATTTAAGTTTTTTTAAAGTAACAAATAAGAAATTGATTGAAGGTTTTTTTCATTTTCTTTTAAGATAGTGTTTCCCAAAGTGGGGTACGCGTACCCCTATGGGTATGGGAAGACTTTGGAGGGGGGTATGCGTTGCCACTTATTAACTATGCTAATTTCTTAAAATACCCATTTATTATGTTCTGTTAATAAATTAAAGTGTGGTATGGGGGAGGGGGGGGGGATTAGAGGTTCCCAGCATTATAAAAATTATTAAAGGGGTACACATAAGTCAAAAGTTTTGGAAACATTGTTTTAAGGCAATGAGCCAATAAAAGTTTGCTGATTGATGCAGTCAGCCCGAATGAATGTTAAGTTTCTTCAGATCAAACATGTCATTAACAAACAATATGTGGAAGGAAACATTGTTTTAAAAAGATCCCCTTCTTTTTTTTAAATTACGTTGTTTATTTTATTTTGTCCCTTTCAGATGATGTCAACTAAACTTTCTTTTTATGAAATACTTAGAAGAAAAAAAAAGAGGAGGATTTTTTTTTCTTGATAGGAGTCATCCGTTTATGACGTCTGCTAGAAAAGGAAAACAGGAGCCGTTTATGTTTAATCAAGGTCAATTGATGGGCTGACAGTTAACGTCAACTGAATAAACATTAAACTCTTTGTCGCCTGTATTGTCGCGGAACAATTTATCGGTTGCACAATTTATCGCATGAACAATTTATCGGCGCAGAATTTATAGCCTGTGAAGACATTGACACAAATTGAAAAATGTTTTTTTGTTGAATTTGCTGTTAATAGAGTGTTGCTTGTTAATTTGTTGTTTTTTTTTAATCGAGTTACTTTTGTGTTGCTTTTGCTGTTTGTTCTTATTGTGGTTTGTAAGATTTTGGTCTGATTTTAGTTTTTGAGTTAGTGGTTTGGTAAGTGTTATGGAATGTATGTGTGTGATTCTATGGTGACGGTGGGAAGAGGTTAGCGATTGGTTGTGAATGATGCAACATAGGTGGCACTGTCGTCACTTGGTCTTAGTTAGGGGAGATGACTACAGAAACGTAAGCATAGACATAAATAAATATAGACTGGCCGATAAAGAGTTTGATGAAAATGAAAATTTGCGACTTGCAATTTTGTGTACTTTATAATTGTGTGTTATTATTGTGTTATTTTAGTGAGTTAGATTTAGTTTAAAGTTTGTATTACTGAAGTCTACTACATTTATTTCATTTGATCATGACATGATTTTGTTTATATTATAAATAAAGTGTTATTTAGTTTTGTTCACAAAAGGAAGTTATTCGAGATATTTGATATCTTATTAAAGATACATAAAGGCGTACAACAGTTTATTGTCTATCAGTTGTTTGGTTTCTACAAGTCAACGACCGATAACAAGAGTTAGTTGTTTATTGAGTTAGTTGTTTATTGAGTTAGTTGTTTATTGAGTTAGTTGTTTATTGAGTTAGTTGTTTATTGAGTTAGTTGTTTATTGAGTTAGTTGTTTATTGAGTTAGTTGTTTATTGAGTTAGTTGTTTATTGAGTTAGTTGTTCATTGAGTTAGATGTTCATTGAGTTAGTTTTTATTGAGTTAGTTGTTTATTGAGTTAGTTGTTTTTTGAGTTAGTTGTTTATTGAGTTAGTTGTTCATTGAGTTAGATGTTCATTGAGTTAGTTGTTTATTTAGTTAGTTGTTCATTGAGTTAGTTGTTTATTGAGTTAGTTTTTATTTAGTTAGTTGTTTATTGAATTAGTTGTTTATTGAGTTAGTTGTTTATTGAGTTAGTTGTTCATTGAGTTAGTTGTTTATTGGGTTAGTTGTTTATTGAGCTAGTTGTTCATTGAGTTAGTTGTTAATTTAGGTAGTTGTTTATTGAATTTGGTGTTTGCTGAGTTAGATTTTTTCATTGACTTTTCAATTAGGGACGTCGTAAAAGGAAGCCTCCTAGCATTGATCACGCGTAGTGAGGAGAATCTCTTTCATTTTGTTTTTCTCACTATCACATACGAGCTCATCAACTTCTTGACAGCATCACGACATTAACGACTCTTTTTGGTTTTTTTTTAATACTAAATTCACATTAATGCATGATTACAAGAAATACAAGATAATAAGACGATCTTAAACGAAAAGAGGTTTAAACTCTAGTGGTACAAGTGAAATGTGAAACTAACATCCAGATTGGGAGATTTTACTCCGTGATTGCTACTCGTGACTGGATGTGGTGAGTTCCAGTCTACGAGGCCAAGGGGAAAGTCGATGAACAGTAACAAAACAACCTGAGAGCAAAAGCTAGCAGTACTTTAATAAACTCAACTAAGGTCTCGTGTGTAATAGGTCTTCAACGATGAAGGTCGGATTTCACATCCATCTCTACAAGTTCCACCACGAAGGAAGAGTTAATTATGTGATTAGGGCTCTAACCAAGTTATTTGTTCAACAAGATGTTAGAACAACTCGATGAAGGGAGGATGACAATGTTATCTCTACAAAAGTCAATCAACTCCGCATGAGCATCCCTCCCTGTGTATTGTAGTAGTCATGTGTTTAGTGCGGTTTCTTAGAAATTATACATATACTTGATCTATGTATCATTCTTAATACGTACTAGTATTCTGAACCTTGAAAAACAAAACCAGTTATTGTTTATCTTATTCTCCTACTTATTTATAAGTTAAAGTTTTCAGACGGGTAGTCCTATATCTGCACAGTTTGTAATTAAAACGAAAGACAAACAGTTCATAAATATGCCTCAACAACAGTGCTCGGTTTATTTTTTAAGCTTTTTCAAAATTACAAAATAACAATAGTAATAATAATAAATGTAAAATAAGGTTACAAAGACATTTTGTGTGGAAACACAAACTCAAAATCGGCCCCCGAAGTGGTCTACCTAGAGTCTTCACCAGGCTTCGAACACGGGACTTCTGGTTCCAAGTGCTTTACCACTCAGCTACAGCATCTCCATGTATTCATTTAGCGTACTTATATTTTTTAAAATAACAATTATTAATCTTATCCATATATTCAAAATTAATAACTTGTTACATGTAACAAAGAGAAACTAAAAAAGATTTATTCTTCTTACAAAATTAGATAAATTGGCAACACGAAAAAAATATTATTCTTGACTTATTTCTGTAGGTAGTGAGCTAGCTAGAAATGACTTGAAAGACATGGAGTAGGTCTACTTGGACCAGGCATTCCCCTCGCAAAATAAAAAATAATATCTCCGTTGCCATTTGTCATAAAAACTAGACAGATCTAGCTAGATCTAGACCTAGTTTTAGATCTTAATCTAGATTCAAGATTTAAGTCTGGTCTAGAACTAGATCTAAGTCTAGATCTAGAAATAGATCTAGGTCTAGTCTAGAATTAAGTGTAGATTAAGATTAGAATAAAGTGTAGATGTAATTCTAGATCTAAATGTAGAAGTAGAATCTTGATATAGAATCTTGATATAGAATCTTGATATAGAATCTTTATATAGAATCTTGATATAGAATCTACTATATCTAGACTAGAACTCGTATGAATTTACACGTTTAATCTTAAAATTACTAGACCTAGGCCAATGTTATGATCATGAATAGTATTGGTATACTATGCTGTTCGTATCCGATTCATTTCTTAATGTGATACTATTGTTTACATAATAAATAAATCTGCACCCCTAAGCTGTCAGAAGATAAGTTGTTGCCTTAATAATTTAAATTTTGTTCAAATTATTAATACATTTATTATAAATATATCTAGATCTGGGCTCTATTTAGTCTTATTTAGAATGCCAAGTGTAGGCCCCTATAATGAGGATATGTCAAAACTGCGCGCTATAAAAGTAGTTCGTTATTTTTTAAACTTATAGCTAAAACGAAGTTCGTATCAAAATTCATTTTTAAAACAACATTTGAATCAGTATTCTATTCAATGAGTTAGTTAATAAATGGAAAATATATTTAATAATGAACAATTGACACTTTTACCATTGTGACATTAGATGCTAATCTTTTGTACCAATGCGTGAATCTATGAATGAAGCTTGAGTTATCAATGAAGAAGTTCATGACCTTTTTTTAAAAAAAGTTACCTCCCCTGATTTTTTTAATTGAAAAGTGGTGTAATTTTTTGAAAAATCTGCTTGCATATATAGTTTTAAAAATTAGATGGTTCACTTTCGGAAAAGAAAAAGTAGCCGTTGCATCAGAACTTTGAATGGTCTAAAATATTGTGATGTCAGATTTTCACTATCTTTTCTAGCTTACGAGATCTAAACGGGACGGACGGAAAGAGACTTAGACTTAGACTTAGGTCCTCCCGCGCCGTTCGGCGCATTGGGCGGCAAGCTGTCTCCATAAAGATCTGTCACTGGCAATGTCTGAAGCCTCCTCCCACCTGGTGTCCACTGTTTTGAGGTCCTCCATGAAGGTGTGTCGCCAAGTAATACGAGGGCGTCCCTGTTTGCGCTTTCCTTGTTTTGGCTTCCATGTTATCGCAACTCTTGGTGTGCGTAATTCATTTTGACGTAGAACATGTCCCGCAAACCTCATGCGACGTTCAGTCACAACCTCACCAAGTGTTCGACTCCCAGTTCGGCATAGGATTTCCTTATTTGAGACCCGATCTGTGTAACTGACTCCCAAAATCCGTCTCAGCCATCTCTGTTGAGCCACATTTAGCCTTTTCTCAATTTTGACAGATGACTTCCACGTCTCACATGCATATGTAGCAGTTGGAATGACGATTGTGTTGAGAAGGTGTATTTTTGTCTCGAGTCCAATGGCTTGGCTAGTCCAAATAGGCTGCAGCCTTTGGAAAATGCTCCCTGCCTTTCCTATTCGGCACTCTACATCATGGTAAGCATCTCCATCATTTGTTATGATGCTGCCAAGGTACGTGAACTTGTCCAGCTCTTCAAGCTTTGACTCGCCAAGTCTGTCGGGGACACCCTTTGCCTTATATCCCACTCGCATAATTTTAGTCTTATCCAAGTTTATGCAGAGGCCAATTTTGGGTGCCTCTCTGTCTAGGCTCTCCGTCATTTCTTGAATACATTTATTTGTAGCCCCGAGTAGTGCAACATCATCAGCAAAGTCCAAGTCCGTCAATCGGAGCTGTTCATGCCATGAAATACCAAAGGCAGTCTGGTTCATTGCTCTCCTCATTATGTAGTCGATGGCTAGGAGGAAAAGGAAGGGAGATAAGATGCACCCCTGTCTCACACCTGTCTCGATTGTAAAAAACTCTGTTGTTCCCTCTTCTGTTTTAATGCAGCAACTAGATTGACTGTAAAGGTGTCGTAGGATCTGGACGAATTTTTCTGGGATACCGTATTCTCTAACTATTTTCCATAGTGATTCTCGGTGGATACTATCAAACGCTTTTTTGAAGTCCACGAAACTGATCGTTAGCCGTTGTTGGTACTCAAGACTTTGTTCTATGATATTTCGTAGAACGAAAATCTGCTCTGTACATGATCTGCCTCTTCGGAAACCTGCTTGTTCTTTTCTGAGCCTTACATCTACAGACTGTTGAAGCCGTCTCAACAAAACAGTGCTGAAAACTTTGCCCGGGACAGAGAGGAGAGTAATGCCCCTCCAGTTGTTGCAGTCTGCCAAGTTGCCCTTTTTTGGAAGCTTTACAATCACTCCCTTTTGCCAGTCCTCTGGGACTTTTGAAGTTCGCCAACAGAGATTTTTTTAAATCTCTGACGGAAAGAGGGACAGACAAAACTTTTCCTTTCGGTGACGCTAAAAATCCAAAGTAATTTTTAAAAAAAAATGGCTGACTGGGAAAAATCCTAGCAGATGTAAAGACGCTTAGATTAGAAGCGATGCCAAAGGCCGAGCACACCGGACAAGTACCCCATATTTCTTCACTATACCACATTAGCTGTGCAGGTGTCCGCCTTAAAAACAGCCCTTAAGGAACAGAGTGTGAACAGTGATATGGTATTTCCTTCATCCCCACTAGTGCTATGGACTCGGTCTTTAGGCAACCCAACGAGTTTCTTTGTTTGCTTCCTATTGGCCTAATTTTCTTCTCTAACGATTGTTTCCACTCGAGCGTGGCACATTGGGGCCGAAATGCATTGCCCGGGGTCTTTAGAATTTAAGATCCATTTAACTTAAGATCTTCTGGCAAGTTTTGCCTGAGGCTGATCACTATTCCCTTAAAAAAATAAAAGGAATACAACTGTAAAAATGTCCAATCAAAAAGTTCAATTTAATTTCGCTTTAGCTTTAAACTGTGTATACACATTTTAATTTTCATTTGAAATATTTCCTTTCTCGTTTCTTTTTTGCAGATTTGTAATGTTTCAAGGTCAAGTGGAGGAAAAAAAAATAGCCCTTGAGCTTGACCAACTTAAAGGGGAAAACTAAGATGGGAGATTATCAAAGAAAGAGACGCATTACACAGTTGCCCGCCCTTTGCAATATGGCATGACATCAGCTTTGGTTGTCGTTTTATTCTAGATGAAAACATAGTTGAGTTACTTTGGTACCGGGAATCCTAGATCTACTTGTTTACGACAACAAGATCATTACAAAGCCGTATGTCTCTTGCCCAGGGCTTTAGAAGCAAAAAGCTCTTCTGGCACACATAATTGTTTCAAGCCTATTAATTCGCGTCGCTAATGAAATGCACCATTATATTCCTGTATGGATCCAAGTCTAATTAATCAAATCTGTTGTGACAGACGGACAATACGACACTGTGTTCCACTTGCAGAGAAACAAGTCGTTAATAAAAAACATAAATAATGATATTGTTATTCTTAATGGATGGCTTGTGGGGATGAGAAAGAAGAGACACTTGATACTGGGCTGTATTCAGGTTAAGGTAGGAAAGGACTGGTGTAAATAAAAACAAGACTCTTTGTGTATTGAAGGCTGAGGTCACTGTGTGTTGTGTAGTCATTAATAAACACACATCATTGTTTACAGTAAACCTTCTATAAGTTGTCTCCATCAACGTTACTAAAGTAATGTCTATAAGCTTTTAAGTGATTCATTCATAAATCTCGGATTTTCTTTTAGAAATAATATATACTGGAAACATTGGCGTGACGTGTTTGGCAAGGTGGGTACGACTTGTTTTTCTGGACAATCATAACATGCTCCAGCTAGAACATTATCGAACTCCATTTGAGCGAAAGCTTCATAGGCTCAAACTCTCTCTTGCAAAAGCCTGTTGTTATTCTTAGTCACCATACAGGTCAAGAACTTGTGGTTTCCCAGACCTGTCCAGTAAGAATTCAGCAAATCGGGAGCAGTCGAAAAAAATGTGAGACAGGTTTCCTCTTCTTCCTCGCAGCGAGGGCACCGAGAGTCGAAGTTTGGCTTGAGCCGTGCGAAATATGAGCCAACGGGAAAGTAGACAGTCCTGCACTGTTCTATAGTAACTTGCTCATGCGTAAGGCCTAGCAGCCTGCACTCTGAGGGCTTTTTGCGACTTTTCCCAGAAGTCAAAACGTTTTTCCTTTTCTATTTTTACTACAATAACATGCCCAGTATGCAGCCAAACGTTTCAGGCTGAGTAAGGCCTTACCATCCACATGATGATGAACACAAATTTAGAACCAAGCCTTCAACCTCAGCCTCTTGTATAATACAAGTGTGTCATAAAACTAAATGGACTATAAATACATATTGAAAAACGCGTAGTACGTTTTCTTTGGGACAGTTTAAAAGTGTAAAACCTGTATACTGCAGAAAGGGGTGGATGAGGTACCTGGAGCAGAAACATTTTGAGAAGCACTGCTTTTACGTCTCAGTTTGAACATAGGATCTTCTAATGGAACTGTGAATGCTTAGTGATCTGTCTCATGTCATTGCGTGACTTCACAATCACCATTAGAAACAATAAACAGTGATTTCATTTTAAAACCCTGAGCCCCATTAGACCAATTAGCGTTTCACGTGACCCAAATGTCAAAATGGAAAATGTCAATTAAGTGCATTCAGAAAAAAAAAGTGGAAGAGAAATATGTAGGTCATTCTGGCTACCTGGATAGTTACCATGTAATAAAGACCACATGGCATGGCATGGCATTTTAAGCCTAATTCTCTATAAAATATATATTTTAAAAAAGTAAAGTTTCTTTTTCAGACCTTGCGATCTCTAGGTCAGATGTTGGTAAGGTCATCTGCTTCTTTGACCAACAGTTAACGAGCAGGCTGTCATGTGACCAGCACAACGACCAACCCTAAACTAAAATCATAGTCTTCACCAAGATTCGAACCCAGGACCCCAGATTCGGAAACCAAGCGCCTCGCCACTCAGCAACCGCTTACAAGATGTTATATTTTTTTGTTGGTGAACTGGGGAAAGGAAAAGAATTATTTTCCAATGAAAATCTTTGTGGTTGGAAATCCGAGGTGACATTTCGTTGTCTTGTACATTATCTTGACTAGGTCTCTGTTGGTGGGACGCTACTGCTGTCAGTGGAGATAACTCATTGGACTTTGGAGACGCAGACGCGAGTACAGCATTTAGATAATGGAAGATGGTGGTGCTCCAATTATGTGCTGGAAAAGGAAGTTTCTCCTTTTTTTTTTTCTTCTGTGTTTTATTTAACTCTCCTTTTTATGACGTAGACTGTTGAAGTGATTTTTTTTTTGGAGAAGGGGGGGGGGGGGGGCATGGAAGAAATGTTAGTGGAAAAAAATGAGCTGGAAGTCCAAATATATGTTGATGGGTGGGGGGGGGGGTGTAGGGGAGGGAGAAATTAGGACGAAGAAACAGAGGATTCCATTACGCTCAGAGAAAAGACCGGACGAAGTATTGTGAGTCTTTGCGTAGTCGTGTGGACATGGACTAGACGGAAACAGACAACCAGGCGCGTGGCTTTGTGAGAAGTTGGAAGGGGGAGGGAAGTCGAGTGCCCGCTGTGAGTCGAGGATTTATACAAAAAAGTTTTGTTTCATAGAGATTTCTAACGTAACAATTTTGTACAACTTTAAAGTCTTTTTTTTTCTCACGAGGCTCAGATATTTTTTTAAACCTACAGACTAGAACGTAAGGTTTTTTATATTTCGTCATTTTTGTCTCATGGAAAACGAAAAAAATTCTTATAGTTGGCAGGACATAGGAATATATGCATATGTGATTTCTAGATAATCGCGTATGTATGTTACATATATATATATGCATACATTTAGGGTTCAGTGCAGTCATTTCTATGGTTCGGGTTTGAGTTCGGTTCGATGTAGATGAAATTTTGTAGTTACAAAAACTATGTACTGGTACGTGTTATAAAGATATTAGATGAAAAAGAGATTCCAACTTTATGTAACTATGAGCCATTTAAATTTCCGACACTAGTGTCGAGGGCCACCTATCAAAATAAATACAAAAACATTAAATTAAGAGTAATGCAATTTTATTAGAAGCCCGGGGATAGAGTACCTAAACTAATTCACGAGATGCAAGAAGATTATCCGATAGCACTAAATCTAGATGTTCTTATGGGACTCGATTTCGTCACATTGGTTTCGCCCCTTTCCGCCTGCTAAATGAAGAGTTGCAATTTCATTTAGAACTCTTGTCAACAATTGCATGCGAAATCAACTTGTTTTTCTTGTAGTTTGTTGTCGAGTCCATTTAGATACGATGTAATGTCACTTTAAAAAGTCTAACCCCAAAACCACGAGGGGTCGTTAAGTTGATGCATTTGCTTGCATTACTTCGTCATAAAAATTTCAGTTTCATGTTTAATATTTTAAAAAAAGGTTTTAGAACCTTTCTTTTGCTTAATCAGCGCAATTTACTTCATATTCGGACTCTTTTTTTTATCGGAAAATTATTAGAAGTTTTGTAATGTTATAGGCTTTATATGGCTAAACATATTCTGATTCAACACCATGCCACAGAAGTTCCGTTTGACTTGAACATGTTTCTGATAGTTCCCTATGACATCAAGCGATACTTCTGATGGTATCTGTAGTCCCCCACACTAATTTCTCACAAAGAAGAGAAACACCCTCCATGATTACAAATGCTGCTTCTTCCCTAGCGCTATTAGAGCATGGAATGGGTTGCCTGAGCTAGCCAGGAAAACCAGTGACTTGGCAGAATTTAGGTCATTGGTTAAATATGCATAACTAAATGCATAACGCGTATGACGTAATCATCTTCTTTTTTGAAGTAACGTCTGTATGATACAAGATAAGATAAGATGATGTATGAAACTTATTTGAACAGGTCTTTCCCAGTGGTGGCCCCATGCACGCTCCTCAAAGCAGCTATCTCTTCTGTGATTTTAAAATTGCTTTTCGTACCGCGAATAAGTACCAACAGTTAAGCGGCATCTGATATGGCGGCGTCGATAGAAAACATTTCCAACTCTGCTGCTCTATCTCTTAGATTTTAATGAAAATTTCTAGTTGTCATTCGAAAAAGGGTAAAGTGGCTTCAGCTGCATCCTTATTGTCATGAGACATTTCTACCATCACTGATAGTAACCCCCTATTACGTATTCAAAAAAAAGGCTTCATTTTAAAACTTAAAATGTGATCACCTCAGTGTTTGTCCTTACCACCGACTAATTTCCTTGTCCCTTCTTGGTAAATAATTATTGATGATCTTCTAATTTCTAGGCGTTAGCGGCTTAAACTAAGAATGCCGCCATATTTGTTTATGTTTTTTTTTTCATAATGCTGTTTAAAGTTTGGTTGTAAAGAAACAGCCACAAACAGCTTTATACAAATAAAACATATAGGCTTATTTTTATGCTCCACAAAAAAAAACAAAAAAAAACAACTTAAGATTTGTCCACGTTTCCTAGTTTCCACATTTAGAAATTGCTTTTGTTTCTTCAAAACACCCATTTCATTAATGCACAAATATTAAATGTTACGGAACCTTTCGTGTTGATACTACAATCCAAAATAAGGCAGGAAAGATGCACACTCAATATGTCAAGGACACGGCCTTCTTAAGACAGCAGATTTATCAGGAACCAAAAATAACTGTCAAATCATCTCGACGAAAACTAAATTGTTTTTTTTTCCTTTCAAAAATATTGCCAAATCTTGATTAAGGTAAGGACAGTTCGTTCGGTTCGGTTCGTACCGATCAGTTTTAAATTCACGTTCGGTTCCGTTGTGAGGTTCAAGTTACATTCGTTCGGTTCGGATATGGTTCGTTTCCCATCTATGCTTTGTTGTAGAAGCGGTCTAAATAAAAACAAAACCCATCCGAATACAAATTAGCATTAACGAGATCTAGAGTGTTTTTTTAGAGAGAGAGAGAGCAGGTAGTGGTACTTTGTAACGCTGACATTAAAAAGATAAATTTAGATCTTTGTCATTTCGCTACATTCAAAAGTGGTCAAACAAACAATTGCAATTAATAAAACCAAATGGATATATCTTTTTTTTTTAAAGAGAACAAAATACCAAGAGAATATAGAAATGGAAACGAGAATGTTTATGAAGGACTAACATTTTGTGGTTTGTGGATAAGTTAAAGGGCTACTAAAATTAAGGGGTCCAAAAATGAGTGCGTGTATGTGTCTGGGGCGCATTATGAAGCGCGTCTTTCCAAATCAAATCAAAAGTCTATGGGGGAGAAATTACGATGCGCAGGTTTAAAAAATGGTTGTTCCAGGGATCGAAAGAGAGAGAGCGGGCCGTGAAACTTCATTGTGACATTTACACTAATTTACGGGCTAAAAAAGTATGTTAGGTTGATTTTTAAAATGAGGCTCGTTTATTAAAATTTAAGAAAAAAAAAGAGAAGGGTGTGTTCCGGCCAAATCAAATAATATAATGCCTGGGAACAACTCAACGGGAGTAGCCGGTGCGTAGGCCTACTGCTAGTAATAAATAAAATAAGAATAATTTTATGAAATTTTGTAGAGACACAATTGGTAAATTCATACATCTTAGAACCACACTTATTAGAAAACATATTGCTAGAGACACATTTTGTAGAGACACATTTGGTACAACGAAACTCGATATAAGCAAACCAAGTTGATACAGTAGAACGTCGTTTATCCGACTCAATTGGGACCGGACACCGTTCGGATACGCGATTGTTCGGATAACCGAAAACCGAAGCGATCCATGCAGTATATGCAACCGGACACTATACGAATACATGTACATGTGGTTGATAAAAAAAAACAAAAAAAAAAACTGGTCCGGATATTTGACGCTCCGGATAATAAACGTTCGGATAAACGACGTTCTACTGTACATATTTGCTAGAGACACATTTGATACAGTCAAACTTAGTTGAGACACATTTGGTGAAGACACATTTGATATAGTCAAACTTAGTTGAGACACATTTGGTGGAGACATATGATATAGTCAAACTTAGTTGAGACACATTTGGTGAAGACACATTTGATATAGTCAAACTTAGTTGATGCACATTAGGTAGAAACATACTTGGCAGACACACACTTGTTAGAGACACACTTGATTGATTCACACTTCGTATAACCACACATAATAGAGCCACACTAGCTAGAGACACACTATGTAGAGTCACACTTGATAAAGCCACATCCGGTAAAGCCACACTTGTTATAGCCCTACTGGTTAAGTTATGCATCTGTATTCCGTCAACCATATTGCTCCATGCCAGTCACGGTAAAAATCGACTTGATTGCCCTTATCACTTGTGTTAACTCAGAGATCAATAGCCTATGTCCACACTGCCACCCGCCCCCACTGTGTACCTCACTCTATGTAATTGTTATAACAGCAATTTACAAGAATATGCTGAGAGAGAGAGAGAGAGAGAGAGAGAGAGAGAGAGAAAGGGAGCAGATAACAAGAGAAAATGGGTGAGTGGGAGAGTGAATGTGAAAGAGTGAAAAAGAATGAATTGGGCAGTGTGACAACCCTGAACACTTCCAGCTAATCAACTGACTACATACCACACACGCACACACATGCGCACGCGAGTTCTACAGAAGTGGTCAAATCTTCGTTTAATCACGGCCGTGCCACTGGAGAAATTTGAACAGCATACCACGTTCAATTATCGGACTTCCGAGTTGAGTAATAAATGACCATGTTTCCCCAACAAGAGTTAAATCGTCAAACCAATATCAAGTAGTTAATTACTAGTCTCAATGGCATTGGTAATCACCTCGCGAAGGTATTGCAGCTTGCATGCCATTAATAATATTCCCCTGACATATGGAGGGCCCACGCTAGCGAGATTACAGTTGAAATATTTTTTGTCATGGAAACGATTTAAAAACGCTGCAACTCTTAACAGCTCACAATTTGTGTCCCAATCAAAAAATTGGTTCAATGGACGTGAATACTTGTTACAGAAATCGTTGTACTATTCTTAGAATTGGACTATCTTTTAAATATATAGTTTTTAATTGAATATTGTTTCGTTGCCTAAATTGTCACAAATACAAGGTTACAAAGACAGTTTGTGTGGAAACACAAACTTAAAATCGGCCCCCGAAGTGGTCCACCCAGGCAGGCTTCAATATTTTCAGAAAGAACATCCAAATGAAATTACATCAAAGACAAATGAGAGATAAGAATGGAGAAAGGTTAACAGATCTTGTGTAGTGCTCCAATGGTGCTGCAGATCAAAGGATAGGTGCAAGTGAATGCAAAGTTAGATGTGAACCTGGCCTAATTAGTTCCCCTTTCAGACCTTGTGGTCTATAGGGCAGATGATGTAAAGTTCATCTGTTTTTGTGGCCTACGGTTAACGACCAACCGCCTTTACTTTTCCCCAACTAATGTCAGTTACCCCATTAGAGCTGGGTAGACTCATAGGCGCCCAAGGATTCCGAAGTTGAAAATCCCAGTCTTCGAACCCTGGACCCTCGGTTCGGAAGCTAAGCGCTTTTCCGAGCCTCTCCTGGTCTTTACATAATGTAATTGTTTTGAAAAGGATTCTTTTTTTCTTTTTTGATTAAATTTAACAAATAATAAAACATCTTTTATTCGAATTCTTATATTATTACTACATAATATAAATGTCGAAGAAAATGAAATTTATAAGATTACTATTCGTTTTAAATTAGGTCTAATTTATAATGCATACTAATTAGCTTTTTCTCTTTAAAAAACTGCTTGCATAACTGATTTTAAAAATTAGTTTTTTCGCTTTCGGGAAAAAAAAAGTAGCCGTTGCATCAGAACTTTGAATGGTCTAAAATATTGTGATGTCGGATTTTTAATATCTTTTCCAGTTTACGAGATCTAAACGGGACAGACGGACAGACAGACAGACATTTCGCACAAAACTAATAGCGTCTTTTCCCCTTTCGGGGGCTGCTAATAAAACAGAATTTAAAAAGTGTTGATGAAATAAATTTATAATTACGAAATTTTTATAAACAAAAAAATTAAAAACTTCATTAATATGCCAATGGTGGAAACATTTTCTGTACTAGTTTTGGACACATATCCTGTCAAGGAGTACGCGACGTCTTCATGATCTGGGATGTCAGGATGCCTAAACTACGATTCGCGGGCTATATTCGGCCCATGATACATTGCCCTATAAACGTCTGCCCATGGTGCATGATGAACCGGATGCTCATTTCAATTAAACTGGGTGATCACTTTTATTGGATGCAGCACGTGTTACGTTTGTCTGAATTGATATGGCTTCCAGGCCGATATGAATCTATGTTCATGTGCAATGTGTTTCGGACTTCCCATCATTGTCTTTAAGATAGTCCTTATTTTTGAATTTTGCCCTCTGCATTCCCCCCGTCCTCCTACAGGACGTTTGGGATAGGATGAAGTAATCTTCAGTTCTGAAGGGAAAGGTCCGAAAAAACAAACAAAGATTATCTAAAGGGTAAGAACTCGCCCTTACAACTATCTATCAATAAAATACACGTCATTTCCCTTATTCGATATCGAACAAAATAATTGATTACCAATAAATAATTGACTAATTGCTTTTTTTTTTAATTCATGTTTTGTTAGGTACAATAAATAATCGTTTAACGTATCAACTTAATCTGAGAATTGTGAGGGGGAAATATAGTTTACAATCATTTAAGGGGTCTAAACCCAACAAATTCAGCCATATATGTAAATACTGAAGTATTAGTTTTCTTTGTTGGTATCTCCATTCCAGATTTGATGGCAAACTCCTAAATATTGCCAGACTGAGGGCCAAAACTAAAATCAGAGCCACCCTCGTAAGAGATATGCTATTCGCGGATGACGCAGAGGTAGTGGCACACACGCAAGAGGAACTTCAGTCACTAATGTCCCGCTTCTCTCAGGCCTGTAAAGAATATGGCTTGACTATTAGCAGGAAGAAAACACATGTTATGGGACCACCTGCTACAGCACCACCCTCCATCCCCATAGACGATAACAAGCTGGATGCCGTAAACGAATTCTGCTATCTGGTATCCACAATTACAGATGACCTGTCTCTAGAAGAGGAGTTGAAAAAACGCATAGGGAAGGCTGCTTCGACATTCGCTAGACTCAGACCAAGAGTTTGGGAAAACCATAAGCTAACTACGGTGACCAAAATGGAAGTCTACAAGGCATGCTGTATGGCAGTGAATCATGGACCACCTACGCAAAGCAAGAGAGAAAACTGAACTCATTCCATTTGAGATGTCTCCGTAGGATCTTGAATGTCACATGGAAAGAAAAAGTGTGCAATACTGAGATCCTTGCGCGATCAGGTATTCCCATCATCTTTACAGCCCTCAGACAACGCCGTTTGCGCTGGCTTGGACATGTTCGCCGGATGGAGGACAAGCGCATCCCGAAAGTCATCCTCTATGGTCAACTCGCGACTGGCACAAGAAAAACTGGTCGCCCCCACCTCCGTTACATAGATGTAATAAAACGTTACCTCAAATCAGTGAACATCAATACTGACCATTGGGAAGACATAGCTCTAGGCCGCAACAGGTGGAGAGAGACAGTGACCAAGAAAGCTATGGACAGTGAAAGTACATGGGTCTCAGCCCAGGAAGAAAATCGCATAATCCGAAAAACGGCCAGCTCCTCTATCACCGAAGCAAAAGTCACCTTAACCTGCGCTATCTGTGGACGGGAGTGTCTCTCCAAAATAGGGCTCCACAGCCACATGAGGAAGTGTGCTCTGAGATGAACCATAGTCGTTCTACGACTGAAGGAAGCCAATGAGTTTTCCTTGTTGGTATCAAACAAAACAATTAAAAACCAGTAACTAATTCTATAATTGCTTATTTACTTCTATTGATTCATGTCTTGTCTATGCCAATAAATAATTGTGCGAAGTTTTAACTTGATTCTATAATGTGTGTGGGAGAAATAACGTGTACACACTTTTACCTGACAGACTGACTGGCTGGTTAAAAGCGAGTTTATGCAAGCTACTGTACCACTATAATAAAAATTGGTCACCGCTGACGTCTACCTACATCACACTCTTTTTGACATAGAACAAGTTTTCACATGACAGCCTAAAAATAAAAAATAAAACATTATGTGAAACGAGGAAGTAAGGAAGTGGTAAGGTCTGCTGCTAATATTGCCTTTTTATTGATTTCGTCATTGATAAGGAAAGGGCGTGTTTGGATTTAACAGGGGAGGGGGGGGGGGGAATACCACTAACAGTCAATTTTATAGACGCTTGTAAATTGGTTTTCATTCCTCAGTGATGGCTAATGGCGTCAATGCTTGTTTGTTTTAGGACAATGAAAACATGGCGGATAGACTAATAATGCACGGAACTATGTCTGGTTTGCCTGGAACGTTTTGCCTGTTGTTATACTTTTAATTGCTTCACATCGTGCTTTAATCTGGTATTAAACTATAATTGTATTGCTGATAGACATACAGGTGTGTGCATACTGTCTGACCTTAGTGACCGAAGCAGGACCATCCATAGGACGTATTAACTGGCTGTATACAGGTGTGTGCATACTGTCTGACCTTAGTGACCGAAGGAGGACCATCCATAGGACGTATTAACTGGCTGTATACAGGTGTGTGCATACTGTCTGACCATAGTGACCGAAGGAGGACCATCCATAGGACGTATTAACTGGCTGTATACAGGTGTGTGCATACTGTCTGACCTTAGTGACCGAAAGAGGACCATCCATAGGACGTATTAACTGGCTGTATACAGGTGTGTGCATACTGCCTGACCTTAGTGACCGAAGGAGGACCATCCATATGACTAAAGTTTCGTTGCTTATAACGTGAAAAACATTTTGTTTTTAAATACTTAAAAAACAACAAAGCTTATATTTAAATTTGTTATAGATCTAGACAAAAAATAATAAATCTGCGCGATTACAAATACTTTTAACAAAGCTTATATCAACTCGGACTCACTGTCTGTCTGTCTCGTTGTCTGGTAAAAAGTTTGTACACGTTATTTCTCACACACACATTCTCAGATCAAGTTGAAACGTCTTTGTAGTGAGTTCGATTTAATTCAAAAGGCTATTTTGTATTATTACTAGAGTCTATTACATTTACTTCATATCACGTTGAATTTGTCTATATTGTAATGAAAGTTATAATTTAGCTAGCTACACTGTTGCTCACATTTTAAGAGGATAAATGACTCGTTAAGAAATATATATATATTTGTCAAATTGTTTATTAGTTAAGTATTAAATGCAAAGGTTTTAATCATAGTAGTTTCAGAACGTTTTCATTTCATTTTTGTAACTTTTCGGTCATGTGCTCGCGAGATGAGTGTTGGAAATTAAAATGGCCCGCTGGTCGAATCAGGTTGGGCATAACTGGTTTATGTGATAGCCTAAAAACTCTCCATATCACGGGGCCGCCTCTGAAACTATATTTCAAAAGCAGGAACTTTGTGAGCAATTTTAAATTTAAATTATTGCAAAAAAAAAAAAATATGTGAACACAGTATGCTCAAGCAGGAAAAATAAATAATGAAATTTAGAAAGAAAAAAATGGCCAGAGAAATGGGGAAGCTGGTGTGTTTAAAGATAAAGGGGGGAAACCCACGTGAAGTTTACTGTTGTGTGATAAATAAATCAATCCGGCAGCGTGGTCCCAGGTCTGTTCAATGTTTACTTATGAGAGCAGGGAGGGGAAGGGGCGCGAAGGGATGGACAGAGGTGGACAGATGACAGAAAAATAAAAAGAGGAGGTGAGCATGAGGGAGATAATCGTATGAAGATAAACGGAGTTGTCTGTAAGGCCTACTTTGAAGGTGCTGAATGGTGAACAATCTATCAGCGGTGACGTCATCACAATCGAACCCATTAGTTGATGATTGACCCAACTTTGCAATGGTGACGAGTGTTGTGTGCGTGTTTTTTTTGTTTTTTTTTCGGTGGGGGGGGGGGGGGGGGGAGTTTCTCCGAAACTCAAATAGACGTACTGTTTAACATATTTGCTTACCTAGCTTCCAATACATTACCCTTCCTTATTACTTTTGAAAAAAAATCTGTTTGTAACCTTTTTCATACAATTCATGAACAGATATGTCATTAAACAACAGATATGTCATTAAACAACAGATATGTCATTAAACAACAGATATGTCATTAAACAACAGATATGAGATACAACAAAAGATACGACATCCAGCAACAAAGTCGACATATAACAACAGTTATCAAGCAACAAGTAGGACACCCAGTAACGACATTTTAAAAAATACGAGATCCGACAACAAGCATGACCTCCAGCAAGAAATACGACATTCAGCAAGAAATATATCCAGCAAGAAATACGACATTCAGCAAGAAATACGACATCCCGAAAGAAATACGACATCCAGCAACAAATTCGACGTATAAAAACAGACACGATATTCATTTATAAATACGACATTCAGCAAGAAATACGACGTCCAGCAAAAAATACGACATTCAGCAAGAAATACTACTTCCAGCAAGAAATGCGGCATCCAGCAAAAATTCTATGTATAAAAACAGACACGATACTCATCAACAAATACGACATCTAGCAAGAATTACGACATTCAGCAAGAAATACGACATTTAGCAAGAAATACGACGTCCAGCAAAAAATACATTTAGCAAGAAATACGACTTCCAGCTAGAAATGCGGCATTCAGCAAGAAATTCGACGTATAAAAACAGACACGATACTCATCAACAAATACGACATCTAGCAAGAAATAAGACATCCAGTATCAGGAGTTTTCTTTACTCATTTATTTTTTTGTAGTTTAGAATAACAATCTTGCCAGTAACTCTAGACAGATAAAAAAAAAAAACAGTACATTCTACCTGGACAAAACGAAAGCAGGAGATTTTGTTCTATTAGAAAAACAAAAGGAAAATTATATCTATCTCTTTCTGGAAATAATTAGTTTCAATGAAAAATCTCGCCACGTCGAGAATCTCGCTTGAACCACGTGGCCTTGAACTTTACATAAATTTCAGTTTCATATACACACTGAGCTTGTGAATATTTTATGAACAAAAACAGAAGGTGCTTAATTAGTTTAATATACACGGAATTATCTCGTGAAATAGTTAACGTCATTGTCCAGCTAACGAGAATCATTAGACTGCAAACGATGTCTTCATTTCAACAGCAACACACACACACACACACACACAAAGTGTTTCAGAAGACCCGTGAGCTTCCCTAACGTTCATTACAACTAGACATTTAGCCACCGTCCACGCCTGGACTTTACAACTAGACATTTACCCACTAAACTATTTAAATTTCGCATTGAAACAAATCTCTACATTCAAAGTGCTTAATGTTTGTCTTCTTTTTTGTTTGTTTATTGAATCGTGTCTTATCTTAATGCCAATTTATGCCAAAGTTTCAACTTGATCTGAGAATGGGTGTGGGAGAAATAACGTGTACATATTTTTTACCAGACAGTCAGATAGACAGACAGAAAGACAGAGTGGTGAGTTTAGTAAAAGCTTTGCAAGAACAGAGGGACGAGTGTAGATGTCAAATACAGAACGAAGTCAAAAGAGCAACTTTTTTTTTCATGTAACCTTCTGGATAGTGAAATCTTTTGTGTTCGATCGATTTGAATGAAATGTGGAAGGTTAGCGTCCATAGATACCACACTGAGACTTGAAATTTTTAATTAGTTTTGACAGTAAATTTCCTCGGCCAGTAGTCATTAGTTTCTTTAACGTCATTGTTGGTCCAACTTCGATAGTTCTCCCTGAGTAAAGGCAGACAAGCTTTTTTAAAGGTCACATTAAATGATAAAATGAAAAAAATAAATCTATTAAATCTGTAGTTTTTTTTTTAAATCTTCCTCCTGGAGAGTAACTAAAACAAACAAAAAAGATAGCAAATACCTCTCCCCTGTCTTTCTCTTTACCAGCTAGCACATTCAATGCTGGGAAGCTAATAATAATAGTGTTCATCGCTTATTGATCTCTCATTCCACGTATACCTACAACCGAGGCTCAGCAGAGGGCATAGGAGGAACAGAAAATAGGGGGGGGGGAGTACTCTTGAACAAAAGAAGGCGCTGTGAAAGTAATGATTGTGACATCAATAGGAAGAGAATATAGTTCCATCGGATTCTGAATACCAGCGTTTGTTTTCTGTGCGTATGTGTGTTGTAGGAGGGCATATGGTGGAAGTACATGGTAAAATTAATTGGCGGATGAATACAATAAGTGTACAGAAATCGACAGAAATTAAAGGATGTCAGACGGGTGGAATCGCTGCTTGAACTGCCTTGCTTACCAATGTAGAAAGTTAGAGAATGGTTAACCAGTTCTAGAAAGGAGAATATTTAGCAACATGGGTAGATAACTTTAGAACTATTCACAAAGATAGTAAGGTATAAATATAGTAAGGTGTAAATATTGTAAGGTATAAATATTGTAATTTATAATGATAGTTAGTAATGTTTAAAGAGAATAAGTTATAAAGATAGATAGTAATGTATACAGATATTAATATATAGTATAGTTCGTCCATCGTTATATAATGATGACCGCTATTGTTATTAATGTTGAGGGCTTTTGCACCTATATGAGCTTGGAATGTACAACTGCACACTGAGCAAGCTATAACAGCTGGAGCTTGTGTTATCTGCCTTCATTTTCCTTTCTGGCACTTTTCTTCAGCTAAAGCTGCTTTCTTGTCCTCAGCCAGATTGTACACCGCCGCACCACGGTTGCATGAAGGCTCTCAGACACTCTTTGAGATTGTCCTTGAAAGTTTTCATTTACCACTTTATGATCATTTTTTTCCGGTTTTTCTGACAATATAGAGGACATTTAGGTATGCAGGAGTCACCCATTATGAAAAAGGCCTACACACCGCAATAGCAATACACAAAGATAGAAAAAAAAGAAAACGAACTGGTTTCAGCATGATGGCCTTTTAGTGCTTTCGTCAAAGCTTCTGCAGGTATAATGCTTGATTCCATTGCCTTTGGCTAATAAGATTGAAAAAAATTTTTTTTTTTGTTAAAATGTATACTTTAGAAGCAATGCCTAAATCGCAATTGTATTTTTCATCAATGTTGAGATCGTAGGCTTAATAGCAGCAATGTTTTGATAAAAGCTTGTCTTCAAAACCATTTCAACATCAACATTTAGTGTTGCCAACTTAAAGCTACATCGCCGACCTGGTGGGACACATCCGAACTGCCAACTGCAGACATTGCTCTTAAAATTTTACGAATTTTATTTCTCACTATCATGTTGATTCTTAAAATAAATGTCCTAGTTCAATCTCCATCATGACATTTCATCCTTCATCAACAATCTGATAAATAAATCGAAACCTTTCAAGTCGGCCTATGATGAACCTGGTCAAAGGAGACCAATCGTCACAGAATGCATTAACACTGACCTGCAACGTCTCAACATGTGGAGACCCATGGTTGGTTGCCACGTCACAGGTCTGTACGACGTGGCGACGAGCTATTGGTCTAAATTGCCCACGGGTTGCGACGTTGCTGATCAGTGTTGAGGCCTTCTATAATAAATGGCCTCGGTCAAAGTGCCATCTCCAATGTAATTATGACATCTAGAAAATGATAGAAACTAAAACAGCAATTGAAAAAAAAGTGTACTTGAAAAGGTTACTGTCATCTTGACATTATTGATCTTGGAATATGGGATTAATCAAACCTACTTCAAACATCTTCAGCTGTAATGAAAACACCAACAATACGGAAAATTAAAAAGATCCTCAATACAAGTAAACCCGGTTATAATGAGGCTACATTTGACGTAATATATCATGGTGATGGCTGAATGGTAGAGCACTTGGCTTCCGAACAGAGGGATTTTGATCTTCGAGATATGCAGGACGCCCCTGAAATTCAGCAAATCCTCATAGATACCTGACATAAGTTCTGGAAGTAAAGGCGGTTGTACTGGCCACTCGTAAACAGTCTCCCTTACAAACAGACGAGCATTATATCTTCTAAGCCAATAGATCGTAAAGTCTTAAATTACTATATATATATATATGTATATGTATATATAGCATTGGAATATATTTTTTAAATCTTCGACACCATGGAAACGACGGTTTGATAGATAAACGGGAAGGTCAAGGCCAAAGTACCCTACGTGGGAGGATGGGATAGGAGCATGAGACACGTGATCAATAAAAGCGAGCTGTATCCGAGGGAATTTATCCATCGGGTGAATGGGAGCGGGTGGTGGAGGGAAGATTCGACCACTGTGGGGTGACTGAGAGAGAGAGAGAGAGAGAGAGAGAGAGAGAGAGAGAGAGAGAGGGAAGGAATCGGTTTGGGGCAGTTGGAGGACAGCGGTCATATGGGACTGCCGACAAAAGATTTCAATAATTATTGTCCTGCAAACGATCATGGTAAGCCTATGTAAAATCCAGAAAAATTCCAGAGTTTTATTTTGTTTGTTTTGTAGCCAAAACATAGTGTCGTTATGTTTTATACTAGTGGGTGGGATGTGTTAAACTATATTATAATCAGTCTATGTTGCGCAATAGCAGGCTAAAACATACTAACAAATAGTATACTTTATATGTGTATAACTACTTACTTCATTCCACTATCGTTTTTTTTTACATTTTACCACATTTTCAGTATCCCCCTCCCCATCAGTGGCGTAGCTAGGGTGGGGGGAGGAGAGGGGGAGAATTTGAATATCCCCCGGGCCCCCACTTGAGGGGGGCCTCCCAATGAGTGTTTTTTACATTCAAAATTAAATATTACGCAAAATGCAGGGACTCCGAAAGAGGTCAAGCCCCTGGGCCCCCAAACGATCGAAAATTTCTAGTTACGTCCCTGCTCCCCATGCGTTGTTTACTAGCAAAGTTCTGTAACTTTCATCTGTTCATTCTTTCGGTGTGAGGTGCCTGAGTGGTTGAGTGCTTAGCTTCTGAACCTAGGGTCCTAGGTACGAATGTCGATGCATACTGGGTTTTGAATTTCGTGATTTTTTAGGGCGCCCCTGAGTCCAAGCGAACTCCAATGGGTACCTGACTTCAGTTTGGGAAAGTAAAGGCGGGTGATCGTTGTGTCACCCTGGTCGTTAACCATTGGCCAAAGAAACAGAAGACATCATCTGTCCTTTAGGTCGCAAGGTCAACACTAATCACAGAGTTTGTCATAAATGACCAGTGCCAGTCAAAAGATGCAAATCGACTATTTAAAGCTGATTTGAAAGTAAATGGAAATAAATAATGTATGTTTAGAGAAGTCCGTATTCAGCATAAATAGAAGTGGCATTATATAATATAATATATGCGGCTTTCTTATTGTTTTACCCCAACGACTCCACTTCCTCTAATTGAATGTTAGTTTAAATTATATGAAATGGATTATCATGTTTATTTCCCTTTGTTTTGGGGATTAGAAAAAAAAAAGCTTTTTATTGTGCATCTTTCAAGCTACAGAATGCTCAATTCGTTATTTTTCAATCACTTTTTGCACATATAAAGGGAGAGAATTTCAGGGTTACGGGGAGAAAGGGAGATTTCCGTGCTGCCTTTCACTGCTCAGCAAACACAACCAAGCTCAAGTTATGATTCGAACACAAGCCTCTTCCACTTTGGTTAGTAGCGGATAATGTAAGAAAGCTGTTAGCTTAAATGTTCTATTTCATGTTTATGCCATTTGTTTATTGATATTCATTAATAGTTATCACAATACATGAACCAATACATGACCAGAAAGTTTCTGTGAAAACATACAAATCACACCATCCACACAAGTAACTGCATTCACCAATCGTAAACAAAAACATTTAGTCACGTGACATTATTGATAAAACAACGAAAATATTCTGTCATGTGATAGCCACTGTGTATTAAAATTAGATCGTAATTTGTATAGAAGAGATAGAGAATCACGTGGCTAAAAGTTGTTTGTTTACGATTGGTGAATGAGGTCCATTGTGATGCAAAACAAAAGGAAGATAAAAGAGTCCTGGAAAGCAGGAGGAAGAATTATTATTATTCCCTCTTTCAGACCCTGCGATCTATGTTAAGCTCATCGGTTGCTTTGGACCAGGAGGGTATCGTGTGGCCAGCACAACGACCAACCATCTTTTCTTTCACAAAACTATGTCAGGTAGATCTGTTTGGACTGAGGAACGTTCTAAAGGGTCCGACGTATGAGATACCATTCCTCCCCCGGTACTTGATCTCGAGATCCTCGGTTAGTAAGCCAAGCTAAGTAGATGGCTATTGCATTTTGTGCATCTTTCGAATTCTTCTGGTCTAATCGCATGAGTTTGTCCATGAATAGAGATCAAGATAAACTCTTTTATGAATACGTATTCGTACATTCCAAGTTCAATTACCGGGTACACTATTACACAGAGGGGATGATACTATGTCAACAGTTTGCTGTATTAAAAATGAATTAAAATTAATAAAACAGGTGGCAACCCTCCGCTAGCTCCTCCCCCCCCCCCCCCGAACACTGACACCCCACCAAGCCAAAATTGACCTCCCCAAAAACTTGTTTGTCTAAACTTCTGCCAACTCACTGACACAATTTTTTTCCTCAGATGGAGGCAACAAACTTCTGAAATCCCTCGGGGGGCTCCCAGGACGCTCCCGCGAAAGTCCTTGCCAATTATTCCTCATGAGAGCTTCTTGACTGTCTTAGTGCCACAACCTGAGTGACCAAACAATAGCCACTGTCCTTAGGAAGCAAGCTGTTCTTCCTCCTTGCGCGTGTACACGCGTCTCGTGGCGTTTAAATATTAAATGTGGGAATACATTTACCTCCCCGTGTGGAGTAGAACACCGCGATAAAGCCCCCTGTAGAGTTGCTAGCCAGGGTAAAGCCCCTTGCTGGGAATAGATGTGGGTTTATGAAATGTTATAGATTCAGAGTCCCCCGCGTGTGTTCCCAAGAGAGATACGCCAATGCCAACAGTGCTGCCGAACTAATTCTAGTAGCTGGTCATTTTTTTTCAAAAATTCAGCAACCAAAAAGTTTTTATTACAAAGCTTATATCAATTCACTTTGTCTGTCTGTATGTCTGTCTGGTACAAATCTTTATTTTATTTTTCCACTCCTTATTCTACGATTAAGTTCAAGCTTTGCACAACAATTAATTGTCGAAGACAATAGACGAATCAATGAAAAGAATTTACCACTTAGTGGTAATTACTTAAATTTTTTATGAAGTATTGAGAAGGTGCAGTAATTGTAAGATTTATTCTCTATAAAGCTTTGTTTTCTTTTAAAGTCTTTTTTTTATTTTGCTAGTTGTTGTTATGAAATTTCTTTTTACCTTTAAATTTTGCAGAATGTTTCAAAGATTTATATTTTCAACCGTCTAGAGCTTATATCCCTAGCACAATCCAAACGACGTCAATTTGATTACGTTTTCATATTGTAGAATTGGATTAACAAAACAGAAAACTTAACACAGTTATTAATAAGAGAATTCAGCTTCCGTTATGTTTGTCTTAATGATTCGGAATTAAAAATTATTACCTCCTAGCTCAGGGGTGGGCAAAATACGGCCCGCGGGCCACATGCGGCCCGCAGGAGTGTTTTATGCGGCCCGCCGACACCTACAGAAATCAGGTGTGCCCACAGTACATGCATATTAAAAAGCAAATATATTAAAAATAATATCTATATAAATTATTGAAACTGTTTCATTATAAAAAGTGTTAAGTAAACTAAGATTAAGCTAATTGGCTATACATCAATACACTCAGTGAAAGACACAATCTCATGCCAGTTTTTATTCAATGCTATGAAGAACTGTGTTGAGTATTGGATATGCTTGAAACAAGATGGCAAGTGTAACAACTGATGGAGTTCGCGCTTTGAATGAGAAAAGTAGTTGTTGTTTTATTATTATTATTTTGTATATATCCCAACCATAAATTCTAAACAGCATAGTTTGCACAAAGCTGCATAAAATTGCAAAATAGTATTTACAGTAATTAGCATAGTAATAGTATTTATTAGGGCAACGGGGTGATAACCACAGGTAATTAAGAGTTAGGAACAAAAAATCCAATGTATCTGAAAGGTCAGCATGGGCAAGGCAAATAAGAAAATTATGTTATGTTATTTGGAGGACATTCACCGTGACCTTGTTACTGATAGATGTAATGAAGAGTGGAAGACAGATTTCATGTGTTTCATAATTTTTATTGCAATGGGTTGTTTGCATATGAAATGCAAATGCATGTGAAATCTTTTCAAATAAGGCTTTCCCATTTCTACAAGCAAGCTAAAAAATTTTTTTGTCATTTTCCTTTCCTGAAAGGTGAAACTATTTCTGGAGAAATGGTTAAAAGTACAACACTTATTTAGATTCCTTAATTGCGCAATTTATAAAAGCAAATTTTAAGGTGTCAAGAACCAGTTTTTAATACCATCAGCTCACCATTTATCGCAGAAGCTGATTCAGTTACAGAGGACATGACTCCAAGCAAAGAGAATCTGCAGTCAGTTCTTGCACGGGAGTCTTATGGGTGCCAGAAGCTGTATTTCCACACTTAAAAAAAACCTTGATTTTATTCACACTATTTTGGTACACATACATTTGTTCTTCTTCTTCGTTCTCATTTTATATGTTGGAGGGTTCAGATCAGTAATATGAGATGAACTGCGCAGTAGTTTCCAGATCTGGCAGTTCTCCAAATAGTTTTTGTTCTATAGAAGGGTTTTGGAGTCAGAGTGTTGTTCGGGTCCCTTGATTTAGTATGCACAATTGAAGGACATGGTCAGCTTAATCTGGTGATGCTTAACAATGACAGGTTTAGCTCGTCCGGACATTTAACTTTCGGAACATATATTGTCTCATTCAGTGAATAAACATTTTTTAAAAACCTAAACAGGTATAATCAATGCTCGAAGTTGACTGACTGTTTTTTGACAGCAGTCACAAGAGTAATAACTAGTAAGCTAGTTTCACAGTTCCGGAACATTATGCACGAGTATAAAAAGTAAAATACTGCACAGTATGTACAACTGTATATTTGTGGGGATATTGTTTTTATAGAAAAACAACTTCAATTTTTTTTAAATCGTATATGCGGCCTGCCATTCCCAATTTTTTAAAATGCGGCCCTTGATACAAAAAGGTTGCCCACCCCTGTCCTAGCTCGACCTTACCGCAAAAATAAAAAAAAATAAAAAAATTTTTACCTTTACAACAGTATTTGGTTTTTGATCTGGTTAGATCACACGACAGGTACCTGAATGTAGAACCATTGAACATACAAAAGGTGAGAGGAGAGAAGTGTTATTACATTCAGAAATAGATTTCAAATGTTCATTTTGTTTGATTGTAGACCAATCGATGGACAGAACAAAACCAGGAAACAAAATTGCTTGTATTTGCTCTCTGTCCACGCCTATCGTCTCAATTTCCCAAAGACACGTGACATGATTGCACAAGACGAGCTCTGCATAGGCGACATGTGACACTTTGAGCTCATAAAGAGCTTCTTTTTTTTTTTCCAATTGTCTTGGCAGGGGCAGTTAGCGGGCGGCGTTGATGATTACAAGTTAAACCCCGGTCCAATACAATAACAACAGAGTTAACTACATCATAATATAGCGCAAATGTTCATTTTTTCAAAGCTTACTCACTCTGTCTGGTAAAAAATTTGTACATTTGTTCATTTAATTACAATTTATTTCAAAGACGAATGTAATTTCTAATACAAAATCTTAATTTTGACATTATGCCTACCCAGACAGGGCCATGCGCATTTATTTTCGCATAGGGCCTCGCAATTGTTATGGTCGGCCCTGTATCTGTGAGAAGGTTTTGCGTGCTTCTTTTAAGCTCTCAGTAAATGAAACTTAGCTGCAGCCAAAACTGAAACAAAAGTTATTAGACTATATAAAGGATTCGAACTCAAGCCTCCCACTCTCTCGGTCAGTTAAATAAAAAATGGGTTTCGCCTCACAGCCACTATTCTTGAAGTTTTCAATCAAGGAGACACTTCTAACACAGAAATGTTTGAATCCTGTTTCACTCAGACAGCTGGAAAAGTCTTGAACGTAGCAGATTCACGGTAGTTAATGAGTTAAAAAAAAAAAAGAATGATCTGGACAGAATCATAGAGATCTAAAGAAAAAAAAAATTTGCTCAGATTAATTCACTGACCTATATACAAACTCGTCATCAATAGATAATGAACCAAGTGGAGACTGTATCGTCAATTAATGGGATTGGCAACGAGATAAGAAAACAAAAACGAAAGGGCTTGGAGTGGTGGGGTAGCAGAGAGAGAGAGGGTGATCGATATCTGGTCATGCCCTACCCTAGCTGGGTAGGTTACTGTATGAGAGCAAGAGAGACGATGGCAAATATAATAAAGCAGCACTTTTAGTTTGTTCTCTATGGAACGTATTAGGGTTGAACCAAACAGAGAGGGAGAAAACAATGACTAATTAGGTTTCATGAAAGAGTTGTTTTTCCTTTTAGCCCAGCGTAGCATTGATTTTTATGTGATTAATCCAATTCATGACAATATGCAGCTTTTTTTTTTTTTCTTTCTAAGAGTGCTTTAAGCTTTACGTCTAAGTAGTTGATTTTTGGACTCATTGAATCATAGGGCGACTATGGTTCATCTTGCTGAGCACATTTTATTGTTTCTGTAGAGCTCTATTATTCCTGAGAGACATCCCTTTTCACATGTAACGCAGGTAAAGACGGAATTTGCTTTGGTTGAAGAGGAGGCAGCC
This sequence comes from Biomphalaria pfeifferi, assembly GCA_030265305.1. Classification (NCBI taxonomy): domain Eukaryota; kingdom Metazoa; phylum Mollusca; class Gastropoda; family Planorbidae; genus Biomphalaria; species Biomphalaria pfeifferi. Next base: position 3,410,303 of record JASAOG010000018.1, on the reverse strand, counting down.
ATTTTAGTGCAGACCGTAGCTTACTTTGTCACCATCTCTCCCCACGTGATGCTAACTTCCCGTTTAATTATATCCACATATCGGAGGTCGGGACCAACAGTTCTCCACTTGTTCATCACAGGTTACGTTCATCCTTTATCTTGCGAAGAAGTCGCAGTAGGTAATGTCCCATCGTAATGCACTTTTTTTTTATGCTCGGTTCAAATAATAATTGTCACAATAAAATTTAGTGTTGTAGTCTTTGACTTCTAATTATAATTTATTTATTATTAACTCATTATTGAGCATGCCTGCACTCATAACATAGAGAACCCTACATGAATATATAATACATATGATTACAAACAATCACAATTCTCAAATAAGTATATGGATCCAAATGGTCACATAACTGTGCACAATTATTTCCCTTTGAGTATTTGTCGATGACATACTATAGTTTAAATGTATGCAACTTCCCGCCTCTATCAGCAGACAATCTCTTCCACTTCCTTAATTCCATTATCCATTTAAGAATTCTAATTTTTAAAAATGCTACCTCATAAGATGGGCACAGAAGTCAAAACAACTTTGCCAGAGAAGGGATTTGTCTGCGATAATAATGACAAAATACTAAAATAGTGGTATGATTTTGCATACGTTTTTGTGATACTGTACATCTCCATAATCTTTGCATTAAATAATGTAAACATTATCTACAATTCTGTACAACTTTAGAATCGAAAGTCTAAATAGCTGAGCTCTTGGTTGTACGAAGTTCTTGTAACGAAACTGACAGTCAATGATGCTTTAATCCTTGAATGTGTCGATGCTAAAATTTTTACCAAAACAAACTTAAACTTAGCTCAAAGTATTTTTATTTTAGTAACACTGCTACTCGGAGTTAGGTCCCTGGATTATAATGAAATATGGACATAGATTTATCAGTATTGAAAGACATGGCCAGTTATTATGCGGTTCTTTCCTTTGCTTTTCTTAAGTATTTTGCTATTTGTTTTCGAAATACATTTGAATGTAAGTTTCCATCAGAATGGTAAATGTCACACTAAAATATTGTAGTGACGCAGATGTTTTAAAGTGGAGGATTACAGAATTTTCTTTTGAACCCCCCCCCCCCCCCCCGACATAAACTTTCCAATGCCCCAGACTTCATACATAATTTTGCATACAAACAATTACTCATTTTTTTTTTCTCAAAAGAGCGGCTTCCTATTATTATTATTAATTTACAATAAATGTGAATGTATAACAAAGCGAAAGAAAACCCACGAAAACAACCGTGGACACGTTACCTTCAGGTTTGTTTTGCCCTGTGTTGATAATTCCGTTGAAAAGTGAACAAATAAAAAGACGCGATGCATGAATTGATGAACAACACTTCAATGACCGCCAACGTGAATACAGAAATACATTTTTCCCATCGCCGAGTGCCACTGCTTCCAGTGACAGAGGGCGCTCACAGCATCAACAGCGGGCGTCTTTAACTTGCGGCGTTAGGGCAGGGCGCAGCATGTCTGGAAGCAAGATATAAAGAGAGAGAGAGAGAAAGAGAGAGAGTAAAACAAAAATGGAGTAAAAATGTTATATGTGTGGGCGGAGTGAGAGCCAACGAGAGAGAGAGAGAGAGAAAGAGAGAGAAAGAGAGAGAGAGAGAGAAGAGAGAGAGGAGAGATATGGAGTGAAGGAGATAAATGCTTTGGTTGCATTCTCGAGGTAGAGATCAAACTCGTCAATTGGTAACTGTTCGAGACTTGGCATCACCCCGGAGGATGAGGACAAAGATCTGCACCCTCAAGCCCAGCCGCCCTCTCTTTCACGGCTATTTTTGACACGTGACCAAGAGTGTGACCTTCAACAAGGGGCAGTCAAAATGTCACGAAAATAGTCTTGCGAATCAGAGGTGCCTAACCTCTACCAATAAAAGGGCCGTAAAAAATTTTCTTCCAGTCCAACAGAATGCCACCCTTCGACATCATTTTACCATGTGGCAGAAGTTCTCAAACGTTTTTGACAATGCGACCCCTTTCTGAAAAAAAAAAAAAAGCATCATAAATGCATGGTATATATTATTCTATGTTACAACACAACATTTTGTGGAAGGAGTGTGTATAGAAATTATAACTTGTGTTTAAAAAAAATGTTTACAAATTGGATGAGGTTGATTAGATTTTGAGAGTATTTCGATAGGTCCGGCTCAATGTTTTTTAGTAGCAACCGGGAATTTCAACAAGCAAAACCTTCTGTTCAATACGGAAATAAATCTACGTCGTACCAAATAAAAGTTGAAGAAGACAAGAAAGCTGTCAACTTCTATACAATAACCCATAATGCAGACTATAAAAGTGAAGTATCCTTTTTGTAATTAGATTTGTGGTATCCTTGTTTAGAAATTGGTTTAAGTTCTTCGTTGTGGATATTTCAAAAGCCTGCTCCTGTATTAGCATGGATTCAGCTTTGGTTGGGATCTGAGTTTGTCCACGCGCAAAAAGGCTCAATATCCAGTCGGGAATATCTAAGTGAAGAATATCTTTAATAATTTTGTTTAGGTCGACATAGAATAGTACGTAATCGACGTATTTAACAGTAGTAAGTGGCCAGTGAATAATTATTAAAATTATCCTGGAAAGTTAATGTCACAACATGATGTCCAGAACTGCTATTCCACTTCCACATCGCGAAACGACTATAGATGATCTCATAGAAATGAGATGACTGCATGGGCATTAGCCATGGTTGAGACAATATGCACAGGTACAACGTTGTACACTGCAGAGACGAAAGAGTCATAAGAGTATTTGTTACTGAAGTTTGAAGGCTTGAAAAACATGTGTCATTGACCTATATTATCTGTATCACTAAGTAATAGTATTTTGTACTTATTTATTAGAAACAGCTGAACTTCGGTGGCCGAGTGGTAAAGCACTTGGCTTTTAAACCTGGGTATCTCCAGTTCGAATCCTGGCGAAAGCTAGACTCTTGGACGCCAACAAGTCCAACAAGCTCTAATGGGTACCTGATATACTTGAAGGCGGTTGGTCGCTGGCAACATGACCAAAAAACCTTCTATATAAGTGTGACAATACGCAAACGCTAGCATATAAAAATTTCATTTGTGCTTAAACGCTCGAGAGTTGAATCCAATTGACATATTAAACTCAAAATCCAAATAATAGTTACAACATGTTGTGTCTCGACTTATTAAATTAGAATAGTATGGTGAAAACAGTAGGAGGCGGAAAGCCAGTCCGAAATCCCCCCCCCCCCAGGTCACCCCGCCCTATATATGGGCTGAGTCACCGGATCGCGTGATATGGAAGGGACAAAAGCTTTCCACTATGACTCATACCAGGAGGGCGGGTAAAGGGTCAGCAGGTCAGGGTTGACTGCGGTCGTTATGCTACACACACACATACACAAAAACAGGTGTGGGCACACATCGGTTTGGGACGGCGGTAATTTTAGAAATTTAGTAACTTTAATCCCATTGGATCAAGCACAAATATTATTTTAAAATTCAACAAATACATTGGCCCGGCACCTCTGGCTATGCAAATGAGTTCGAGTCCCAATCTATATAAGAGGGGACGCGAGCTCCAACCCACGCTCTCACCCGCCAGACAGATTTCTATATGTAATAGGCGAGGCTGGAACTTTGTTTCTCTCATAAAGCCGCCTATAATTTAAACAACCGTGGTATGTTGCTCTTGTTTATACAAATCTTTATATGTGTATTATTTTGTGCATTTATTAATACTATGTAAATATGTAACCTTTTATTTTATCTTCAACACATTTTTTTATTGTCGATGGGCTATGTTCTCGCCTATTTTTATTATTTTATTATTTTCCTCAACCTAGCGTTGAGATGTTCTAATCTAGATCTACTGTAGCGATCGGGTCTTTTACAAGATTCCGAATCGTGTACTCTCTTACTAGATCCATGTAAATGTCTTGCTGTATAACATGTCAGCTTATTTTAGTGACGGCATGCAATATACCACATCTGTCTATGGCATGTACAGTCTTTATAATTTTACGTCTATTCAATCCCGCTATGTTGTGAATAAGATTTAATCTATGATCATATAATTTCCTTCCCCTTTATATCTACATATCTACCCATTTAATCATAAATGATTTATACAACATTGCCCAATAGAGATGTATGCAACTCTCTTCTTTTATGCTGGTTTTATCAGCATATATTCTTGTTCACTTTTAAACATTTTTTCTTGGATTATCTCCCTTATTTTGTTTTGTTTTATATAATATTGAAGTTCGAAGTTTAAACCTGTTGTTTACCTGTATGATCATAACAACATGGCTTATAGCCTCACGTATTGCTTAATGTAGTTATTTCCCCTGTTTTACTTTTGTTAAATGTATTCATTGAACGGAATGAGCTCTATGCCTCACATGCACAATCTGATTGATTGCATGGCATAAGAGAGTTCCAACCTATTGCCTTGAGGAAGTTTCTAAGTGCTTCTTTCTTTTCAGCCTGGTTGTTATTGGTGGTGCAATATCACGCACAATAGACTTGCAGTCTTTTCACCACAAGATCTGCACTGTCTACACCTGTTAGATCATCAGCTTCGACTGGATCAGCAGCGTCACCAAACCTGAGCCTACAACGTCTGAACTCACCTCCCCCTCCCTCTGTCAGCGAGAAGGAATCTCAGTAGTGCCCACTACAAACGGCCTTAAAGCCCAGTGCCCACTATCAATTGCCTACGGTCCAGAAACTTGCCAAGTGTTCAGCGCCTACTGCCCAGCTTAAACTGCCCAGTCCAGGCTCCAGCTGTCCACTGCCCAATATCCACTGCCCACTACCTACGGTCCTGAGAATACCCTTCCCACCTTTCGCTACAGACATACTCCTTTTCGACTCAAGTCTCATCCATCTACAAAAAGATTCAGCTCCGAGTCCTTCCCGCATCTACCAGACAAGCCCAGCGGCCAACAGACCAGCAAAGAAAGTTGAACACAAAATAGAAACACTTATCCACTCCTTCATATGCAATCAATGATGAAATTAATCCACCTGAATCATTGTTGACTCACTACCCAAGCTAGTAGTGATATTGTTGTTGTTAAATAAATTTGTATTGTTTTTATTCAAACTATAGTCAATTCATTTGTTCTAATTGTTGCTCGTAGTGTGTCTGTTCAATATTTACTTATGTGAGCTGGGAAACTCAAAATTACTTAACCTAGAGTAACGAACCAAAAATCATTTTAAAAATATTAAAACCTCGCCACAATAAGCTTGTCTTTAAGTACGAGTACTGCATTTCACGTGGCTACACAGCCCCGTCTGCGACCTACATATTTTGCCACATCCAGCACTGACACAACCATTGTCGCCGGTGTTCGATTTTGATTATATCTTTGCCATCTACTTCTGTCCTCTATACCGCCATAGAAACAGATGAGCTTTACATCAACTGCCCACAAAGATTGCAAGTCTGGAAGGGGCACCTTGCCTTTACTAGCTATTATCCTCCCCATTTCTGAAATTACCAAGAACCCCAATTCCAATTCCAGCTAGATCTCTACTTTAAAGTATAACAATAACTGTTACTCATCTTTTTCTTGGTGCAGAAGACGTGTTGGGCATGGTGACACGCTAAATAAGTTTCGATTCTTTTTAATCCTGTGATTGATTCTACAATCGTTTTTCCAGCTATTAGCGATGAATTGACCCTGCAGATATTGTCATTAACTGAGCTCTGCAAATATAGAAGTTTAAAGTATCGATTTTTTAAATGTAAAAATGGTTTTCTTTATGATATAATTTGTTTTTTGATGAATGTTGGGAGAATTAACAAACAATACTGCTCTATCAGGGTCAGTGATGGAAGAAAAGGAGCTTTGCTTTATATGGAAAAATGTTCTCTTATGTGTGTGTGTCGCTTGAGAAAGCTGACACACGTATTTCAAAGATGCTTACATCATCAAGGTGCCTGAATAAAACACTCGTTCCAAAGGACCCCGTTACAAGTCAAATATATGGACAACTTACAGATCTGGAAACCTCTGCGCAGTTCATTTCATGTCAGGTTGTCAGTAACACCTATATGTAGAAATAGAAACAAGCAAAATCTTTTTTTTTTTAAATCCTTTTTTTAAACAAAGCTTATATAAGGGAAACCACTGTTGCCTTATATCTCAATACTGCAGGAATTAGCTCCCTTTTCTATATAAAACATTTTAAATTAATTACCACAAATTGATCAACTTATTAATTAATTTTTTTATAGATTCAGTATTGTATTAATGGAAAGTGTGAGGGAAAAACTTGTACACAATGTAAAAATGGGAATAAAAAAAAGTTCCCCTTTCAGGCGGATGATGTAAAGGTCATCTGTTTCTGTGGCCTACGGTTTTCGAGGGTGTCATGTGGGTGTCAACGACCAACCGCCTTTACTTTTCCACATCTAATGTAAGGTACCCATTAGAGCTTGGTGGACTCAGAGGCGTCTTAGGATCCCGAAGTAAAAATCCCAGTAGTCAGCAGGATTCGGCTCGCTTTACAGCGCTTTACAGCTCAGGCACTGCGCCTCTTTAAAATGGGAATAACTCAACAATACAGCTACATATCTAAATAAGAATCATTTATGTCATTTTTTCGATACCAAAAAAAATAATTGATTAGCAATAAATAAATAACCAATATGTTTATTTTTTAATTGATTCATATTTTGCTTGGTACAACAAAAATTGTGTAGAGTTTCAGCTTGGTGTGGGAGAAATAACGTGTACAAAAATTGTATCAGACAGACAGACAGATAGAGTGAGCTGAAAAAAAGGTTTGTCAAAAGAAAAAAGAACTCGAGCCACTCATTCATTGTTGGGGAATTATTCCCTGATGTCTTGCAGGGTGACCATATTTTGCTAATCCTCTGAGCCATTCTTTTAACATATTTTCTGTCTCTAAGCCCCACCCCCGCCCCTTTTAAGGTTGCAAACGATTACCTCATTCTCTGTCTCCCCTACGTTTCATTACTTGTGGGTGTGAGGGGCAGTTTCATTATTTGGTTGTCACCAAAGAAGCATTCAGTCATTAAAACAAACGCCGCAGGGATACGCAGGTTTCCGACAGAAACAGCTAGAGCAGTGCTTACCAAACTTTTTCATTAGTGCAACATTTCAGACATTCTGAGATTTCAGCGGATTACATTGCTTTTAAAAAAAATAAAAAAAATTACTCTTTCCAAAGGTATTGTGTCCCTAAAGATTATAACGTCTTTGATTTCAAACATGATAAGCTGAATTATAATATCTGGTGTGGCGTCAAGAATGATTCCATACTTTGAATTTATTGTAGCATTAAAAGAAAATGATGCTTCGCAGATATAAGTGGGCTGAGTGGTAAAGCATTTTGAACCGAGGTGACCCGTGGTTCGAATTTTATTGAAGGCTGGGATTTTGAATTTCGGGATTTTTTGGGACGCCTCTGAGTCCACCCAACTCTAATGGGTACCTGACCTTAGTTGGGAAAAGTAAAGGCGGTTGGTCGTTGTGCTGGCCACTTGACATCCTCGTTAAACCTTGGCCATAGAAACTGCTGAGTGTCAAATCATCTGCCCTATATATTGCTAGGTCTTAAAGGGCTACTTACTTTTAAAAAAAGGTTGTATGACATTGTATTAAAATAACGATAGTTTGTTTTCTAATATTGTGTTATTCTTCTGACTAATTCGACCATTTAATGGTTGATGTTTGTATATATGTATTTCAAATTAAAGTCGGAATCTAGATCAGTTCAAAGGTCATAGTAATGTTGCATATTTTTTTTCCGTTCCAAAGAAGAGATAATAAATTATGTTTGTTCTGTCAGTACTTAGAAAGTAATTATCATATCTCATCTCATATACTACAGACGTTACTTCAAAATAGAAGATTATTACGTCCTACGCATTTAATGTGTCAATCTAGTCTTACATGTTAATCAATGATTTTAAACCAATTCCATTATCTAATGGCACTAGGGAATAACAAGCATTTGTACTAATTAGTTCTAGAGTATGAAATAAGAAATATACCTATATCTTTGGGTCTTTCTGAGTTTTTCATTAGGTTTTTTTTTTGTTTCTATTCTAATTATGGTTCCTGTGCAGGTCTACTAGTTAATTATTCCAAAACACCATAGAACACCTATTTAGGTCTCGCAGAACACAGTATGGGAAACACTAGAGAGGTCAACTTGAATGATCCGAATTGAATTTGTTTATGCGCAGACGAATGAAGTGGACATTGACAGACTATGCACCCCCCAAAACAAAGTCTCCACCTTCATATTTGTCACGTACACAGTATCTATATTTAGCCACCCAAGGTTACCAGACAGAACTTGTTAGCTCGGGGAATTCCATCACGCGGCAGGGCTATGTGTCAGAATAAATGTGATTGGTTTTAAAATATTAATTATTGTACATTGAGCTACATTTATTTGTTGGCATTGCAACAAGGGGATGTTAGACACGTGACAACGCTATACCCGGGGAAAGATTCTAGATTTTTAGTTAGTGTCGTACGGAACGTGTTAGGATTCAGACGTATATTTTACATTATTGTGTAGATCATTTATTTAGCAGAATTATATTTATTCTTTTCAATTCAAGTACATTTAACCATTGTAATTATTTCTGAATAGCTTTTCCAAGTTTTGAATTAAAGCATTTGTTTTAGACGAAGAGAAGTTTCTTTATTGAATATAGTAACATACTTAGATCGACTTAGCGATTGGCAACTTCTAGATGATTCTCTTATCAACTGGCAACATTCTGAATGATCGTATTATCAACTAGATCTAGCTACTTCTATACGATCATCTTATTAAAGACGATTTCAAGATCCTCGGCAATCACGATCATTGATTGTGCTTCAACGTGACATCTTGACATCAAGTTTGATTGTAACATCTAGCATTATTGATGATCGTGACAATATTCTTATCATATTATCATCAACATTTCAAAGGGACAACTTATTTTTAAAAAAAAAAGTCACTTTTTGCAGTTTATCGAAACTTCAAGGCTGGGCTCTCAAGTCTCTGTTAAATCTTCACAAATCTTGACCGATTGGGTCTACCAGGGCAATGAGGTAACATAGGAAGCCGTTGTTGGCTTAAGGAACGTTCGGATATTACTTAGAACGAAAAAGGAAAAAAAAAAGGGGGGAGGAAGGAAGGGGTATAAAAACGTGTAAGATATGTTACAAGAGGGGAGGGGGGCTGATATTGAGTATTTGTTTCGTAAAAAAAAATTCAAACAAAATATGAACAGTGGTCCCTTGACTTTCGTGGGTCCGACTTTCGCAAAAATTATTAATGTAAAAAAACACTCCAAGGTTGTTATGAGAACCATTTTATTTTTCGGCAGACGTCTGATGTAGATCTATATCTATTCTACAGTATTACGGAAAGAAAAACTGAAGGAGCCATTGACGCGCCGAAAGAAGTCGATACTTTTGCCATCGTGTTCTATCGATGCAATGATGAAAATTGTGATTAGGGAAAATGACAATTTAAAAAAAAAAGTCTTTTTGTAAAATTCGAATTTTCTTGGTGGAATTAAGTCTTTTTACGATCCGTCCCAAAGTCACGAGAGCGGCAATACCCGAGTCAGTCTACGACACTGAAGTTGTTTCCCTGTGCGATGAGTTTGTAAACGTGTTTATTGTTTGGACCTTGATAAATTAAAGTAACGGCTCCACATTCTTTCTCAATGTTTTGTCTTTATCTGCTTAATGACTCCCTCGGTGTACGAGCTCGCGCTGTGTCTGGTATTACATTTCTCAAATCAATGGAGAGATTAAAAAAAGAGAAGCCAAATTAAGAGTTAAAATAAAGAACCTGAAAGACACAAAGATAAAGCCACATTTTTTTGTCTATATGCTAGGACAAAGTCGTAGAAGTCCTCCTTTTTCCCTAATGCCATTAGATCATGAAAAGTTTTGTCTGAATCAGTCAGGAAAGTCAAAGGCTTAGAAGAGTGTAAGTCTTTAATTAATAAACACGACTAGATTAACAGATACAAGTTCTGTAACATTAACTTCACTTTTGAAAGAACGTCTTCAATTTACGAACATTGCATGTCTGGCTACAAAGCTACAGAAAATCTAACATAGTTATAGATAAAGTTCAAGTTACAATTCAATGGGAGTGGTAAAAATGTATTTTCCAAACAGTATTTAATCTTTATCTTGTAACATAGCATACGTTCTAGAGATCATTCTTATCGACAACTTTTGTTTTTCTTTCGGATGAAAGTTGACCACGTTTTTCTAAGATGCATGCTTCATTAAAGGGACCCGAACAACATAGCCCAGAACAGAGGTTTTCAAACTTTTTCTGTTCTGGGGCCCTTAACAAGCCATAAGATATTAGCGGATCCCGACGCAGCCTGATTTGTCTCCCCAGAACGCACATTTCCATATTCGCTTGCATAATTCAACTCTCTGCAACAAATTATTATTCAAACTATCAGATCGGATTGTATGAAATTTTTATCCTTTCGAGGGCTTTCTATGGTTTTCTCGAGGACTTCTGGGGGTCCAAGTAACACAGTTTAAGAACCACTGCCCAAGAACACACATTTAGAACACTAACTAAATGGAGAGCTGCCTGATTTGGACACCACTGAGTAGTTTACAGAACACACCTTTAGAATACTAACTAACTAAATGGAGAACTGCCTAATTTGAACACCACAAAGTAGTTTATCCTTTAAATATGTCTCAGAAGTATGTCCAGTTCAGATTAACTTTATCTACGTACATTGCAATTATCTTAAGATGTTAGCCTATACTTCGCAAACAAGCAGGCCTGTACATTATTTCAGTAATAAGTAGATGTCTTAAAGCAAACTTTAAACTTAAAAAGGAACCTGATGTATCGATGATGCTTAAGGATATCGACAAAGTATCAATCTATAAGGATAAAGACGGATTCAATTTGTGAGTTGTCGTAAAATGTCATTGTGGAAAAGGGTTATAGCCCTTGTTTTTTTAAAACAGTTATTGTTTGCTATTAAGGGGCTAATGAGATATTTAGTTACCAGCAAGTGTATGTCATTTTCATTATCGATCTGGAGATGTTGGTATCAAAATTCCATTCCACCTTGGACCAGTTTACAGATGATTGAAAAGATGGTCATCTCCTGGCCCTGGCCTGGGTATCGATCCATTGCAATAAAGGCCACTCTAACAACGCGATCGCGCCGTTTACATAAACATGACAAGAGAAAGAAAAAAAAAGAAAGCCAGAGAAGGGAGGGGGTGTGGAGAGCCAAGGTTGCAATGTCAGTCAGAAGCGCGGTGGTTAATGGGGGTCAACAGCTGATATAAGTCCATCGACGACCAACCGCACTTACTGTCCCCAACTCAAGTCCGATACCCATTAGAGTTAGGTGGACTCATTGACGTTTTAAAAATCCCTAAAATATAAAATCCCCGAGATTCGAACCTTCGACCTTTTGTTTCCGAAGCTTTATGGCTGCCTGGTCGTGCGGTTTGCACGCTGGACTGTCGTTCAGATTCACCGATGGTCCCGGGTTCAAACCCTGCGTCGTCCTGCGGGAGGTTTGGACTAGGGAGTAATTATCTTTAACTCTGAAGGAACATCCGAAACATATAAAACATTTTACAAACATTTTATCACTCAACCACTAGGCCCCCAATATTTGTATTATTCCCTTTTTTTTCTGTGAAAAGGTCTTTTAAAAAATATAAGCAATGTTTAGAATATGAAAAACATAAAAAATTATTTTAAAAAAAAAACTAGTACAAAGTGTCATTGTATCAATTGGTTCGGATCAGTCATGTCATTAAATTTGTAATAGATCTAAACTAACAATAATAAATCTGTGAGATTAGAAATATTATTACCAATTGTTTTTGTTTAGCGCTATTTCATGCTTTTAACTTTTTCAATACGCTGTGCAATCACTTATCTGGACCAGCTGGGGAAATGAGAGGGTGGGGGGAGGAAGAAAGAAAAAAGATATCTGGGTGAATTTCACTCTGTAATCGCTTTTTAAAAGCATTTTTCAAAATCTTTAAAAAAAAAACTCGAACTTATGGCTCAAGCCTCCTAAAGCCGATATGCTAACCACTCCGCTAGTGAGGTGGTTTTGAAAAAAAGAAGATTGCATAGTTATCTATTGTTTGTTTCAAACTTTCTTTAAAGCGGCGACATACAAAAGAGACAAATTCAGCTTATACCACCACCTGAGCCAAGTACAATTTCTTGCCCTTGTTCGATATGCCAAACAAATTAATTAATTACCAATAATTAATTAACTCATTTGTTGTTGTTGTTTTTTTCATTGCTTATTGTGTTGTCAGGTAAAAGAAACAATTGTGCGAAGTTTCAGCTTGATCCAAGATTGGGTGTCGGAGAAATAACGTGTAAAAACTTTTCACCAGACAGACAGACAGAGTTGATATAAGGTAAATTAGAAGCAGTAACTGACCTTATATACCGTGAAGTTTAAGCTTTCATAGAGATGACCATGTGTCTCCTCCTCCCGTTGGGTCCAGTCAACCCAGAAATAGAGAGCTCCGCTAATCTGTCTCAACACATTTCACTTCATGTTATAACAACAAAGGCGCGAGGCGGCTCAAGAAAAACAATTCTAATGGTCTTGGAAACGTAATTTATTTTTGTAAGGTTTAAACGCAAAATGAAGCGTTGGCCACGTGACTGGGAAAGGTCAATGTCATGTTTGTCGGTTCTTTTGGGAATTATAGAATTTGTCATGCAAGCTTAGAGTAGGGCTTGGGTGAAGTAGGCGAGTTGTCTAATGGACCTATGGGAGTCAGGGTCTCCTCTTCTGGCTTTTCCCCAAATTTCGCTACTAAAAGACTTTCAATTTATTACTGAAGAGGATAAGCGTGGTTTTCTTGATTCACTTTTTTTTTTCTTTTTGGGATTTTGTAACACCAGAGCAATAGGACGTCTTTTACGTTTGTTATATGTGTCTAACAATGTGGTCTTTGGAAACAGTTTGTAGTGGAATTCCCTTGCTCTGAATGTTCTGTCTTTTTTTTTCTCTTATCTCTTTCACTTCGCTCTCTCCTCTTTCTTTCTCTCTTCTCTCTCTTTCTTACTTTCTTTTCTCTTTCTCTCTCTCTCTCCCTCCTCTCTTTCGTTCTTTCTCCTCTCTTTCTTTCTTTCATTTTCTCCTCTCTCTACTTCTCTCTTGGTCCTTTCTTGGTGTCTTTGTGTCCTTACATGAAAAAGAAAAGAGGCTATAAATTCTTTGCAACCTTTCTTCTTTTTTTAATGACTTCCGGTGAAATTTCTCAAATATGGCAAACGTTTCAATCTCTTCTTCTAATTGCTATATTTTAATCTAAATTTCTAAATGTTATACAGAAATGATCGCACTGCGCAATTCAAACACTTAGGACATTTTTTTTTAGTTTAACTTTATCATTTTAACCTTACTATAAATTAAGAATTTAGATAGAGACATTAATAGTTAGCATTAACTTTTTTTTAAAGGTTATATCAGAATAACAGACGTGAAGTTGTTTCGAAACGCTGTAGAACGCAATTGATAACACATAATCTGTTCCCAGAGTCTCTCTTCTATATCTTTATTCCATCTCTCGTTGTCTCTCTCTCTCTCTCTATCTCTCTTAACATGTGTGTTTAATGAAACACAAATTCTTTAAATTTAATGTTTGACATTTCTAGAGTAATACGCGTGGGAACAAAATAAAAATGATGTCCTATGCACTTTAAGAAAATTTACTTTTAGAAAAGTTCATACAAATATTTTTGAAGTTTACGTAACGACACACCTGTGACGTGGCAACGAGCTATTGGCCTAAACTGCCCACAGGTGGCGACGTGGAAGGTCAGTGTTGAGGCTTTCTATAACGAGTGGTTTCAGCAGGATCTAGGAAGTTAGTGATTTTAATATGAGGTGTTCCAGTGTAAATCCAGGTAGTATCCCTTCAATACTTACATTTTGACATAGTCTTTCACATTTCTGAGTCTTCCATGCAATGTTCACTCTAATATGCTGTGCCGTAATTGAAAAAATAGCACATAATTTATCTCTAAAAAAATAATATTGTAATAAAACGAGTCAGTATATTTTACATAAACTTGGAAACTAAATGATAAATAAAAAGATATTTGCTGCTGTATAAAAAAAATGGTAATGACCACTGTGACGTCCCTGTGGGCAAGCGTTGCGGTCACCTTCTCTTAGGGCATAATAAATATTTTCGGACGCTATGTACCAGATGGTCGACTATGGTTAAGGCAGTGTCTGGTGATATTGGAAGTAAGAGAGAAACATAGATTTTAATTTGAGTCCCCCGAGCGCTTAAAAAGTAGAACAAACCCTCTGTGTGTGTGTGTGTATATACTTAAAAGAGAAGGAGAGAAAGAGAGGGAGAAAAAGAATAAACTTCAAAGTAGAAAAGACAAAGAGAGGAAAAGATGAAGAACAGAAGTGACAGGAGAGACGGAGAAAGAGACAGAGCGAGAAAGACAAAGAGACAGAGCGAGAAAGAGAAAGATAAAAAGATAAAATGAGGAAGAAAAAGAGAGAGAGAGAAAGCAAGAAAAAGAAAGCGAGAGAGACAGAGAGAGAAAGAGAGAGAGAGATGATTAAGAAATACAGTGTCAAGAAGTTGACCTTGTTTGTTACTTATTTTATTATTAAATCTTATCTTTCTTACAGGTCATTATTCATTTCCAGGACATTCCTCGGTTCCACGACAAATCATTTTAAGGACATCATTTACTTCCAAGCTCATTGTCCTCCACAGTTATATCAAAGCTCTAGTTCTTATAAATATTTTTTTTTATTAACAAATTTTCTAACATCGAGATAATTTACCTAGATCTAAGACTAAGACTAAGACTAAGACTAAGACTGCTTTATTGATCCTTAGGGAAATTTGTTGTGATTACAAGGACTCTTTTCTCATATAAAGACAACACAACAGAAAAATACACACAAATACAACAGACAACATAGAGTTCATTCAGCGACTACACACGTATCTTGGTGCATTTCATGTTCACTGATCAATGAGTGGCGGTGATAGAGTCTGACCGAGTGAGATCTACACCTAGAAATTCGATATTTCAAAAAGTCCTTTAAGTTTGAAATAGAGTGTCTTCTACTGTAAAAGTATAGTACCGACTTTTAACGAGGGTGTCATGTGGCCAACACAACGGCCAACCACCTCAGGGGAGTCCAGTCAATTCTCAAAGTCACATTACTTAATGTGAAGTCGACCGATGTGACTGGACCAGTCTAACTATGTGTTTTGTTTCTAACATAGTTATATATAAATTGTTTTAAATCAGTAAACAGTAAAAGGAACTAGTGCTAAGTACAACGTGGTGTTCGAGTTTTTCATCTAGATGGATACATAAACATAATTGTTTGGTGTATCCGGTGTACAGATAATAGGAAGTGTTGATTAGCTAAGTAATTTAGTAATTAATTGGTGAATTATTTGCACTTTCTCTCGCTGTAAAATCTCATTTCTCTCTTATGCTTGTAGTTGGCAACAGTGATTTCTTAAAATTGCGTCCTTCACATTAAGTCTCAACCTTATCCAGAAAACCTCCAATAGGAATAAATAAATATCTCTGCTTCTTTAGCGAGTGTAAGACATTCATGTCTACAAAGTTATCTTTTAAAAAGAGTTGGTGTAAACATTTCTAATGTTTCCCTTTTTTTTTCCTCATAAAGATTATCTTTCTTTTCAATCAACGCCTGGAACTGCGTGTTTCATGAGGCAAAGGTGTTGGCTTTGTTCAAAGTTGTACTGCCAGTGTCACCTGGTGCGGTTAACTCTGGGAGTCACTTTCTTCAAATATGTTCCAATTAACACTAGTGAATTCTTTCTGTTGAACCAATACAGTGAGCCGGTTACCTATTTTTATTTATTGCTACTCAAGTCTATTTTAAAAAATCCCACTGTTTATTCAATTGGTATTGCGAATTTTAAAATGAAATTCAATTAAAATTAGAAACAGACTTAACATCACCTGAACTGGTTTCCTTTGTTATACTTGAAGACAGAAATGTTGTTACGTTGTGCTTTGTCATTTAAAGTCAAACTACCATTGATATGAGTCTAGGCATATGTGGGCATATATCTAGAGATGTTATTATTATTATCTTTTACAATGTGTCTGCTTTTGACAAGGTATAATTTGTCCAACTTGAGTGTCACACCAAAAAAAGGGAATGAATAAAAGAGAATGTTGATCTTCTAAAAGAGAATGTTGATCTTCTAAAAGAGAATGTTGATCTTCTAAAAGAGAATGTTAATTTTCTAAAAGGGAATGTTGATCTTCTGAAAGAGAATGTTGATCTTCTGAAAGAGAATGTTGATCTTCTAAAAGAGAATGTTGATCTTCTGAAAGAGAATGTTGATCTTCTGAAAGAGAATGTTGATCTTCTAAAAGAGAATGTTGATCTTCTGAAAGAGAATGCTGATCTTCTAAAAGAGAATGTTGATCTTCTAAAAGAGAATGTTGATCTTCTAAAAGAGAATGTTGATCTTCTGAAAGAGAATGTTCATCTTCTAAAAGAGAATGTCCATCTTCGGAAAGCACGCTTTAGAATAACGATAAAGATTTAGAGATCTGAAATTCCTACTTGTAATTAAAAAAAATATTTTCTTTTTCTGTTTTTTAAGCAATGGTAGTAATAAAATTTACTTAATCTATTTTTAATTAAGTATCTACAATGACAATGCAAATACAACATAAGTTTTTGACTGTGATAAAAAAATGGCTGCCTTAAAATTACAAGCTGTTTTACTTTTTAAATTTGTATTTACCTAATTGTAGATTTAACACTGTCGTCTGCTATCGATACCTGAAAAAAATTCTATGGCTATAGCGAAACTAATAATGGCCCAGATCAAGTCGATCTCAGTATAGTTTGTTTCTAGGACTTAAAAAGTTTGATACTTTGTCTATATTTTTAATTCTCGAACAAAGTCTAGTTTCATTAATCCGTCTCCTCTAGCTCTACGTCAGGATAAAGTTTCATTTTATCGTTACTATCATCTGACCCGGCTTTAAGAGGATCGTCTTAATACAAAACTATTCATCAAAATCAATTTACAAATCTCATATGACATTTCATGTTGTCTTTTATTCGGTTAATCACTTCAACATTTTGGTATCATCGAAATCCTCAGAATCTGGGACAAGTGAAAAAAAAGTTCAGAGTGTGATTTTGTTTTTTCAATTTACTTCCAGCAGACGTGAATAGAAGATGATTTGGTCGATATTTTTTTATTGAATAGTCGCAGGTTCTAGAAAATTTGTTGGTGAAAGCACTAATGGTCTATGTCTCAAATTTGAACTCGTTGCATGGCCGCACGCCAACTGGAAATATCTCGAAGGAAAATTTAGAAAAAAAGCAGAGAGAAATTTTAAGCCTGAATCCAAGATTGAACGTAGTAGACAAGCAAGCACCTAGACAATGGCTTTATTATAGCTCTCTGAAGAAAACGGTGGCTGAGTAGTTAAGAGCTTGGCTTCCGAACCTGGGGTCCTGAGTTCGAATCTCAGTAAAGACTTGACCTATTCTGGCCTATTCTGGCCTCGCGGAACACTAGAGTTCCGCGGAACACAGTTTGGGAAACACTGCTCTAGAAGCTAATGGCCTAGCTAAGACATCTTATTCGCTCCTTAAAGAACTATAAACAAAGCCACGAATAAAGGATCTACAGATGAATTGCAGAATATTTGTAGGAAAACAAAACGTGTGCCCTCAATTACCTTGTGTATTAATTCCGCCATATGTGAATGTATGTACTTACTGCAGGGCCTGACTTAAGAACTTTGAGGCCCGAGGCGAAGTGAATTTGGTTGCCACCAAATGATGTAGATCAAGTAATATTGATTTTTTTCTTAAAATATAATTACTCCTTTTATACGAAGTTGAAGTGTGACGGTGACTCAGGACCGGATTTAAGGGTGGGAAGGAGGGGCTACAGCCCAGGGGCCTCCACTATAGAGAAAAAAAATTCAAATTTCAACTGGTCACCAACTTCACATTTTTACATCTTTTTTTTTTTTTACGCATTATTTTCCAACATTACTTAAAATCTTTTAGTTGGCATCCCGACGTGGTCAAAAGTCTCCGGATTTACTCCACTGCGTAAACCCAAACAAATTCGTGAACATAAAAGAGATAAATACTTGTTTAAAAGACTTGTAGACAAATAGCTCTGCTAAGTTTCGGATTTGATTATTTTTTTTAATTTGTTAGTTCTGGGACAGGGCCCTACCAATCAACAACCCTAGGTGGCTGTCTAGTTTACCTATGCCTAAGGCCGGCCCTGCTTACCGGTACTCAGATTTACATGAACATGAGTGTCAAATATTTTTATGGATGTACGACCACCCCTAACCCCATAGGACTACTTATATTTATGTAAGACCACCCCTAACCCCATAGGACTACTTATATTTATGTAGGACCACCCCTAACCCCATAGGACTACTTATATTTATGTAGGACCACTCATACCTCTGAGATGACGCGTGTAAAAAAGGTTAAGAGTATATTGTTAAATTACATTTTCTTTCTGATACATTAGTAGTTGTTGTTTTTTTTCATTGGTGGTATTCAAAATTCATTTTGTAAGCATGATTTATAAAAAAGTTAGAATTATACCAACATTTTTTAAAGTTTTTGTGTGATATGATCATGGTACTTATAATAAACAGCGTTTCGGGATCTGTAGATTTCATTGTGATGTGAGCAGGTCAGGGTGGCGCTACTGAGTGAGGCCTTTTTGTTACTTGCTGCTGCTCAACATTTGTTTATTTATAACAGTAGGCAGGTGGTGGCTCTACTGGGTGGGCCCAATCTGTGCACCTCGGTCTGCGACCAAGGGGCTAGAGTCGCCTAAGCAACCAGACAGCACAATCAAACTAAACTAAACTAAACTAGCTAACTAAAGATAAAATAACCAACTACAATTATAAAACAAACTTATATACACTTTATTTACAACCAACTTACAAAGCAATAAAAATATAGGTGAATACGACAATGAAAATAAACTTAGAAATAAACAAAAACTATATATACGCACTACTAAATAATTAATCAACCCTACTTAACTGAACTTAACAATTCCACTAACCAAAACCCTGGCGACAGTCTCTAGCTGCCTCTGGGTCTATGTTGCTAAATCTACAACTATTACTAACTAAACCGACCATCAAATAACCTAAATTACCCCAACACTAAACAGTAAACTACTAGCAGCAGTAAAGCAGAATTACAGCAGACAGTTAGCAGCCGAAATAATGGCAGTTAGGCAGTAATAACTGCGGCGACAGTTCGGCCGTAAGGCAGGAACTATAGCCTGCAATTACAAAATAAACAAACATAAGACAATATTCAAAAAATAAAATAATAATGGACTATAACACATATATTAGACTGGACTGGTCTAGACCTAGTTAGTGCATACACATAATACAAGCATGAGGTAATTTCAATTACCTACATGTAGCTAATAAAATCAACACCTGAGTTATTAAAGTCCCAGCCACAACCAACACAGGTCAGGCTAGACTACAATAAGCATAAGCTAGATCTAGATAATAGTAGATAAGACTAAACAAGCCGCCATGACAGCGATGCTTAGGCCGCAGCCATCTTTTACATTAAAAAGTATGACAAAATGCCAACTTAAATATAGTGGTTATCCTAACGATAAAATATTCATAAAAATACATAGGAAACATAAAATAATAAAATATTTACACATAGACATAGTATAGGAAAGAAAAAAGCATTAAGGCTGGCGCAATTGGGTGACGCTACCCAAGTCTACAGAACTTCCGGTTCCATCAGAGGTAATCATGGCTAATTAACTAGCCAGTGATGCCACTACACTAATCAGTCTACATCTAGACTATAGCAATAGATACAGAAACAATCAATACAAATACAAACGAAAGAAAGCAAAAATAAAAACATTTTTCAACTTACAGGCGGTCCCAGCTAAAATTACACTATACAAAAATAACTTTATACAGGCACCACTGTCAGCACTGACCACTGGTCAAGACAAAAGAGAGCTCAACGTGGTTCCGGAGCTAGCTATAACTGGTCAGCGCGAACATATCGGAGAGCATGACGTCACGCTAATTATCTATATCTAAACTGGACTACCTATTTCCCTAATTTGTACCTAGCCGTACACAACAATAAAATCTAGCAAGTTACTAAAGACACGGACTACACAACATTATATACCAAATTAAACAGCATTAAAAAGAGAATCTTAAAATTTAAATTCTACAAAAATACAAAAGGAAGATAAAAATTTATTTCTATTCTAAACTCATATGGGGGCTCTATACCGTTTACAGACATGCACATAAACTGATATTACAAAATAACAACCAATCCAACGCCAATGCCAAAGACAAAAATAAGCAGAACTAACCAGGGACAAAAAATAGGAAATAACATCCACAGCTCTAAGGCTAGTTAACTATTTTAAAAACTGCTTTTCCTCTACGAGTAAAACACAAATAACAGAAAAAGACTAAAACTAGCAGAAAGTTATAAATAGCGGAATCTACAAAATACTCAGCACTGAACTATAAAAATTAAAAAGGACACTAAATTACAAACGTCATAGCCCTGGCCTATATAAATAATATAAATTAGATAAAATTAGGTCAAAAATTAGATCTAGGAGCGCCAGCTCACAGTGACAACAATCTTTACTCTAAATAAAGACTAATAATATCCTTCAGCCCGGACATTAACTTCTTTAGATAAATCTCTACTTAAACATTATTAATTGAAATGTTGACCAAAGGTATATAACTCTTGTTATTAGAAATGAGCATTAAAAAATACACGAGTTGTTGCCCTTGATAATATTAAATTTATAAATAAATTAAAATGATTCAATAATTATTTTTAAAAAAATATTATTCTGCTTTAAAGTAATATCTCATGCACGTCTTAAACGGTTTAAAAAAAATAATACAAGAAAGTAGCTAAATATTAAAAGTTGAAATGACAAACAGTATGCGAATAAAGACAGTAACCAAAGTACAATCGTGTCTGTATAATTCAACGGCTTTAAATACAAAGTGGCATCGCATATATATTAGATATACATTAATTTACGTTTTTGTTCCCACGACTATTGGTGTCAATCTTAGGGCTCTTTGTGTTACACGAACATAAGATGTCCTTAGAGTTCTCTATACCATTGTACTAAGAAAATAATGTACCGTAGGGTTTAAAGGCTGATAACTGTTGGAAAAAAATATCATCTATTTTTAATTTATATAAAAATTGCTAGTTTTTCAATTTGAAATGTCAACTACGTAACACATTTTAACCACTTTGCACGCTACTAAACTAGATCTCTCCTGTCTTACATTACATCAACATGCAATTT
Source organism: Biomphalaria pfeifferi (assembly GCA_030265305.1). Lineage (NCBI taxonomy): Eukaryota > Metazoa > Mollusca > Gastropoda > Planorbidae > Biomphalaria > Biomphalaria pfeifferi. Next base: position 3,388,850 of record JASAOG010000018.1, on the reverse strand, counting down.
ATCTTATGGGAGTCGACCTTGTGCATATTCTAATTCGAAAATAAATAATTATTATGTTCAGAGATATATTAATATACTCGTTTTATTTGAAGTATCATTATTTAACTAATGTCAATACTACATGGACCTTTGTATTTCGCACAACTAGTTACCAGACACTTGGTCGCCCAAAGGACGACTCAAAGGAAGACAAATTAACAAACAAAACAAACCGAACTTAAGAAAGTAGTCTTACTATTTAATTGATGCAGCGTATCAGTGAATCATAGGTAGTCACTCGTAAACCACAATATTAACCATCAGGCCCGGCGTTAAGCCGATTTTACCGATTGCTCCGAATTGGGCCAGCCAGGGGCCTCGCAAATTACATTTAGAATATCACTATCAGTCATGGCTCTTGTCACATGCTTTGAAAAATGTAGTACTTAAAGGGTTAATTTTACTTTATTTCATCGCAAGTATTGCATTCTACGCCTATTGTGTTATAAATGTTAATACAATGTAATATAGTAGTAGTTGTTATTGTAAAAAAAAAATAATAATCAAAGACGGGCCTTCCAAGTATCCATTAAATTGGTCACGCTATTCGTAAGGCCGGCCCGGTTAAGCATCTTGTTTGATGTATTTCTTTCAGAATTTTGTTTAGCGATATTTTTTGCAGACTGTTTTTGTGCTTGAAGGATTGATCTGTCTGGTTCTCTTTTATTGTCCACTATTGTGCACTTAGCAACGGAAACGCTTTTTTTCCAACAAAAAAATTCTCCTAGAGTAAGGCGCTCTGAGAAAGGTTTGACCTAAAAAGCTTGTTCATTAAGGCGTTGGAGGAAAACAATATGTCATCTTTCTGTCCCCGAACATGATTTTAAGTTGCAATGCTAATGATTTTAAGCTACACGACAGGTCCGTAAATACCAATCTCAATGCGTGTCAGTGATCTTCGTGTCAAGCCTCCCTTATTACCGCTGTTTAGTAGCCCATTCGTTTTTAAATAAATTTTATTTCATAGAGTGAAAAGTTTAATGCTTCCTCCATATTGACATTTTTTTTTGTGCCATATCTTATCTCGGAGGCGCTGTGGCTGAGAGGCACAACGCTTAGCTTCTGAACCGAAGTCCCTGGTTTGAATCCCGGTGAAGACTGGGATTTTTAATTCCGGGATCTTTGGGCGCCTCTGAGTCCATCCAGCTCTAATAACTACATGACATTAGTAAGGGAAAAGTAAAGGCGGTTGGTCATTGTGCTGGCCGCATGACACCCTCGTTAACCTGAGCGGGCCACAGAAACAGACGACTTTACATCATCTGCCCTATAGATCACAACGTCTGAAAGGGGAACTTTACTTACTTACTACTTATCTTATCTTATAGATTACATACGTTAGTTCAAAAAAAGGAAGATTATTACTCATTTCATTTGCCATGTATCTTAATCATTGACTTAAATTCTGACTAGTCATTTGTTTTCTTGGCTGACTCAAGTAACCCATGTTGTTGAGTAAATTTTCTATACAGAGAACAACAAATTATCAGAAAACACTTTTTAAAAGTCTATGGTCATAGTAACTCCTTTATTTATTCATGAAAATGCTTGCTATGGAGATGTTTTTCCGCCATGTAGGAGAATCTCCAAATACGAACAATTTAAATTTAGAGAAATTCAATAATAAGAAAACTAATAGTTAAATAAAATAAACAAGTAAACAGAATAAAAAATTATCTATTAGGTAAAGCTTTCTAAAAATATTATCTTCATTTATTATTACTGCAATTGTTACCTTGTTTAGATACGTAAATAATTATTATAAGTTTACAGATTCTTATCGCAAGACTAGACCAACACAGATGTACAATTTATCTTTGTGGTACATAGCAACAGATTCAGAAATTCAATCGCACCAAAAAACATTTGTATTTCTTGGAACCTTGGGCTTCCATAGGAAATAAGGACAGATCCTTCCGAAAGAATGGGTTGCCTGAGCTAGCCTTGAAAACCAGTGACTTAGGCAGAATTTAAGTCATTGGTTAATATGCATGACTAAATGCATGACGCGTAGGACGTAATCATCTTCCTTTTTTTGAAGTAACGTCTGTATTATATAAGAAATGATAAGATATTACTGCATGATATTACTAGTCCCATTAGTTACTTTGTAAAGTAATTTGTAACGTATATTAACCCTTTCATATTTCAGTATTTAATGTTTTAGTGTCAAACGATCGTCCCTCAATTTTATAGAATCTCCAATGCCTTTTTTTTTTCGTGCATACGACAAAGAGTTAAAGAATGCCTCAAGGTTGTAGAGTTGCACATTAGACTTGTGATTTAACCATAGAGTAGTATTTTCCAATGCAAAGTTTCAAAGAAACATTTCATAGGACCGTGTAAAATGTACGATTATTACTGGATTGTGGATGAGGGGAACTTTTATGGCCTTGAAAAAGGATAGCACATATGGCAATTTGTTATGTTCCAAGAGCTTTTCATGTTAGAATTTATCTTTTTAAGCGTCTTTCTGTATATCAAGTAGCTAAACATACAAAATATTTAAAAAAGCTTATGTATGGGAGAGAACCGCAAATTACTGCCATATCTTTCAATGTTACTAGATTTATATCCCCTTTTCTACATGAAAAACAAAATTGATTGATTATCAATAATTAATTAATTAATTGGTTAATACTTTTTGTTTTATTCAGTTTTTTTAGGACATTGAATAATTCAGGAAAATTTAAACTTGATTTGAAAATGTGAAGTGGAATAAATTACGTTTACAAGATTTGTACCTAACAAACAGACAGACAGACAGAGTGATTTAATTGAAGTTTTGTAAAAATCATCATACTTTACTTTTATTTGGCTTATCTTAGCTCAACACGTTACGTAAACTAACGAGGCATCAAACTTAACAAGTTTAAGACTGGCACCTATGAATGTACGCAATGTAGACATCATTGCATGTTAAAACCAAACCTGACTTTTTGACACTTAATCCTCTCCCTGGTCTCTGTGACCTCCAGAGCTGCGAACAACCACCGAGAAGCCCTCGACCGTGTTAATTTTAAAGCCACATAGTGTGATTTCACCTCACCCTCATCTAGCACTAAGTTTGTTGGACCGTTGGGGCACCATAAAAGATCTGTTGCCCATCTTTCTCCATTCCTTTCTGTCTATTGCCTTGGATAGAATCTCTTTCCGGCCCGTCCATTCGTTTAGGTTGTCCTCCCATCGCTTTATATGTCTGCCTCTTCTTTTTCATGATACTGTTACCTGAAGAAAGGTCTTTGCGAGCCCTGTGGAATTTGCGATATGGCCATAGAGTTTAAATTTACATTTTTTTTTAAGTAGTGAGTAGGTCATCGTGGGGTCCAATCGCTGTGCTAATTCTGTCTCTAAATCCCTTCGGTTGTGATGCGTTTTTGTGTGTAATACCTAGGATCTTTCTGTAACATCTCAATTCCCTAAGTACGACTGGATTGCTCTGAAATATTTTCTTGTGTTTGGGTTAATGGGGACGATACAATAGTGAAAATAAAAGATGGACGAATTTCTGTTCGAGATTTTTTAATTACTTTTTTAAACATTAGAAAATGCATTAGTAAAACATACCAATCAATACAAGTCTCTTTAATAATAGTTAAAGTTTACAAAAACACAAATATGTACACAATTTTGAAGTTAAAGCGTTTCGAAAAGAAATAACCTTTGGACAATATACTGTTCATTTCTGTTGATCTAACTGTATATACAGTCTAAGAGACAGACACGCAAATATCAATTACATAATAGATAGATAGATGGATGGATGGATGGATGGATGGATAGATAGATAGATAGATAGATAGATAGATAGATAGATAGATAGATAGATAGATAGATAGATAGACAGACAGACAGACAGACAGACAGTCAGGCAGGCAGGCAGACAGACAGACAGACAGACAGATAGATCGATGGATGGATGGATGGATAGATAGATAGATAGATAGATAGATAGATAGATAGATAGATAGATAGATAGATAGATAGATAGATAGATAGATAGATATGTTAATGAGTAAATATTAGTAATAATAAAGTAATAATTTTTCATTAAAAAAATACAATAGAAAAGTAACATTTAAAAGCACTTTATGATATGAAAAGAAAAAAAAAGAAAAATGATTGCATCGCATAATATATGTAGAGAGAGAGAGAGCAAAGAAGGTCAATTTATTTTCGAAGGTAACCTACAGATTTAAATAGCAGAGTAATAGTTGTAGTATTTCATATTTAGACTATAATTTTGTTGGATTTCATTGGTTTTAAGAAAAATTTTTGATAAACTCTCTTTTTAAACAAATAGACCATGGCGTAGCAACAATGGAGCGACGAGGTTTAATGAACCCGGGCCCTTGACCAAATAGTTCCTTAAAGACACTTACAAGAAAACAACGTCTTGACTACAAATTTACAAGCACTCACTGTGTTATTATATTTATAACAGAACTATAACACTCTCAATCAAGGGGAGAGAGCCTACCTTCACATCCTTGGCCCTGGGGGGGGGGGGGGGGGGGGCACGAGTAGCTTGTTACGCCACTGCAAATAGTTTTGCCTTGATGCCTATTGAAAGCTTAGGAGATAATCTCTTCCATTCAAACGTAGCTAAGATATCATTGGACTATCATTGGACTATTTGACATTAACTTTAACATGTATGCAACAATATCATTAATGAATGGACATACAAAGACATAAATCGTGTCACTTACTCATTTGTTATTTTATCTTGCCACATTATTATAAAGACCCGCCTTAGGCATCGTAGGTGGAAGATATTCAGCTTTTTTTTCCTGCCATAACTAGGTTGACCATGTTTCACTTCCGTATAGCAGAATGCTCATCACACAGGTCAGGTAGACTAAAGCTTTGATATTGTTAGTCAGCAAGGTATTGTCCCACACCCTTATCTGCAGTCGTGACATGGTACACATTGCCTTGGCTATCCTTTGTTAATGTCTTTATCCAGAAGAACATATAATGAATAGCAAAAATGGTCAACAGTTTCCAGTGGTTGGCCGTTAATGGTTACGTGAAGTGTTCTGAACTAGTATTGTAGTCTTGCTTTGACTTATATGTGAGCCAAACTTCTGGCAAGCAGCAGCTGGTTTGTCAACTAGGGTCTAAAGATGTGTGGCAGAGTCAGCCACAACAGCTGCATCATCAGCATAGAGGAGTTCCCTGATAAGTACCTTCCTGTGTTTTTTGCACTCAACTTTGATACATTAAAGATTTTTCCAGAGGATCTTGTACGGAGAAATACACCTACTTCGAGACTATACTGTAAGCATAATGCAGTAGGCTCAGCCACTACTCTCCCCCCCCCCCCCCCGGCCACCCCGAAAAAGTTAATACTCATGAGGAACTTTAAAAATATTGTCCATTTATTCAGCTTCATACAAAGTTAAAAAGAGAAGCTTCTTTAATGAGGTTCCGGTGGTATGATAGCTCTTACAAAGTCCGCTGGGTATGATGAAAAGTCTTGAAACTGGTTCTGGAAGCTTTGGATCGAGGTCCCTTGCCCTGAATCTGGCTGAAAACTACGATTCTTGTCAAGGGAATCTAAAATGTGAGGGGAGTTAATACTTAAAAAATTATCTGGATAAACAGGCAATTGTTCAGATGTATTCTGGCAACTTCCAAATGAATCTCCTTGGCCGGAGTCTGGTTGAAAGCTGAAATGATGGTTGTAATATCTGGTTTGCGGGTTAGTTCTTAGAATTTGTGTTTCTGTTCGTTCAGGAGATAATACATCCAGAAAAGATGCAGAAATTTTTGAGTTGGAGTGTGCGGGCTGACTCCTGAAGATTACTTCATCATCGGTAAGCAACAAAGAATGTTGTTGAGTTTGAGACAAAGAATGATATGGTGACGATGCATGCGTGTTCTGGATCTCCCTCGCAAAGTCGGACACGTTGGAATAAGACTCTGAAAATTCACTACATTTTTCCAAAGGCACAAGGCCAGCAATTATACTGCGACTGGGAATAGTGTTTTGACATACGCTGGATAGTTCGTCGATATCGGTGATAGTTATCACCGAGTAATCTATGTCCGGATCGTTCACGGGCTGGTTTTCGGCTATTTTCGAGAACATACTGACTACAGACTTCCAATGATCCGATTCTTCAGCCGCTGAAGCCATCGGCGGGGTTTTAAACCGGAATGAAGTCAGGAAATATTTGATATCTTTCGGTAAATAAAACACTTTGTCTTCATCTGGAAGTCTATTGTTGACCAGACCTGGCATGTTGTGTAGCGACGGTGTGACGGAAGACAACGGTGTCCGTCTTTTACTGAAATTGTCTAAAACTGTAAGATGACCATCAGAACTAAGGTCTTCACAGATAGTCTCACTAGTCGTTGGCTGGTGAGAAAATATTACGGTTAGTATCTCGTATCCAGAATTCTCGGTCGTCCACGGCCAGCCGCAAAACGTTTGTTTTTTGCTGGAGCCCTTTCTCTTAGAGTACCAGCTGCCATTTAAACAATGGACAGTGGAAGGAAAAAATAAGTAAATCTTGTAATGATGCTTTCGCCTCTCTCTGTTTTCCGTGACGTCGACAACGTCTTCTGAAGGGTCAATTAAAGACGACTGTTGGTCAGCTAAGGAAGCAGAGCTTTCGGAAGATGGATACGAAAATCGGATGTCTACCTCAGCATGGAGACGTTCAGTCAGAAGATTGCTGAATGTGTTAGAAATCCTCTCCTCTAACTTCCGCGTAACTACAGCATTGATGCACAGAAAAACATTCCCTAAGAAATAAAAAATACATTGGTTATATTTGTATTTGATGTTTTCATTTCAATGTATGTATTGCTAAATGAATCTATCCGTTACACTACTTACGTACATAAAGGTCTAGCATTGACCCATTCTGCTAATGTAAAAACTGCAATCGTTTGTTATAAATCTGAGATTTTGAAATTCGTGTCACTATTTAAAACCTGTTATGTTTTAATGACTTGCCCGAAATGTTAGCTCTGTTTTAGTTTTCTTTCGCCCCTATATGTCATACGGCACAGCCCTGCCAACTTTTTTTAAATTTAAGCTCCCAATTTTAAAATCGGGTATTGGAAAAAAAAAAGATCATAGTAACTAGATTTTGTTTATGAACTGAAAGAATTTCAGCTTGCATTAAAGGTCTTAGAGAGGGAGCGTTGTCTCTCATATAACTACACTCTTTGGAAAGATACATACCTTGATGAGGCTTCAAATGTTTATACAAACAGAAAATCATCAGCAATAGAAACAAAGGAGATAACACCACAAGTATTATCACCTGAATAAGGTAATTCTCAGCTGAAACAAAATATTAAACATTAATCATAAATTGATAACAAATAATTAAAAAATGTTTACCTGCCTCTAACATATAGATTAATATTTATGGACAAAGGGGCATAAATAATGTCAATGTCATCGATTCCGAAGTTTAAGTATGAGAGCAGTAATTCACATGGCCATGCAAGCCCTGTTGCGACGTAAACATTTTGCCACACATCATGCAGACTAAGCCGTTGTCCGCCGGTGGTCTATTTAAATTTACGTCTTCTGCGCCTGTCTTCTACAAGACCTTTTCTATGGGCCTAAAATGTGTTCCAAGCGGTCTTCGTGAGATGTCTTCAACAGCCTCTTTTAGAGGCCATCTGCTGTCAGCTTTTCTCTGTGCCAGTAAGAGCAGAATAACGACCAAGTTGATCTTTATAGCGCTAACAGGGCGCACCTCTGTTACGCCGGCCTCCTTTAAGGTCGCAAAAAAAAAAAGATCGCCTTTAAACTCGTCAAATAAGATCGCCTTTAGCTTACTTTAGCATGCGGTTGCCCTCCCCCCCCCCCCAGCGGGATAGGTTTCCGGGCCATCTACATCAAGTTTCGCACCGATTGCAGGGGCGTATTTAACATACAGTGCTTAAGCTCCTATAGTAAAAAGAAAGAGATGATCGCTACTGAGCTGCTCTATATGCAGATCATGCGCCCTTCTTCCACACACCGAGAAGGAGCTTCAACTTGCCTTCAAAGTATTTGCTGATAAGGCTGCTGCCTCGTTTGGTCTGTCTATCAACCTCAACAAAAAAAAAAAAAGAAAACAAAGGACATGCTTTGGAAGTCCACAGAAGAAACTATCGTACCTCTACGAATTATTGTGAAAAGGCACTTCCTTAATGTTGTCGACCACTTTACGTAACTGCATCACTGAGGAAGCGTTACTGTCTAGAGAATTAGAGAACCGTCTCGCTAAGGCTAATTAGCGAAAATAATGAGATAGTAACAGAACTATCATACATGTTAAGTATGGAGAAGTGTAATATTAGTTCTTATATACTAGACAGATACCGGGAAAATTGTATAACATGATCATATATTATTTTATAGTCAGGAGAAAATCCAATGTCATCAATGCCAAGAACAGTGTATACTAATGTATATTCTAATTCTCTTTGCGAAATTTCAGATCTATAACTTTAAGTTGGAGAATAATACATAAAATATAAATAAAATACAAATTAATAAAAGTATATGTATATAGTATGTAGCAGACGCAAACAGTAATGTCTTATGTAGCCTAGTTACAGTACTTCGAAGACTTCACCTTTTTTTTTTACATATCAGTGTGAATAAGGCATATAATAAAATGGCATGTTTCAATATCGAAGTACAGAGAACAAAGTCAAAACCTTGTGAAATAATGGTTCATTTCAATCCAGCACAACTAAATTTTAAATTAAAACGAAGCAGTTAAACAGGGTGACAATAAATGGGGCTCAGTAAGAATACAAATACAATGACATAGACACGATTACATTTGTTAGCACGAATACATGTTAGAACAGCACAAAGTCCACAAATATCGGTTCATATTTTGTTCATAACTATAACTAAAATCTGATTGACTTTTGGTTTGTAGTTACGTTTCGCCTAGAGTTTGTATATATTAAGATCTATGATAATGTATGTATTGCTTATGTTTTATTAATAATTTTTATTACACTACCGATGAATGCATAAACTTTTTATTTATACAGAAACTGTTCGCCATCACAGCTGTGCTCAGGATTTCGTGCTTTTATCAAATGTGCATCAAGCCTTCTGAAAATTGACCTACAGGATTTATCACTCGTGTCAGTGTATACTGACCTACAGAATTTATCACACTTGTCACTGTATACTGACCTACAATATTTATCACTCTTGTCATTGTATACTTACCTACAGGATTTATCTCACTTTTTACTACTGTATACTGACTGACCTTATCTTATCTTATATAATACAGACGTTACTTCAAAAAAGAAGATGATTACGTCCTACGCGTCATGCATTTAGTCATGCATATTAACCAATGACTTAAATTCTGCCAAGTCACTGGTTTTTCTGGCTAGCTCAGGCAACCCATTCTATGCTCTAATAGCACTAGGGAAGAAGGAGTATTTGTACAAATTTGTCCTAGCATAGGGGACAAGGAATGTGCCTTTATTTTTGTGTCTTTCAGAGTATTTTATCAAGTTTTGTTTTTGTATTTGAAGATTATGGTTCAGTGTTTTATGTATAATTGCTACTTTACTTTTGAGTCTTCTGTCCTGAAGGCTTTCTAAATTTAATGATTTTACTAATGGTGTTACTCTAGTCAAATGTGAATATTTGTTTGTTATGAATCTCACTGCTCTATTTTGTGTCTGTTCCAGTTTCTTAATGTTTTCTTGAGTTGAGGGGTCCCAAACGGTGGATGCATATTCTATTATTGGCCTAACCAAGGTTAAATAACATTTTAGTTTTATGTTCTTATTTGATTTATAGAAATTTCTTTTAATAAACCCTAATGCTTTGTTGGATTTTTTTGCAGTTTCATCAATATGTGGATTCCATGACAGTTTTTCATTTATTATAACACCTAGGTATTCTGCATTTTTAGTCTGTGTTACTGGTTTGACATGAATAAGATAAGTGGAATTAATTTGTTTTAGTTTTTTTGTTACTCTTAACAACTGACATTTTTCTGGGTGGAAAGACATGCTCCAATTTGATTCCCATTTCTGTAATTCATCTAATTCTCTTTGTAAAATATCTGTGTCTTGTGTTGTTTTTATTGTTCTATATATTATGCAATCATCTGCAAATAATCTGACTTTTGTTCCTGAACTAATGCAATTTGGTAAATCATTTATGTAAATTAAAAATAGTAGTGGACCCAAGACTGTTCCTTGAGGTACACCTGAGTTTACTGTTATTGGTGTTGATTTAGAGCCATTTATTATTACAGTTTGTTCTCTCCCTATCAGAAAATCTTTAATCCACTGATGCAGTGGACCATTAATGCCGAAATATTTTAATTTTTTAAGCAAACTATGGTGGTGAACTTTGTCAAAAGCCTTGGAAAAATCTAGTAAAATAGCATCTATTTGTTCACTATTATCTAAACCTTTTGAAAAATCGTCAATTAGTCCTATTGTGTTTCACATGATTATATTTCCTAAAGCCATGTTGGTACGGGGTGATAACATTATGTTTGTCTAAGTGGTTTATGATGTTGCTACATATTATGTGTTCTAGGATTTTACATGTGATGCTGGTAAGTGATACTGGTCTGTAGTTTCCTGGATCAGATTTTTCTCCTTTTTTAAATAGGGGGGTGACATTAGCTTCTTTCCAGTCCTTTGGTACTCTGCCCTGGTTAAGCGATGCCTGAAAGAGTATTTTGAACACTGGGGCTAGCTCATTGCTTAGTTCTTTGAGTAATCTAGCTGGAATACCATCAGGTCCAGATGCTTTATTTGGTTTGGTGTTGGATAATAGTTTTTGAATTCCATTTTCTTGTACTACTAAATCTTCTATGTTGTCTACTTGGTTCAAATTAAGAAATATGTCTTTGTCTCCTGGGGCTGAGAATGCTGATGCAAAGTATTTGTTTAGGATGTTTGCTTTAGTTTCATTGTCATTATATATTATGTTATGTTCATCTTTTAATGGCGCTATTCCCGTTGTTTCCATTTTCTTAGACTTAATGTATGACCATAGGTTTTTGTTATCTTTAGATATTACATTGTTTATGTATTCACTCTGCAGCTGTCTGCTTACTTTTTGGGTTAGGTGTTTAATTTTTATATACTTTTTGTGGTTGATTTAATGGTTGATTTACAGGATTTATCTCACTTGTTACTGTATACTGATCTACAGGTGTTGCAGAATTGTCCAAGTTGAACATGTCAGAGAATTCTTCGGCACACACAGAATCCTGTTTGTCACATACATTGCCCATTGGGCTAAGCAGGACTCTGTACTGACCATCGGCTACGTCTTTGAACATGACGCTTGTCTGATCTTTAAGAACCTGAAACATAGATACCCCAAAAATGGGAATTTAGTAACGCTGATTTACATGAAATACCCACATAACACCCTAGTCAATACTATTTATGTTTCTTAAACCTGCTCTGTACCATGGGGTCAATATGACCTTAGCCATCTTTGGATCATTTTTTTTTTCAACTATCACGATTACTGACCTCGACTGCCATGCATTTTTTCGTAAAGCCTTCCTGAGTAACTTAAACATGATTGAGGATTTCAAATTATTACCGGTTACTTATTATTTGGGGTGTTGTTTTTTTTTGGCCTGAGGTCCTATTTACTTCATAGTATCATCAATGTGTTTAAGGTATTTACACCGACACCAACAGTCAGGGCCGGCCCTAACAATCACGGGGCTCTATGCGAAACAGTTGTGCGGGCCCAGTCTGCGCAGGGATAAGGATTAATAAGTAAAAATTTAGACTTTGTATTAGAAGATAAATTCGTCTTTCATTTTATTCATTCTTTAATTTTTACTAAGTGCAAATCTCGATCAAATTTACTTTACTTTACAAGCCATACGTGTAGCGAAGTCATAAAATATATAATCAAAATTCTGATTCCTACATTAATCATGCTCAATAGCAAAAATTGAAAAATTGTGAAATCTTCGTGAATTGTTGACCTCAAGTAATTCTTGATTAGTTTGAGACGCGATAAGCTTCTTTCACCAGGTGCCACAGTTACGGGTATTGTTAAAAGTATTCTGAGTGCAACAAAGTAGTTAAGGAAAGCAGTGTATCTTTCATTAGTGGACAGATAAGCTAAAATTTCAATTGGGGTTTGGCGATATTTCGTAGAATATACCTTAGAGGACAATTTTGTCTATTTTTCAGAAGATTTAAATAATTTCAGTTATAATGGTTTCATTTAATATTTTACACCTAGAATTAGAGCGGGGACTATGAAAGTGCGGGGCCCACTTCGCCGCATAGGTTGCAGTGGCTTAAGACCGACCCTGCCAACAGCACGCACCACACAGTCTCATACATGACAACACAAGAGATCTTATATTTGTCCCAGAACATGGGACAAGAAAACCAAACTAGTTGGTAGTGACTGCAAACAGTTTGTGTGCGAAAAACATATCAAGCAAGTGTGCTATCAATGCCAGCTCTAGTATTTTACATACAGTGGGTTGAAATAACCTAAAATTTGCCAATGAAACACAATAAATAGTCATATTATGTCGAGGAAAACAAAATAGTAAAGGGAGGTTATTCTCGTCAAATCGCCTATTTATCTTCATGGATCAGTGTCAAACCCGTCGCTTTTTTCAGGGTTAATTATTTTTTTCGATTTATTCACTATTTTTTAAAGTTTTATATTGCCAAATGTAAAATTGTTCAGACATTGTTCATATTTCTTGCGTTAATTAGCTGTGCTATTATCTAGCTCTAGGCCAGTGAAAAATCTCCTACATCAGACACTAAACGAAATGCTTAGGATTGAGATTTTTTATGGTCAATGTCTTCAGTTACTAGATGTATTAAAGTCTAACTTTTCTGCGACACATATTTCAAGAGGTTTTTATGAATGGTTTGTTTTCATTACTCAATCATACTCAAATTGTGGGCGAGGCCTGATTAGCGTGCCATTGTATACAGGTTGAACTGTCCAAGTATGTGTTAATCCTACATTTTAAGAAAAGTTATGTATGTTTTTTTTTTCTTTGTCATCGATTAAATGGTTCCTGATGATTTACACTGTTCATTATAATAAACCAAATGAGCATTTTTTTTTAATTCAGTAGAAGATAACATTGCCAAAAACACAAAACGTCAGTTCCAAGCGTTCACAACGAATAGGGTTAACATCGTTCAGAAGTTGTTTAAACTTGATGATCATTGGTTTGTGTATTGTCCTCTGTTGTAGGCACATTTACGTACACATGTGTCTTAGATGCCAAACCAACGAACTAAGTCCTTGACATTGGAATTCTTTTGAAAGAAACTATATACATATTTACAACGGAAGCCCTAACTTATATTATGTTACCATTGTTTGAACTAGCCAGAATTGGTGTTTTAAAATAATTATATTTCTTTTTCATGTTTTACAACAGGTAAAATAAAATTTCAATTGTAAATTCAGAAAATTAGAACGTTTCAATCACGTCCAAAAATTAAATCTAATTTTAAACCAAAAAAAAAAAAAAAAACATCCTTTAAAACAAAAACTTTTCTAAGGGGAAGTACACCGCACCACCAGTAATTTATTGACTAAATGTATAAATGTTTGAATTGATTCATGTTTAGTTAGGTACAATAATTACTTTTATAAAGTTTATACTTAATTCAAGAATGTGTGTGACAGAAATAACGTGTACAATTATCGAAGGACAAACCCTACATATTTAACTATACATGTGAATATTTAAGGATTAATTTCCTTTGTTGGTATGAAATAAAATATATAGCTACACATAATTAATTGACTACTTGGTTAATTTTTTTTTATTGATTCATGTATTGTCTGCGCCAATGAATAATCGTGAAAAGTTTCAACTTGACCGCAAATGGCTTTGGGAGAAATAACATGTACACCCTTTTTACCAAGCAGAAAGACAGACTGAGTTAACATCAGCTTTGTAGAAAAATATCCTTTTCAGACCTTACGTTCTATGGAGGCAGATGATGTAAAGCTCACCTGTTGCTATGTCCGAAGGTTAACAAGGGTACCATGTGGCCATCATAATGACCATTGACCAATCACCTTTTCTTCCCCAACTTATGTTAGATAACCATTAACAACCCCAGTCTTCAACGGAATTCGAATCGATTTTAAGACCCCCTCGCTACGCAGAACTTGCATTTTACCTTTCAGCCATGACTTCCTAACCCTAATTTAATCAACTTAAAAGAAATAGTTTTACACATGTATAAAAAAATATTTAAAAATTCTAATTAAGTCGTTTGATAAAAAATCAGTGCACCCTAACAGTCACCAAACCCGCTGACCGCTCAGAGTCCCAGACAATATAATATATATTATATATTTAAAAAAAACTATTAAATAATTATTATTATTATAAAATTATAAAAACTATTAAACACCGAAGCAAGATATATTCACCCAAAGCAACATTCGTGGGATAAACAGCGAACAGCATTCTGTGACACATTGTTAGAAACGAACTAATCCCCCCCTCACACATACAAAGACACACACATATACACATGTTACGGATGTTCCCACAGAATTGAAGATGATTACATCCTAACATAAAGCTTCTCACAGGACGAAGGGATGCGGCGCAGTGGCGTAGCATCCATGGCGCGAAGGGGTTCAATGAACCCGGGCGAACGACCATTGGGGGGGGGGGGGCCCACAGCCTGTGGCGTAGCAGCAATGGAGCAAAGGGGTTGATTGCACTTGGGCGCATGACTCTTGACCAGTTGAGGCCCACGAGGGAGGACATTAATGGATAAAATATAATTAGGTATTGTAGATATGAAAAGCTCCTTCAAAATATCTTAAACGCTGCACGAAACTTTATATTAGTTTTAAAATAATAACTCGTGTTTTAAGCTAGAGTTAATACACCAACGGCAATACGGCATGGATTACTTAAATGTAAATATCTGCTTTCTATCAGGTTTATTGTAATGGTAGCTGGCCATTACTTTACGTTTGAGGGGACTTTTGTTCCCATTGATAGTATTATTATTAATGGAATGGGGGAAGGGGAGAGTGAGTGAGTGAGTGAGAGAGAGAGAGAGAGAGAGAGAGAGAGAGAGAGAGAGAGAGTTTGGTTTAGAAAATATTGATGTGTTGTAAAGAAAAATAAGGAAAGGTGCGGAGTAACAATATAAACAGATCTATAGTGACCTCTATAGGGATAGCCCTGGTGATCACGAATAATTATTTCGACACATCCGCTAATTATTCAATTTTCTCAACGCTTTATTTGTTTCTTTTATTTTGAGTATTTAAAATACTTCATTTTCATGAGTGAGCAACCACCCACAAAAACGGTCGACCCCTTCTCCTTGGGGGTGGACGAATTTTAGTATAGAATTTACACAATTTGTATACGAATTTATTACTTATGTTAATAATATATACTAATTATTTATATTTCAACCTATTTTTAGATTATTTCGCATCCCCCTTCTAGTATGTTGGCGATTTGGTGGGGTCGGAAGGGGGCGATGGTATCAATCCCGCCCCCCCCCCATACACTTTTGAGTGGAGGGGGTGGTCCAATTTATTTCTAGTAATCACAGCTTGCAAACAGAATCAATTAAATATCTTTATGATTAAAACGTGTTATTGATATTTTAACCGATCTTTATATTATGTCGTTCCCTGTTTGCCGATTGGAGGGGGCGAATACCTCTACTGCCCTTCCCACCTAAACCCTTTGATTGGGGGGGGGGGGGGGTCCTACTTTTATGGAGAAATCATAGTTTGTGAACAAAATTAATTCAATTAATATATAATTTTGATATTATGTCAATCCCTTTCTGGTATCTTGCCGATTCGATAGGGTTGGGGGGAGGGCGATTTCATTTACTGCCCTCCCCACTCTAGCCCTCTGAGTTTTATTGAGAATCATAGTTTGTGAACAAAATTAGTTGAATCGCCCCACCCTTATTCTTTAATGCCAAATGCAATCTTTAGCAGAAATTATTAAAGGAGCGAGGATTAATCGTTTTAACTCTACCGCCCCTCCCATTTCCAGACAGAGTTTATGTCATTTCACATGAATTTATAATAATTATTTTAAGAAAGTTAGAATTCAAACGAAATTTTTCAGTATAAGTGTCACGATTGAGATGGAGTTGTAAACCCGAATAGTATTGTCATAGTCCCTTTTCCCAACCTTGACTCAATCTGATATTTTTCTAGTTAAATAAATGTGGGAATAGAGCTGACAATTTGTACGTGAATTTTATTGAATATTATTAATCGAATAATTATTTTTTCGGCGTCGATCCTCAAAGCCGAAATCTAAATATGTGGGTTATCTTATCTTTTCAAGGAAAAAATCGGTTTTATTTGCAATGTATTAATGGCCTATAAATTCATATTAGAATACGTTTCAAGTACAACATTATTCGAAATGTCCATTTTTAATAGTATGAATATTGAGCCTTTGGTCAGAAGAATGCGTTTTCTTCTGTGAAGAATGCAAGAAATCTTTTTTGGCGTCGGAACCCCACTGATGAATAATGAGCTGTAGATGTCAGGAGAATACGTTTCTGCACTGAAGAATGCAAGAAAACGCTTTTGGCGTCGGGGCTTCGCCCCGAACTCTATTGATGAATAATGAGCAGTAGATGTCAGGAGAATGCGTTTCTGCACTGAAGAATGCAAGAAAACGCTTTTGGCGTCGGGGCTTCGCCCCGAACTCTATTGATGAATAATGAGCAGTAGATGTCAGGAGAATGCGTTTCTGCATTGAAAAATGCAAGAAAACGCTTTTGCCCCGAGCCCCACTAGGAATCCTTATAGCGCTGCTCAGTTGTTTTGTTTTTCGCCGAAGGTTGAGAAATGCTGCTTTTTTTATTCTCATATATATATATATATATATATATGTGTGTGTATGTGTGTGTGTGTGCTGTACGCACGTTTATGCATAGGGTTAGGGCTTGCTGGGCGTTAGGGTTAGGGTTTGGAAAAAAATCGCCCCCCCCAACTCCAAAGTTCTGGATCCTCCAGTGCCATGTGGGCTGTATGCGTACTTTCAGGTGTCTAGGGCGGGAAAAAGGACAAGCAAATGAATAAAAAAAACTTTGAACAATTTCTGAACAAACGTTTTTATATTTGTTGTGATACCATAACATTCGTTTGTTTTGTTTTTTGCAATTTATTTTTTGGAAGGGGAATAAAAAGAAAAAAAGAAAAAATATTTTTTTAATATAACAGTAGATGTTAACTTGTTTGTCATTTGTGTTATTGTAATTAAAGTAAAATCCAAATTAAAAAAAAATAAATAAAGAGTCCAAGATCTAAGCTAACTGAACAAATGTCATTTTAAAACTTTTTATTCGTTCCGACAAAGTAGATCTTGTACAAACATGTAATTCCTCTTCACATTTTTTTTTTTTTTTTTTGCATTCTGTATGGTGTAAAAAATTTTAACAACAATAAAAAAAAAAAAAGGGGGATGAAATCGTCACTATCGTGCTTGTGATATTATAAAAAATAACCAACCCGAATTGGAGAGCAGTTTTTATAACAAAGATCTAGAAGCTAGTGAGACGTCTACATTGATCATGGAATACTGTCATTCTCTGACCAATGCTTAGTATTTAGCTCATAGTTCTTAAAGAAAGTTAACATCATTATATTTATACAAAACACCCTAGGCAGGCTTTATTTAAAATTGCTATGAATATTGAAATTTGAGAGGAAAACAAAGCCCCACAGATTGAAAACGAGATAATAGACCTGTTGGGCGATGCAGTTCTGACAAAAATCCCGTTACTGTATGAGGTCCAATCCGCGCCATTTGTCTCTTCATTTGTGAGAGCACTCAAGACATATCAAAAGTTGATCAAATTAATTTTTTGTGTGTGTGATCTCCGATGTGGTAATACCCTCAAAAAAATATCAATTAGAGAGTCATTTCTAGGTTTACATATGTGTGAGAACTAGACGTTTGCAGAATTGCTGAACCAATGCTCCAAGTAATGAATAATCTGCGAGACCACAGCTATACTGGTGTTTCCAATATGAGTGGATAGAATAATGGCCGTCGGGTATTGCTCAGTGTGCTAACCACAACTAAAGACGTTTCCGATTTCTATGACTTGGTTCAAAATATGTCTGTGTTATGAATACAATAGGAAGAGCGGGAGAGCATAAGACACTCAAAAACTGTTGCCCACAAGGTGGTCCTCAAGGAATGAGTCTCTAACAGCAATGAGATTCAGATAGTTTGATGTCCTAAACCTTTTAACACAAATGACTGTGTTCCTGAAAGGAAAAAAGAATGCCTGGAAACTGCAGCACTTAGAGGAAAATTAGAAACATTCGATAATAAAATTGTACTTATTGTTTAGTACACAATGGTAAGGGCAGTCAGAGATGTGTCGAAAATGTTTGAAAGACCTACATAAAGCAGAAAGTCAACTGAAGAAGATCTAGATTGAAGTAAATCTTTGGAGAAATGACTTGTAGAGAGTAATGAGGAGATTGCTGAAGTCGCTCGATCTTGCGGTATTGATACAGTTTGTTTTGTTTTTGCTCTACACTCTACACCATTGCGGAACGTTACAAGGAAGAAATCATTCAAATTCAAGATTTAAGAGAAGACTTTCAAAATCAGCTTTCAAAATCAACGTATTTTTACAGCACTATCATTGTCATTGTTTCATAATAACTTGACAGATTTCATAGACGGAAAAATTGTCATCATGTTTGAGTCCTTAATGCCCAGTGCAAACGACAATTATGACAAAAAACAAATAATATTTGATGCCACCATTCTCCTAGTATTTTGACCAAGATAATATAGCCGTAGGATATTGTTCAGGGATGCAATCTTTTAAAGAAGCTTTTCATAACGACATATCAAGTCTATCCGAGATTTGCAGTTTTTTTTATCATAAACAGCTACATTTAAGCTGTTTTTATCATAGACAATAACATTTTATCATAAAGTTTTCCAAACATTTTCAAATCTTGCATCTTATTTATCACTTTGTCCGTTTCAATTTGTTTCGTTTAGCGGTCATTTTCGAAATTTGGTTGGCTTCACTTTGTGTTCTTTCCAATGAGCGAAAAACAGCCAAAAGTTTAAAAATAGATGCACTAGTTAGTGACTTCACTATTTGAAGGTCAGAAAAATGTTCCATGTATTTACTGTTCAATGATGGAAGTAGAATTAGAGTATAGTTTGTAACAATATTTGAAAGTTTTCAACTAGAAGTGTCTTAGTACCATGTAAATGTGTGGAATGTAGAACTCATAACTCATTTCTTAAGTCATTTGAAACATCTTTAAGTCGTTTAATTCTGTTAAGACATTGTACAAACATTAACTTTGAAGACACTCTAATGCCTTGTTGGAGTCCTAACTGAATCAAACGTAATGACATTGTTATTATTTACTTATAAAAAAAAAGCTACACCACTTGTATTGGAATGTCGTTCAGTAAATGTACCGATACATTCAAATTACTCAATTGTTTTGTCTCACTTAACATTCATCTTATTGGGTTGAGGGGGGGGGGGGGGGGGCACCAACATATTCTTGAACCCGGGCCCACGGGTACCTTGCTACGCCACTGATGCGGCGGGCAGAGTTGAAACCCGGGACGAGAATCCAGAGCACATTCCATTCGTTAGGGCAAACATTTGACCTATTGACTGAGAATTAATTAGATAATCACAAGAACTATCTTTGGTTCAGTCTAATCAACACAAGTGCATTATGATGCCTTCATACCGTTTCAGTCTTGACCACTCCATGTCTGCTCATCAGCGACAACCGGACCATTGCGATGACGTTCTTCAGTGGGTGGAAAACGACGTGTACCATTCTCTCTTTCGGCACAGCGGCTACAGCAATCAACTTCTGGACCCAGACATCGTCTTTGAGGTACAATAGAAACATACATAGACATACTTATACAATTATTATTCTATTCTCAAATAATGTATTGAGATCAAGTATTGATAAAAATGAAGAATCACTTTAATATAATAAGCTATTAGCTTTAAACAATTTATAAATATTTGATTCTGCATTGCTTACAAGAACAATTTTTTTTTAATTAAATAGTTTATCAACACCATTGTTTCATGTACACCGGATACACCCAAAAAAAAAGCAAGTTACTTATACTTGTGCATCTATTTGAAAAGACTTCAACTTCTCTTTTATTATGTTCTTGAATCATGCAGCTGACCACTAACTTACCGCCCATGTCTCGTTCATCCCGGGGCCAGGAGATCTTGTACAATAAGCTGTGGTTGGTGGGAATAGTGGTCAGATCTAAGGTATAGTTGCCTGGTGCGATGTCAACACCAAGGCACTCACTGGGCACTGTCAGGTTCTAGGATTAAAGTATAAAACATTATTTTACAAAAATTAAATTACATACAGAAGGTCAGAAAATAACTTAAGTTGTATGCAAATATTGAAGCAATGTTTTATTGAAATCAGCCCTAAACCATTTTATGTTTAAAGATTTGAAGAGTCAATTACAAAGATTGGGTTACAAACAAAGAAACGTTATGCCGAACTGGGACTCGACCACTTAATAAGGCTGTGACTCTGTGACTGAGCGTTGCATGAGGTTTGAGGGACATTTTCTCTGACAGAATGAATCACGATTCACAAGAGGTGCAATGAAATGGAGACCAATAAGAGAAAAGCGAAAATAAGGGACACGCCCTCGTATAAGTTGGTGTTACACCTTCATGGAGGACTTCAGAGCTGTGGACACCGCCTGGGAAGAAACTGCAGACGTTACCTGTGACAGATCCCTGTGGTGACAGCTTCGAACGGCGCGGGAAGATTTAAGCCTAAGTATGTAATTACGACATTTTATGCATTGAAATAGTAGATCTATAACTAAATCAATCTGAACTTGAAAGCCTCACGTCTGTTTAATAAAAGGAAAATCACCATTTAGGATCGTGCGATTGATTGGATGCATTATCGAAAGATTGATTGGATGCATTATCGAAAGATCATCTGTTTCTATTTAAAAACAGAAAAGTTCCCCTTTCAGACCTTGCAATCTGTAGGGCAGATAATGTTAAGGTCACCTATTTCGGTGGCCAACGGTTAATGAGCATTGTGTCATGTGGCCAACACAACGACCAACCGCTTTTATTACTTTCACCAACTAAAGTCAGGTACCCATTAGAGCTGGGTGGACTCAATGGCGCCATAAAAATCACGAAATTCAAAATCTCATTCTTCACCGAGATTCGAACCCCGGACCCCAGGTTCGGAAGCCATGCGCTTAACTACTCAGCCATCGCGCCCCATCCTGTTTCTATGACCGACGATGAAAGAGTATGTCATGCGGCCAGAACAACGACCGGCAGCTTTCACTGACCCCATTAGAGTTGGACTGAAGCCAGGGCGTCGTGAAATTCCCGAAATACAAAATCCCAGTCATCAGCGGGATTCGAATCCAAGGTCCTCGTCCAAGACGTTCTCAATCTGTTTAAAAACGTTATTTAATATATTTTTGGGTTTAAGAATCTATCTGGTGATTTCTCAAATAATAAGTTTCCTTCAACGTTAATCACATTTATTTTAAAACATTGATAAGAGAGTGAAATTGAGAGGGGAAGAACAAAAAACACCTGAAAGTTTTAATAACTTTGTATATCAATAAGCAAAAAGTAAAAAATAAAAGTAAAATTTGTGTGTGTGTGTCTCATTGTGTGTGTGTCTCATTGTGTGTGTCTCATGGTGTGTGTGTGTCTCTCATGGTGCATGTGTGTCATGGTGTATGTGTGTCTCATGGTGTGTGTGTCTGTCTCATGGTTTGTGTGTATGTGCAAGGAGAGAGAAGGGGGCGGTGGCTATAAAACAGTGCCGTTAAAAGCCAGTGATTAATTTAAGAAGCCAGACATTAAACAAACATTTTGAAACCCGTTTATTTAATCACGCACATGGGATTGTGTCGTAGTGTTTGCAGTCTCCGTGCAAAGACCATGGCGATTTGTGATGCCTAAAAAAAACATTAACTTTCTACTCGGTGAGGGCAACACAGATTTTCGTGGTCACTGATTCGGAGCTTGTACTGCTTGGCTCTGCCCTGAACAGTCCACCCCCCAACCCCCATCCTATATCGACACTACCATCATGATTTCACAAGATATAAGTCAACGCTTTAGCACATTAGTAATAATGCATTATGTTCCAAATCACATTGGTGTGACAGGCAACATCGTGGCAAGCTTTTTGACCCACAAGGGGAGGGCTAACACGATCTACCAAACAGCCAGTGAGTTTCCATCATGCTCTGGCAACAATCCAAACAAAAGTAATGGAATAAAATTGTTTGAATAGTGGGACACACGGACAAGTCCTAAAACGCTCGGGAAAAAAAAAAGAAAAGAACTTTGAAACATTTCAATACGCCAGGGCTTCCAGCTCACAGCGTGACCTTGTTAGTAGACCTAAATTAGATGACTTTATTAAAGTCCTTATTTTTAAATACTAATTTATTCTTTTCTACCCTAACCCGCCATTATTAGCATTTTACCTCACACTTCGCTGACATACATGAAACAAATGTGTTTTATCAATCGCGTAGTTTAGGAGAATCAGATCGAGTAGTTAACAATGTTTTAGTATTACAAAGCTTATATTAAGTCACTCTGTCAGTCTGTTAAAACTGTGTACATGTTATTTATTTCTCCCACACCCATTCTCTGGTCAAGCTTTACTTAAATATGAAACAGCATTTGTTTTACTGAATTCCTAAAATTCAAAATTATTCACCTAGATTCAAACTCAGGACGCCAGATTTGGAAGCCAGGCTTTTAACCACTCAACCACAGGGCCCCTATGACCTTGTGAGATGGGCAGCTAAATAGTGGGGGATGAAGAATTGTATTTGTAAATTGAAGTCCCTAAATAGCGAGGATTGAAGGTTAGTCATAAAAAATGGAGTCATTGATGGAAGTTTTCACATGTCTTGAATGTAAATGTCAAGTATATGCATATGTTAACTTTTAGGATAGTATAATGATAGCATGAATTTTTTTCGCATAAAGAGATTCCCCGTACCAAATGCTACACTTTATTCATTTAGTAATAGCGCTTATCAAATCATGAAATAAATTATTCATATAGCTCACTACTTTCACTACATTATTGAACCTATATCTATATGTTTGAGATCTGAGACTTAGAGCTAGACCAGTACACATAGAGCCATACAGCGCCACTATGTTTGAGATCTGAGACTTAGAGCTAGACCAGTACACATAGAGCCATACAGCGCCACTATGTTTGAGATCTGAGACTTAGAGCTAGACCAGTACACATAGAGCCATACAGCGCCACTATGTTTGAGATCTGAGACTTAGAGCTAGACCAGTACACATAGAGCCATACAGCGCCACTATGTTTGAGATCTGAGACTTAGAGCTAGACCAGTACACATAGAGACATGCAGCGCCACTATGTTTGAGATCTGAGACTTAGAGCTAGACCAGTACACATAGAGCCATACAGCGCCACTATCTTATCTTCTTATCTTATATAATACAGACGTTACTTCAAAAAAGAAGATGATTACGTCCTACGCGTCATGCATTTAGTCATGCATGTTTGAAATTTGAAGGAGACTTACAGCTATAGAGCCTACCACTGGACACTAGACATGCAAAGTCTCGCTACCCTTCTCTAAATATTTCTTTGAGTCCTGTGCGAGGCAACTATCAGAGGCCCTGGGCGGCCCTAGGCGGCTGACTAGTTGGTCTTTGCCTAAGGCCGGCCCTGCTGTCCAAGAATTCTTTTATCTTTTTTTTTTACCTCCAAGTAATTCCATTTTGGTGTTATACATTTGTACACATTAAATCAAGCATTCAGACAATGTCGGCTTCATAGTGCAACAACAAAACAAAATGTGCACAAATAGAGTTGAAATAGTTGAAATAGTTTAAATAGTACTTAAAAAAAAAACACAACAAATTGGGTCATAATTGCAAAAAAAAAAAATGTTTTTGTTAAATTAAACTGGGGCTGTTTTGATCATGAAAATGGTTTAGTTGTTCTAGACCTAAGGCAAGTAACAACTGGTCCCGGGTACGCTGTTCTGCCTCATCGTGGCACCTGGGTGGAAACGGCTACTTGAGGGGGTAGCTAGGCTAAATGAATGGCGAAACAGAACCCCCGTGGGGATGCCCACGAATAGACGAGAGTCAACCTCTTGCACGGGTGGGGTTGTAAAAAAGTCCCCACAAACACGTCCCACATCCATGCGATGTTCCTCAAAGGGACCGTTACATAAATGGCGGGTCCCGCACAGTTAGCTTGGTACAACGAAGGAAAATGGCGGAGGCTCCCGGTGCCCTCGGCCTTCGACCATGTGCAGCCATGCATGCGTCGGGGGCCAAAGGCATTGGAAACAGCAATGCTTTACATAGGCATTGACTCGGGTCTCTGTTAAACAGAACTATGTTCTCACAGGTTGTTTTTTTTTACTGTTTGGCGTCCAAACAGGTTTTTTTTCAAACTTAGTGCTCGAAGAGCCTTCGGCTCAGCCCTTGGACATCAACAAGTAACAACTGGTAACATTTTCGAATTTTTTTAGTTCACTGCAAGCGGGAGAATTAGTGATATGTGAGCCAGTGAATGAGGGCCCTTGCGTAATTATAGGCCTATAAGATTTCTTTGTCTGTTGTTTTAACTTAATACCTTGATCAATATTTGTCTCACTAATTGAACTTCCTAGTGCTTAAGAAATTGATATGTTGTGAACGAATCAAAGAATGAACTTGAGAGATACAAAGGTAGATATCTTTGTTTTTTGCTCAAACTGTTTTAATGCTTGAGTGCTTGGAGTGTGGCTATTGAACACTCTGTAATTAACGTCTGGAAATAAGCAATTGGTCCAGACTATAGGGAACTTTCTTCTGGGGTGGCAACCTTTGTCGGCACCTGTTCTATCACGTCACGGCATAATATATTCACCACAGAAAATATAAGTTTTATGTACCGGAATGAACAAGACAAGAAAACAATTTAAAAAAAAAAGAAAAAGTATACGTGGTCTTAACGGGAATGTTATTAATACATTTTACAAGTAAGGAACGTACAAGAGAATTTAGGAGACACCTCAACAGTTGTGTGCTATCTTGTTTTGGTGTCATTTCAATTTTAGCTTTTATATAGCGCTACTTTCATGCTTATAGCATACTCAGAGCGCTATGGTTCAATTTCATTTGTGGACCAGTTGGGGGGGGGGGGGGTAGGGGGTATCTGGGATAAGGCTTTCCGTGCTGCCATTAGGCGCTCAGTAAACACAACAAGTCGGGTATCGAACCTCGAGCCCCCTTCATCGACAAGCTAAGTTCAAGCGTAATTAGCCTCTCGACCACGCTTCCCACCGAGGAATGAAGGACTGAAGCATTGTGAAGCGATTACTAGAGTGGTCAGTTTTCCTTATACTGTTTTTCAATCAAATAAAATTACAAAGTAATATGGATACGGTCATACAAAAAATGAAAACAAAACAAAAAAACAGGGCGTCTATACATATATTAGACACATTTATGTAAAGAAAATTCCCCCTCTCACTCCATGCGGTTTATAGATGAAGAAATGGTCATTTGTTTCTATGGCCCATGGTTAACGAGGATGTCATGTGGCCAGCACAACGTCCAACCGCCTTTATATTTTCCAACTAGTATCAAGTACCCATCAGAGCTGGGTGGACTTAGAGGCTCAATAAAGATCCCGAAAATAGAAATCCCAGTCTTCAACAGGATACGAACCCGGCACGCTCCGGTTCAAGGCCAAGCGCTTCACCACTCGGCCGCCGCGCCTCCTACACATTTATGTAGAGGTTTATTTCTATATGCTGGACGTCAAAAGTTTATGACATATTCACTCAGCCACCGCGCCTCAGATGACCACATAACACTCTTGTACGTGGAAGATTGTTCTCAGCACCACAGATCTCGAGATTACAAAAAGAAACTTAACTTTCTTTTAATGAATTGATTTAAATAACTTTCCAAAGTAGGCCTACTTGTCCAGAGTTAATTCCATTATGTCAATATAATATACTGAACAGTAGCCGCCTATGGAAAACATAATATTGAGAGATCTCTTCAAAAGAAGAAATAGAAAAGAGCCAGGTGGCGTTGACGGCGAGAGGCGCCTGGTATGATCTCACCTTAGCCAGGACGTGTGAGGACTGATAACTGAATCAGATAACGTCGGACCTGGTCGGGGCACGAGACGTTAAGTCCCAGCTTAAAACCGCTAAACAAGTTTCTCACCTGATGACGTGACAGTGCCACGGTTGAGAGATTCCCTATTTATATTGACTAAATACTAACATAGATCTAGACATCTAGGTCACAAAGATAGCCTCCATCATTACAATAGCCTATATTTTTTTTATAGCAGACAAAGACATTGTCTCCAGTTGTCTGTCGTGATTGTATCAACGAAATATAAATACAAGCTGTTTACTGGGAACTGAATTTCGGTCGAAAGATAGATAATAACACTAGAATACATTATTTTGTAACAAAAAAAAATAGTTTTGACTAACAGACCCATGAAGGTCAACATGTAATATTATATGAAGACTTAATTGCAGACTGTGATAGATTATGTTCTTTATTTCACAGAAAAATGCTTATGAACAAACAAATTTTAAAAAAATCAACAAGATTACAAAGAGAGTTTGTGTTATCACACAAACTCAGAGGCGCCCCACATCGAATTCACCAATGGAACAGGAATATTCAAGCCATAGTCTTGTTTTCATCGTTGAAAGTAATAAAATTTAAAATCATTGGGCACTAAAATATTAATAATAATAATATTTAAAAAATTCTCTTTTAAAGTTTACATCTTTCAAAATGAATTTTTAACAAACATAAGTACTTTTTCTATTACAGTTGTTGTTTTTTATTTATTCATTAAGTAAAGTTCCCCTTTCAGACCTAGTGATCTATGGGGCACATGGTGTAAAGGTCATCTGTTTCTATGGCTAACAGTTAACGAGGGTGTCAAAAGGCCAGCATTACTTTTCCCCAATTATTGTAAGGTACCCATTAGAGTTTGGTTGACTGAAGATTCCAAATGGATTCGAACTCAGGAGCCCCAATTCGGAAGCCAAGCGCTTTATCACTCAGCCACCGCACCTCCATATATTCATTTAGCATACACTTATATTTTTTTACTAAAATGTTTGTCAATCAATTTACATGTTTCAGATGTTCCTTCAGAGTTAAAGATAATTTACTTCCTAGTCTATACCTCCCGCAATGGACGACGGGAAGATGGGAACTGGCAGGGTTTGAACCCGGGACCATCGATAAATCCAAACGACAGTCCAGCGAGCAAACCGCTTGACCTGGCAGCCATACTATGACTATGACTTAATTGCAGACTGTGATAGATTATGTTCTTTATTTCACAGAAAAATTCTAATAGCGAATGGAAAAAAAACGTTTTCTCCTAACCATATACAAACGAAGTCTTATTAAACTAAGTAATCCTCAACCCTTTTAAGAGCACCTTCTATCATTTACTTTTCATTTAAACGATCAATTATCCTTTCTTTTTTTAATTCTTATGATAACCAAAAAATAATTGTGCAAAGTTTCAACTTGATCCGAGAATGGAAAATGGGAGAAATAACGTGTTAATTTTTTTTACCTGACAGACAGACAGAGTAAGTGGATGTAAGCTTTGTAATAATTAATTACAGAAGGCCCAGTCCCAACCTTGTCACGCACAGCGTGAGAAAAAAAAAGTGGGGGGGGGGGGGGGTATTTGTCCTAATGAAAACTGCATTCATCAGACGGTATTGGTTCAGTCCCTGTTAGCCAGAGCGCTTCAAACCCTAACCTTTTAACAAGCTCCTGTGGGCGCCAATTAACAAGTTTTGCCACCAGGGAAACCAATGAGAGAGCGATGTTTACGATAATGTCGAAGCCCTCACTGTTTTCTCCTATCACAGAATCGTATTTCTGTTTAACAAGTAAAAACAAAAAAAAGAGATGTGAAACAAGTGAAATCGGTTGTATTTGCCTCTCTCTTTCACTCTACCGGTCTATGTGGGAATGCTTTGTTGTGTCTGTGTGTGTGTGCGCGCCTTTGTGTCCTTGACGACCATGATAACAACAATAAATATTACTGGCTCGATCTATACGAAATGTAAACAAAGAAGTCATTAGCAGAAATAAGAAAAAATTAACAAATACATCATTAAGAACACGTGACGGGCTATAGACATATAATTTACAGTATCATTTAAACCATCTGATGTAGCAGCCTCTTAATGAATAGATTTGAACACTTAACTTTAAGGCTGTTAATAGGTAGTCTTAATAAAGCTCGAAAACGTAAGTCTAACCCAAACCAACGGAACTTTTCACAAATAGCTTATCATCTCGTCGACTGGTCTTTTGACTTTCGCGCTGTGACAGTTCGCATAAACAAATCCCTCCACTTGTCCCTGACAGCAGCTGTTCTTAGCTGGATATCTGGAGAGTGACAGGTCCATTCTTTTATGTTATTCAAACAGTTTTTCTTTGGACGATCCTTTCTTCGTGCTCCGTCCACTTTACCTTGAAGAATGACTTTTGAACCTATGACCATACCATCTCAGCTTTTGTTTCTTCATATTAATGAGGAGATCTTCCTCTTTTGCCAGCAAGAGTGTTGACTTGTAAAAGTAAAATAACTAAAGCATTGTATTTCAATCGAGATGTCTGTTGAACACACAAATGAGGTCAAAAGGCGTGGATGTAAGGCTGAGAGGCCAAAACCACTTGGCTGCGGTTTAGAACCAATACATCGTTGCCACCGTTGACGTGGCAACTAGCCATCGGTCTAACAAAGAAATTCAGTTTTTCAAAACATGTCAAATCAAATTGTTTTTTTGATTCAACGCAGTAACAGACAGAATGTTTTTCTCTTTCAGTGTAATACTGAAGCAATAACAATTTGAAATTTTGTCCACAGTAATTGTAATACTGGGGGGGGGGGGGGGGGGGGGCCTCAAAGACTGCTTCTGGTATCATAATTTAGCTTTATGATTTTGAGGCACATTAGCACTTTTTCTAAGAGAAAGTCTATACAAGTAGCATCAATGCAATTACTGGTATTTTTAACTTAGCGTATCATTTTATCTTATATATTAAAGACGTTACTTCAAAAAAGAAGATAGGGATCAGTACTAAAGATGCCGAGCAGAATGATTTGGACATAATCATTGAGATCCAAAGAAAAAAAAATTTGCTCAGATTAATTCTTCCAAAAGTAGATACTTAATTTTGAACAGCTTTACCAAACAGCTTCTGCAGGAACGAACAATCAGTCCATCAATATATTCACAAAACTAATAATCATTTCTGTTTCTTCTTCAGTTGAGAAAACAAGTCCCAAATATGAACAGGATTGTACAAGAAAAACTTAAAATGTCAATACGTCTGGTAACTAAGCAATAAGATCTATTCTCAGTGGGAATCTGGCGCTCTGAGCGCTAGACAAAGCTACTAATAAATTGCCTTTGTTAGGATTAGGATTAGCACGAATGCAGACGATATAGCCAAAATCGTAACTATTCCCACAATACACTTGATGAGAAGAAAACTATAAGACGATTGCCCACTGTGTCAAAGGTCATAAAATGAGACCTTATACTTTGATTGAAAATAAATCTCTAAAATTACATGTGGGCCTATAACTTTCAGAGTTAAAGAAAGCCTATTTATAGAACTTTTTAATTGGATGGCAATGTCTTCCATTCTGAAGATTAAGGGTGAGTGCATTATTTCACATAACAATGCAAACCCTGTTTCGACCTGTATATTTTTCCACTAATAAAGCAGACAAAACCATTATCAATCGGGGGTCTATTTAAGCTTTCTTTACGTTCTCTGCGCCTGTCTTCTACAATGGGCTTTTCTTTGGGCGTCAAAAATGTATCCAGCGGCCTTCGTGAGAGCTTTCAAACAGTCTCTTTCAGAGGCCACCTGCTACCAGCTACTTTACTCTATGCCGGTGAGGGCAAAATGGTGCCTGAGTTGATCGTTATAGCGCTTTCTGTAGGCACCTCTGTTAAGCGTACTCCTTTAAAGCACGCCAAAGAAAGGGCATGAGTGTCTGACTCAGCGCAGCTGTGGAATGATAGTAATGCTTCTATTTCGTCCACATCGGCCTTCAGCAGAACATGGTTATAGATCTATAAGTGTGAATGAAATGTACAGATAAGAGAAATACTGAGCTGAAGAGTTACAACTCGTATTTCTTCCCTTGGTTTGGAGATATCTAATTATAATATTTTTTTATTAAATATTTTTCTGAATAAAGCCCAGACTATAAATAGCTCTCCACCCTCGGAATAACATGGGAGAAAACAAAGAAACCTGCTCAGAACCGGTGGAGATGTGTGGTTGCGGCCCTTTGCTCCGCTTGAAGTCCACAAGAATAAGTCAAATCTCCATCTAAATAAAAATATTAGAAACAAATTATATTTGACCCTTTAAGAAATGTAAAAAGATCTCTTTTTTTTAATTATTCCAGAAAATTTTTGCAAAGCTTTTTATTAACTCAGTCTGTCGGTCTGTCTGTCTCGGTGGATTCTTTTACACTTCTTTTTTCCCCCCTTGCCATTCTCAGATCAAGTTGAAATTTGCACAATCATCCACTGCCAATGACAATTTGACAACTGATTAATCAATTTGTTAAAAAAATTAGTTAATTAGTCAATCTATTTATGGTAGTTAATTGATTTATCGTTCTTTTTTGTAGAAAAAAGGAAGACGAAACTTGCAATATTGAGAATTGTAACTGAAGGGTGGTCTACTATATTAGCTATGTTTTTTTTATTTTTTTAATTTTATGTATGTTTTGTTGAAATCAAAAGCCCTGAACAACGGACAGACAAATAACCCAAGTGACATAAAATAGACCTGTGTCTTTCATTTTCGTAATACATTCTTATATTACTGCGTACATTTAAAGGCACTTCGACGAATAGTTAAAAATAGCGCACTCTTATCTCCCCCTAGATGTCGTCACAATGTTATTGACGTGCTGGTATTCTCTGGTCGATCGCGGTTCACATACTGGCGATACAAGTGAATGATTATCTGTTCTTTTAGTTTGACAGCGTTGACATTTGCACAAGAACTGAAGCCTGTTTTTTTTGTTTTTTTTTTGTAGGAGTGCATGGAACGTAACGTACTAACACCTCAACATAATAATCTTCTGTAACTTTATTATTTTATGTGTTTCTCTCCGAAATGTGCGAGATAATTACATGACGTCATAGGACAAAAAGCTCTAAATGTTAAGAATTGTCCATTCAAGAGAAGTTTAAAACTCGTGACCAGACATGATCTCTGCTATATTTATTGCAGTTGATAACATCTGGTAGTTGAGTGGTTAAGCGCTTGGCCCAAGACCGTAGGTTGGAATCTTGGTGAAGACTGGAATTTTTAGGGCGCCCATGAGACCACCCAGCTCTAATGGGTACCTGACTTTAGTTGGGGGAAAGTAAAGGCGATTGATAGTGGTTATGGCCACATGAATATCTACTCGTTAACCGTTGTCCAAAGAAACAGATGACCGTTAACATCTGACCGGTGGACAACATGAACTAAAAGGGGAACTTGACTTTTTTTATATATAAAATCTGTCAATATATTGGTATGGCGTTCAACAATACATAGGTAAGGTGGTCAACAATACATAGGTAAGGTGGTCAACAATACATAGGTATGGTGGTGAACAATACATAGGTATGGTTGTGAACAATACATAGGTATGGCGTTCAACAATACATAGGTAAGGTGGCCAGCAATGCATAGGTATGGTTGTGAACAATACATAGGTATGGCGTTCAACAATACATAGGTAAGGTGGCCAGCAATACATAGGTATGGTGGTGAACAATACATAGGTAAGGTGGCCAGCAATACATAGGTATGGTGGTGAACAATACATAGGTATGGCCTTGAAGAATACATAGGTTTGGTGGTGAACAATACATTGGTACGGGGTGAACAACTCAGGTACGAGGTGAACAAAACATAGGTACTGGGTGAACAAAACACAGGTAGGGCGTTGAACTATACATAGGTATAGCATTGAATAATACATAGGTATGGCATTGAACAATACATAGGTATGGCGTTGAACAAAACATAGGTAAGGGGTGAACAAAACATAGGTACGGGGTGAACAATACATAGGTACGGGATGAACAATACATAGGTACTGGGTGAACAAAACACAGGTACGGGGTGAACAATACATAGGTATGGCGTTCAACAATACATAGGTAAGGTGGCCAGCAATGCATAGGTATGGTTGTGAACAATACATAGGTATGGCGTTCAGCAATGCATAGGTATGGTTGTGAACAATACATAGGTATGGCGTTCAACAATACATAGGTAAGGTGGCCAGCAATACATAGGTATGGTGGTGAACAATACATAGGTATAGCGTTCAACAATTAATAGGTAAGGTGGCCACCAATACATAGGTATGGTGGTGAACAATACATAGGTATGGCGTTGAACAATACATAGGTATGGTGGTGAACAATACATTGGTACGGGGTGAACAATACATTGGTACGGGGTGAACAACTCAGGTACGAGGTGAACAAAACACAGGTAGGGCGTTGAACTATACATAGGTATAGCATTAAACAATACATAGTTATGGCGTTGAACAAACATAGGTACGAGGTGAACAAAACATAGGTACGGTGTGAACAAAACATAGGTACGGGGTGAACAATACATAGGTAAGGGGTGAACAATACATAGGTACTGGGTGAACAAAACACAGGTACGGGGTGAACAATACATAGGTATGGCGTTAAACTATGCATATGTGTGGTGTTGAGCAATACCTTGATATGGTGGTGTATGAAACTTAAGTAGCCAAACTTTTCAACTGCAATGTGTTTTCCATTCAAATATCAAAGTCTAGAAACGCAAAGACTTGCAATGACTGCTTCATATATGTATGTAAGTTCTTAAATCTTTATCTTAACTATCACAAGAACACACACTTAGTCATACCTTTAGTCGTATCGCTTCTTTCGTCTTTAGTAAAGCTTATTCTTTACATGCAAACGGATATTTGGCTATGTGACACACCAAATAAAACGGACATCGAACGTGACACAAAATGTAATGTATTTAGAATAGGTCTATAATAGGAACATGGAATTAGTTAACATCTGGCTACGAACAGAAGACAGAGACTTGACCCGTTCACTCGTCTTACTCAGAAAAGGTCTTGTTACAAACCTTACTCTTTCTATCTGGCTCAAAGTGTAAACACGTCTTTTCTCCCACTTCCCAGTTTTGTATCAAGTCGAAAGTTTGCAATATTTTTTCTTGTTCCTAACAGAACGTGAGTCTTTTTTAAAAGTTAACCAATTATTTGATTAAATAGCTGTAGTTCATTATTTTTCTTATATCGAAAAGTGAAATAATTATTACAGTATTGAAATATATGTATGTGAATGTGTGGAGTTCTTCTTAGATAAGCTTTTTTTTTTGTTTTTAATTATTTTATTTATTTGTATTTAGCTGTAATACCTCAACAAGGAAAACACAAAGACCTAACAGCAAGCATTAAGGCACACATAGAGTTAAGAGCAAAAAAAAAAAAGTCAAATGTTATTCAACGAAAGTGTCGGATGTTATTTAAATGCTATAAGTCCATGAGCTGAACAAGGACTGGGGTCGACATTGCATACATGTGTGTTTTAGCTGAACCTAGAGCTAAAAAAAGCCGCCATGAAATGTGCGCCTCTAGCATTAGGTAATCTGTAATCCCAATATTGGTTCTCGATCAATGGTATTTCTGAAGTAGACACACACACACACACACACACACAAATGATCTTCAACATTCACTGTATTCAAAGAATGAGAGAATTTACTTTTAATATCAGGGGAGGTAATAAGCTATTTACATGTACTGTCAAAGCAAAGAAAGACTGAAAGGTATTGAATCCAAAAGAACCAAAGTTTAGTCAGGCGGAATGGGAAAGCCAAGTGGGGGAGGGGTGCAACTGACTTCCGGACTTAAAAAGTCATTTCAGAGCAACCCATTTTTTTTTAAACCATTCACCTGGAAAATATTATAGCAGGGTTGAAACACGTTTTGTCTGTTTCCGGGAAGAGTTCCTTAAAATGTTAAAATCTGCTTCAAGTAAAACAATGACAGTTGGATGTACACTATTTATTTGACGTTACTAGGGACTGTTCAAAGCAAACTGAGATAAGGCAAAGCCTAAGAGTGATTGCATCACATCTAGTAAGATAACTTGAGGAACGAAAGAGTTGTAGCAGAATATTGAGCTTAGATTTAGAAAGTTGCTCGTTCGACTCTAGTCTTCCATGTGAATTGATAAAATACGCTCTATACTATTTGTTAGTAATGAAATAATATCAGAGAAAAGGCTATGACCACTGACCACGCAGGCATCCTCTTCGATACCCTGACCATATCTAATTCTACTTTCTACAACCAATGTCAGTTTACATTTGAGGTGGACTAAAGGGGATCATAAGAATCTCGAAACTCAAAACCCTCTCTTCAATAATTTTCCTCGGTTAGAAAGCCAAGCGTTTTTTCACTCAGCTACTGCGGCCCGGTCTGTTGAGAAGATTAGTGATTAAGCTAGATATGGGTATACAATATTTGAGAAAATTCTCAAAACTCTCTCAGAGCTCTAAAAAGAACATCACGAGAAACAAAAGCTAAATATGAGTGAGGTGTTTTACCTGTTGTTCTATCACGTCAGATGACAGCAGCGTGGAGCTGGTCAAGTCAAATATTCGGCATGTTGGTTTGGTGTACATCACAGCAGACGAGCCGGTGTTGTGCAGGACCGCCATTACTGCCTGTGCCACACCTCCTTGACCAAAACCTGGCGAAAATTGGAGAGAAGCTTAGAATTAGCCTTGACTCTTTTGAGTTAAACGTTTGTAGGTGGCTCCGGAATTCTATTCACAGCAATAAAAGCAAATTTCTCATTGATGTTTTTCACGATGAACTTATCAATGTCAAGGACGCTAAAATGAACTTTAAATGGTGCTAACTAAATTTAAAAAACTATTGAATTTTGACAATTTGATTCATCGGTGCTAAATATTGCACGAAAAGTTCATTTAAAAAAAAGGATAGCTTATCAATACTCATTTATTTCGCACACCGGATACACCAATGTGTCTCTTTAGCAATTATAAAAATTTAACTCTTTCTCTCCGTAGTTATTTTTCACGTGTCAACGGAATTCTTCATTTTGCTCATTAGTATTTTTTTTTACACAGTTATGTTTAAGCTTGAATAACGTTTTTGTTTGTTATCAGAAAGTGTTTTATTTGGTGTAGAATTAAAGGGGAATGTATGCTCGTTTTGTATAACACAAATTAAAGTTTATAAAATCAAACATTAATTTAATTTAATGAGGTCAAATTAACGGCAATACATACAAGAGAGAAAGAGTTAATGAACTGTATATCAAGTATGTGTTATATCTATAGGTTATGCTACCTTGGAGTAATGGCCCTTGTTGACTTTTGTTGCTACCCAGAATGAGTCCTTATAAACGCCTATTTGTCAGTTAAAAACTAGCATAATAGTTATCGTTTAACGTTATCAGCAGGTAAAGTTTTCAAAAGCGATACGTGAGAAATGCCAGCAGGAAATAAGAAACATTTGTTGTCTTTAGGAAACTTTCTCATTTAGAGCTTAGCAGAGCCATGAGTTATGAAATAAAAACATGATTGTTGCCTTTGCATTTACAAATTACCTTTGTCTATGATATCCCCGTGTTATATCACTTTGTTAAAATCATTACGCTTTTATGGCTGTCTTGCCGTGCGGTTTGCGAGCTGGACTGTCATTCGGACTTATCGATAGTCTCGGGTTCAAACCTTGCCCGCTCCCATCTCTCATC
Organism: Biomphalaria pfeifferi; assembly: GCA_030265305.1. Classification (NCBI taxonomy): domain Eukaryota; kingdom Metazoa; phylum Mollusca; class Gastropoda; family Planorbidae; genus Biomphalaria; species Biomphalaria pfeifferi. The sequence goes on along the minus strand of JASAOG010000018.1, from coordinate 3,352,845 downwards.
GTCCAGGGGGAGGTTTGAACTAGGAAACAAATTATCATCAATTCGGAAGGAACATGTAAAACAGCTTGCTAAACAAACATTTTATTTACAAGGTTAATGGTGGTATCTCTCTTGGTAGTTTTTGTTTTCTGTATGGATATTTTTTTTATTTGTTCAATAATTAACTAAGTGATCTTTCTAAATCGTAATAAAATGTGATGTCAAAGAGAACTAGTTTATTTGCGAAACTGCGGAATTTCATCTCGATAGGAGAATGAAAAGTGGTCAACATAAATGATACAAATTTTTAATTTTGACGAAAGTGTGACACAAAATATATTTACTCAATTGAGGCAGTTGGAAAGCGAACTTCAAAACATTGATTTCGAATTTCGTCCCCTGGAATGTGGATGGCTTCAGCTCAATGGATACAGTTGACAAATATGGATAATGATGGATACTTTCTGTAGAAATAGCATCGTGATCCACGTTTTTCCAGTTGAATGTCACGCATTCTTGGAAAAAGAAGAAAAATGAGTTATTAAAATATTAAGCAGAAAAAAGAGAATTAAAAATTTTACATCGGCCCCTACAGTGGTTTCTATGTGCTCGAAATACACTAATATTCAGTCAAAAAGTGTGAGTACAAAATATCTCTAAATCCGAACAGATTTTCAAACTCAAGCATCCAGAAAAAGTTGGCTAATATCGGTCGAGAGTGAATGCAGATATATCGGCGTCAACTTGATTCAGCCTGCAGTTGATGGAAGACTCGAACCTTGGGCGTTGTGCTCATCTTTGATCTTTGTTTTCGCGTTACTATATCGACTTGAATCTTTCAACGGCGTGTCCAAAGAAAGTCATCAGTAAAGAGAAGAAGAGAAAGACGTTAAATATGACTATTGAAGTGAACAAGAACAACCTTTTAAAACAATACTATTTTTAAAAAAAGCTGTAATTGTATGCGTAATCAATCTAGGCATAAATCTGTACGATTAGAAATATTTTTAACAATTGTTTTTGTTTATCAATGTGCTATGATCTAATTCACTTATCTGGACCAGTTGTGAAAGGGAAAGGGAAGAAGAGTGTATTTTGGAGGATGTACACGATAGATTTTTTAAAATGCATAAATAAAATATTCACTCAGGGCTCAAGAGTCTTCATGGGGACTAATTCAACTTATACCACCACATCTGTCAAGTACGATTTCTTTCCGTTATTCAAGACCCGAAACAAAATAATTAATTACCAATAGTTAAGTAACTGTTTTTTTTAAATTGATTCTTGTGTTGTCCGGTAAAAAATAATTCTACAAAATTTCAGCTTAATCCGAAATTGAATGTGGGGGGAAATAACGTGTTCAAACTTTTTACCAGACAGACAGACAGACTGAGTTGATATAAGCTTTGCAAAAGGAACTAATCACTAAGTTGAAGACGCATGCATTTCGGCATGTTTTTCGATTTCTCTTTATTTGGCTAATAGTCTACATCACATGAATACGTTGTCTACGATTATTCTTAACTTCTACTTTTAAAATAGCATTAATATTTACTTCTAAACAGAGAAACTGAAAACATGTTGCCACCTGTAGGCACATGCACAATCAGAATTACATGATAAAGTCTCCGTTAATAAGTATACTTCATTACTCTGAGTCATTTTGAGACACAATAGAATGTTTCAATTCATTGACTTGGTAGGTCAAAGATCGTTCAGTCTTTTTGGACAAAATCACTAGACTGAAACGAATCTTTGCGCCTCACTTGGCAATATGACGTTTTTAGTTAAAGCATTTACATAGCCACAGGTAAGAAGCCATGAAATCTCATTACATATTTAGGCCTACATATGGGAAAAATAATTTCGGTGTTCGAACCAATCAGTTCCTAACCAAAAATTCTAGAACGAAATATGTCCGAGAATCAAGGTACCACTGTATGCTAAATATTTAAATAGATCTAATTCTTTAAGATATTTTTATTTTATTTAGCCTAAATCTTGAATTTCTTACATATGGCTGGCTTCACAGATTTAATGTATAGTTAGTAGGCGTGTAACAACACAGGTTAATATAAAAATTCTAATATAGGCTAAATAGAGAACAGCTCAGATCAGATGATGCAGTAAGGCCATATAATACCATCACTAGCATCACAATGCAATATTTTTTAAATTAACATTTGTTTTATACATTCCACCTGCTCCCCCCTACCCGTCCCAATTTTCACATTTTGTTTAGCATGTTTTGAATATTCCATCACAAATGAAGATTATTAATATCGTAGCTCCCTAAGGATGGCAGCGTTCAGGGTTGGAACCCGGGACCATGGGGATGACAGTCCAGAGCGCATAGCGAACGACCAGGTAGTCATTCATCGACTGATTGATCACATTCTTCACAGAAAGAGAGAGTGAGAGAGAGTGAGAGAGAAAAAGAGAGAGCGAGGGAGGGAGAGAGAGGCAGAGAGAGGGAGAAAAGGAGAGAGACAGAGAGAGAGGCAGAGAGAGAGGCAGAGAGAGAGGCAGAGAGAGAGGGGGAAAAGGAGAGAGACAGAGAGAGAGGCAGAGAGAGAGGCAGAGAGAGAGGGGGAAAAGGAGAGAGACAGAGAGAGAGGGAGGGAGAGAGAGGCAGAGAGAGGGAGAAAAGGAGAAAGACAGAGAGAGTGGCAGAGAGAGAGGCAGAGAGAGAGGCAGAGAGAGAGGGGGGAAAAGGAGAGAGACAGAGAGAGAGGGAGGGAGAGAGAGGCAGAGAGAGGGAGAAAAGGAGAGAGACAGAGAGAGAGGCAGAGAGAGAGGCAGAGAGAGAGGGGGAAAAGGAGAGAGACAGAGAGAGAGGCAGAGAGAGAGGCAGAGAGAGAGGGGGAAAAGGAGAGAGACAGAGAGAGAGGCAGAGAGAGAGGCAGAGAGAGAGGGGGAAAAGGAGAGAGACAGAGAGAGAGGGAGGAAGAGAGAGGCAGAGAGAGAGGGGGGAAAAGGAGAGAAACAGAGAGAGAGGGAGGGGGAGAGAGGCAGAGAGAGGGGGAAAAGGAGAGAGACAGAGAGAGGGGGAAAAGGAGAGAGACAGAGAGAGGGAGGGAGAGAGAGGGAGGGAGAGAGAGGGAGGGAGAGAGAGGGAGAGAAAGAGAGAGAGAGAGGGAGGGGAGATGCATACAGAGAAGTGGTGTTCATATAAGGCTCTTTTAAATAAACGCACGCACCCAAACCGTGTCATATTTTTTAGAAGCTTATTAAAATGTTCAGTTTATTTCTTGTACAAAACAAAATCAGTTGCGTCAATGTCACTGTGACACCAACACAATCCTTAACTTCTGGCTGTACACGCTTATCTTTTTCCAGATCAATAATCGATTTACAATCGATTTAGCTCCAATACATCCTACAATCTGGACCTGTTGCGCATATCGAAATCTAACAGAAGGCCTATCACGGTTCAACAGTCATGGTTGACACTGAATATTAAATCTACAACATAAATTAGTGGTGTTAAGGAAAGAGATCAGCCATAATATTTTAACAATCACATAAAAGCACGGTAACGACTACCCGACTAATTAGTACCTAGGCGCTAGACTAAAGTTTGTTTCAGTCTAATGATTTTGCCCAAAATGTCTGAACGACCTTTGACCTACCAAGTCATTGAATTGAGACATTCTATTGTGTTGCAAAGTACAAGTTGAGACATGCCCGCAGTTGGTCTGTATATACAATCACTAGCGGATCCAGAACTTCGGAGTGGGGGGGGGGGCGATTTTTTTCCAAAGCCGAACCCTAACGCCCAGTAAACTCTAACCCTAAGCATAAACGCGCTTACAATATATATATATATATATATTATACTATTATAATTAATGGCAAACTTATGCTTAGTATGAAGTCATTAATTATGAAAATTATTACAATAATCTATAGAGCGCTGTCACATCCGATATTTAATTAAAGGAGATTTAAATTTTAAATAATGGGTCATGGTATATTCATATACAAATGGTACATTCATATACAAATCGCGTTTTTTGAGAATGTACTTGGAGGAAGCAAGAGCTTTTCACATTAAGTAAGTGCCTCTCTAACAGTTCTGCTTTCTCTTATCTTTTAATGGAATGGGTACCTAAATCAGCCAGAAAAAACAACGATTTAGCATATTTTAAGTCACAGATCAACATGCATGACTAGATTGACACATGAAATGCGTAAGACTTAACAATCTTATTTTTTGAAGAAACGTCTGTAATCTATAAGTAATACCAAAAAGCTTCAAACTCATTAGGCTGCTATTGTTTTGTTTATAGTTTTCAGACTACATACATGTATAAATAGAATACATTATGTAATCCTACGAATGCATACATCTAGTTTTCGATGCGTTATCTAACTTTATATATTTTATAGAGAATTAGGCTTACACCTATAATATAACACATGGTCGTAGCCAGCAGGAGAGGGTCTTCAAACCATCACTTGCTTCAGACCTCATTGTATGAAAGGGAAACTTTACTTACTGCCCCAGTGCAGCCAACTTAGGCAAACTACAGTCACCAAATTTCATGAGCGTAGCCAAAAGGGGTTTTGTGGTTTCCCTTCCCACTACAATACAAAAACTAAAGCATTTTACCATTGTCTACCAGTCGCTGAACTCCATAACAGATTTGGTTTTTGAATTTTTTTAGCGGAAGAGTAGCGGGCTAATTGCACTGTAGATACCTCAGAATATGCATTTTTAAAGCTTAAAATAACTGAAATAATACTTGGTTCCGGGGTACGCGCCGGACCCCACTGGGGAGCTCACAGCGCTACCCTGGACTCCCTAGCTGCCCTTTGGCGGTGTGTACTATCTTTTCACTAATTATAGGAAGAGAGTATTCTAGGGTGCATATATATATAAATTGCGGAGTGGGGTAAAAATCCCCCCAACCGAAAATATATGACATGCCATTTGTGGGCCGGTTTATATGGTAATGCTCGTGCCGATTTTGATTCCCAGTCCGCCCCTGGTAGAAACATAATATAAAAATGATATTGTAATTCAACTAATTTTGTTCACAAACTATGATTTCTAATTAAAAGTAGAACCGCCCGCCCCCCACTCAAAGGGTTTAGGTTGAATGGGCTACAGATGTATTTGCCCCCCCCCCCCCCCAATAGGCTAACAGGGGAACAACATAATATAAAGATCGGTTAAAATATCAATAACAAGTTTTAATTATATAGATATTTCATTGATTCCGTTGACAAGCTGTGATTTCTACAAATAAATTAAACCGCCCCCCCCCTCGAAAGTTTATGGTGGGGTGGGGGGGGGGCTGGATTGATGCCATCGCCACCTTCCCATCCCACCAAATCGGCCAACATACTTAAGGGAGGCGAAATAATCTAAAAATAGGTTGAAATATAAATAATTAATATATATTATTAACATAACTAATAAATTCGTATACAAATTGTGTGATTTCTTTACTAAAAGTCGTCCGTACACCCCCCGTTTCGGGGGGGGGGGTCGGCCGAGTGGGGGGGGCGATCGCCCCTAACGCCCCTTCCCTGGATCCGCCAGTGTATACAATACATATATATAATCATAATTTAAAAGTAGAGAAAAAGAATGATGGTAGGTCACTTATCAATATGCTGTAAATTATTTGTCAAAATGAAACTGAACAAAAGAAATAGGCTATAGGCATAATATTTTTTAAAAATCTGAACTTTACATTAATTCAGCTAGTTATCCCGAGAATGAAGTTGCGTTACTTCCTGGTAATAAACTCAGTTTGGAGGATATAACATTTACTTTTTTATGCTTCAAAACTCATTTTCTACATGGCTTTTGAAGATACCTGACACCGATTACAAAAACAGACACAAAAACTCCTTTGTTCCCCTTGCAATTAAAACAGTAATGCAGTTTCACTCTCATAGAGAACATTTCGCAATTAATATTTGAGTGAAAAATTTTGTTTTCAAGAGTTATTTGTTTTGTTGTTGTTGTTTTTTTTTTGGTGTAGTGCACAAACTGTAAAAAAAATTTCCTTATGGATAATAAAGATTATTATTATTAATGCTGTGGTCCCTGACAGTCCCTGCACTACGAGACCCACTAAAACTTCCGTCCAAATAGCAAGATAGAAAGAAACATGCTAAAAAGCAAAAAGGGAAAAATAAGTATCAAGCGTGCCGAAAAACGTTGAGCAAATTAAAGCAAATTACACACTCAAAATTCTATGAGCGTAATCAAGGAAGGGTGGGGGGGTAGTTTAACCCCCGCCCCTCCAGAGGGGTTTAAAGCTAAAAAATTCCTCTTCAATATAAAAAAAAAATCAAATAGTACACTCAAAATTCTATAAACGTAGCCAAGAGGGGGATTTTGAGTTTAAAACTTCCTCCTACAGAATGCTTTAAGTTTAAAACCCCTCCTGATGGTTTTATAGCTATTGTAATGAATCTATAGTTGGACGCTTTTATAAGTGATCTCCAGCTGTCTCGTTCTGAATCCGGATGCAACCAGGTGCTCTCTTCTATGTCAGCTAAGGCAAGCTGGTCTTTAAAGCGTTTCCGTGGGGCACCTCAGTTACGTCAATCAATAGGAAATCCACTGCCGAGTACAGACGCAAACGGCGAAAAGAACATTTTAATCGACCACCGTCGGACAATGATTATGCCTGGCCTGATGTGGCAAAATATGTAGGTCACAGCTGGAACTGCGTAGCCACGGGAAATACTGCACTCCTCATTAATCTTCGGACTCGAAGACAAGCCTTATTATTATTATAATTATGTTAGAAATGAACGAAAATTCATTCTCTGGCGCTGCCAGGGTCAAGTTTCGCTAAAGAGAAACAATTCATCGTAGTCCCTTTAACAGTTTCTACTGAGGAATTTTCTGGTGATGTGGCAGGTCTGCAGCAGTACCGCTCTCTGACAGGCAACGATGATGTTCCTAGGAATGTTAAGGGCCTTGAAGGTGTCTGTGAGGTCAGTTGTTATTATCCCCTCGGTTGATATAACAATGTGGTATATTGTTATTTTGGACAATTTCCTTAGGCGCTTAATCTCCAACCCTACCCCATATTTTCTTTGTTTTTCTATCTCAGTTTTTCTTAAATTATAAGACAGTGGTATGGCGATGTCGATAATGGTAGTGGGTTGTTGTTTTTTTATCAACGAACAGAAGATCTACCGTTTTGTCGGTCAGGATAGACCTATCCCAGTACAGCACATGTTCAGTAGACTATTATTATTATTATTATTTATAGTTTGACGCATAGAAATTGGGACTAATCCGAATAACGGAAAAAAAGACTAACTTCATCACTGCTTCGGACAAGACGTGTTTTTAAGGTCTAGCGACATTGGACTGCGCCCTTCTTTTGGAGGCACAGAACACTCTACAAGACAGCCATCAGACGTTACATACAGCTGGAGTTACTTCGTAACCCAGACCTAATGCATGACAGCATGGGAATGAAGCTGGTAGGTTAGAACTTGGAATCATTAAAACACCGATAGTCCGAAGCGCATACCATACGTCTTGTCAGGGCTTGCCATCTTAAAGGACGTGGGTCGATTTATTACCGAGCTTCTATCAGCTCACTCAGCCTCACAAAAAATTTACACGTAATTTTCTCCCATTTCCCATTCTGTGATAAATTTGCACATTTATTCACTGCCGATGACAACATATTAATCAACCAAAAAATGTAACCAATTAGTTTATCATTTGGGGGCGCGGTGGTTGAATGGTTCCGAACCTGGCATCCTGGGTTCAAATCTCTGTGAAGACTGGGATTTTATATTTCAATTTTTAGGGCGTCCACCCAACTCTAGTATTCATTGTTAATTACAACACATTAATCAATCAAAAACATTAGACAATTTAATAATTCTGGTTTCTATAGAGACAGGGAGTAATGAAGAGAAGTTGATTATTCTCTAAAATTAAAAGAAATTTCCATAAATCAAATAAGAACATAAAACTAAAATGTTATTTAACCTTGGTTTGGCCAATAATAGAATATGCATCCACCGTGTGGGACCCCTCAACTCAAGACAACATTAAGAAACTGGAACAAACACAAAATAGAGCAGTGAGATTCATAACAAACGAATATTCACATTTGACTAGAGTAACACCTTTAGTAAAATCACTAAATTTAGAAAGCCTTCAGGATAGAAGACTCAAAAGTAAAGTAGCAATTATACATAAAACACTGAACCATAATCTTCAAATACAAAATTTAATAAAATACTCTGAAAGACACAAAGAAAAAGGCACATTCCTCATCCCATATGCTAGGACAAATTTGTACAAATACTCCTTCTTCCCTAGTGCTATTAGAGCATGGAATGGGTTGCCTGAGCTAGCCAGAAAAACCAGTGACTTGGCAGAATTTAAGTCATTGGTTAATATGCATGACTAAATGCATGTCGCGTAAGACGTAATCATCTTCTTTTTTTGAAGTAACGTCTGTATTATATAAGATATGATAAGAAATTGTTAAACTAATAATAAGCCTTGTCTTCGAGTCCGAAGGTTAATGAGGAATGCAGTATTTCTCGTGGCTAATGGTCAGACTGGACTCTATAGCTTTGGTCGACAGCCAGTCTAGGAGACGGAAACTCCGATATAAAACCTACGACTAAATTGCCGCTAAGTACAGTAGTTAAACTAACAATAGACTATAAAACACTCTTATTGTAAAAGAAATTAAATCCATGACTAACAAGTCAGCCGTTCATCGTGGTGGCTAGAGTTTGAATTCGAACTCAAAAAGCATTTTTTTCTAAATAGATAGAACGAAAACCTCTCCTATACCCTCCCCCCCCCCCCCAAACCCACTCAAAAAATATTGAACCATAACGCACTGAGCATGAATAAGCATGAAAGTTGCGTTAAGCAAAAACAAGTAATAGTATATATTTTTTTAAACAATCATTTTAAATATTTTACTTGTGTTATATCTACAACCGATATACCCTTCAGATTATTTAACTTACTTTCTTCGGCACCAATATTACATTCATATGATATGTTGTTTACCTGTGGGAGAAGAAGAGTCGATAGGTAAAATTACACTACAGTCTTACAAATAGGCTAAAGGTGTAATAATCAATTAATTAGCGTGAACCTGTCATTGATCGTTTCGTCGGGAATAAGGTTAGTACACTTACTAGCTTAGTGAGGAATGATCTTTTTGTCTCTAAGACAATGAAAGAAACTAAAATGTCACTAAACAATCACTTTTAGGAGACACAACACTTTTGACATAAAAAATAATGTTGTCAAATGGATATCGACATTTTCAAGACTAAATGATCATTGGTATAATCATATATGGTATAATCTATAACAATATTTACATTGGGATTGTTTGGTAGTTCTTGTCATGTGTTGTTTTTATTTTAGTGTTGTTGTTTTTTTTTTTTTTGCTTGTCAATTAGTTTTCTTTTTCATTAAAATTAAAATATAAGCTTTAAAAAACTAAAAAGACATGTTACACAAGAACCATTTCGATCATATTGTGTTTCAGTCATAGTTTCTTGTGAATAGTTCTGACGGAACTTTCGGTTCCTGATGTTTATTTGTATTGATAAGAAATGTCAATGATAGCAAAAAGGTTTGAAACAGTCGATGCTCCAACCATACATGTCAATGTATCTCTTTAATAATTGGGTGGCTTGGAAAAGAAAGAGAGACAGAGACAGGGAGAGAGTGGGGGGGGGGGGGGGGGGGGGGGGGGAGAGACAAGAAAAATTTTAAAACATTTGGATAATTCTAACTCTTTATGTTGTTGAAATAAGAGCTATAATGTGCGTGTGTGTGTGCACGTGTGTGTGTGTGTTTATTACTGTTAATGAATAAAATATTTTAATAGGCTGCACATTTATTATTATTTATTTTATTGTTGTTGTTTTTTTGTTGTTGTTTTTTGCCATTTGGGAAGTAGAGTCAATAGTTGTGTTGGTCTCATTGAGAACGTCTATTATAATTATAGGTCTCTTATGATATTATTATGTTAAGGGCCATGTCCAACTCCGACACGCGGCTCTGGCATACGTATTAGGGATATGCCAAATTAAAAATATTCCATAGGCAGCCTAGATCTATTAGACATGGGTATTATATCTATACAAGGTTAGGGCCTAAAGAGGAAAGAGATTTAGATTTTTTTTACGTATTTTTTAAAGTCAGATCCAATTGATATGGTGGGGGAGCGGGGAGACTATAGATACTACAGATATGGAAATAGAATATAGCTAGAGATATCGATAATATAGATATCTGAGACATAAATATTTCAGACCAATTTTAGTAGGTAAGCTACCTAGATATTAATACCATAGATAATGAAACGCAGATATAGAAAGCGGAAGAGAGAACCCTAGATCATAAAGATAATTTCACTCTGAATATAGATCTACCAATATTGGAAATAAAATTATAATTCTCAACATACCTACAATGGAGAAGAGATCTATATGCCTGGTCGTAAAATATGCCTTTCGAACCCTGCCCTTATCCATCCTCTGCCGTCCTGGAGAAGGTTTGGACTAGGAATGTTTGGAAACTTTAAACAAAAAATCTAAAATATAGACCTTGGACCTAGAGTTATATTATTGTTTATGATAAAATAAGAGCATTTTCCCACCCTAACACTGCCTATATTGCATTATAAAGCCGTAAGCTTCTGACAGATCAATGAATGCGCATCAATCTTATTGTAGGCCTAATTTAGCGCTTATCTTATAGCCTAACAGACGTTCCTTCATTAAAGAAGATAATTACGCCGGCGTGTACCCATGTGTTAATCTAGTCGACCATGTTAATTAGACTTAAACTCTGCTAAACTCATTGGTTTTCCAGACTGATTCAGTCAATCTGTTCCATGATATAATGTCATTAGCGAAAAATTTAAGGAGCACTTGTACAAATTAGACCTAAGTTCTTGCAGATAGAATAACAAATGTGCCTTTGTGTATTTCTGAGTAATTATACGTTGTTGTTTTTTTTTTTGTTGTTTTGTGTGTGTGTGTGTGTTTTTGTATTTGTAAGTTAGACATTATTTCGGTAATCTCTGTGCATTACTTTTTAGTTTTCTGAGCCGAAGTGTTTCGAAATTTTTTTGATTTTACTTATGGTGTTACTCTGTGTGAATATTCGTTTTGGTTTGTAATAAATGTCACGGCTCTAGTTTGCTACTGATCTATTTTTTTTGTGTTTTTGTTTTGTTTAGTTGACGCATATTCCAGAATTACTCCAACCAACTTTAAATAGCCTTTTAGTTATAGGCTATGTTCTTGTTTGTTTTGTAAAATGTATTTTGCTTAGCCTATAGCGTGTAGCCAATGCTACATTAGGCTATGCATATTGCTCTATACATGACATAAAATTTAAAAAAAAAACTTCGAGTAGGTGTATTGTAATTCAATATTGTTTTTATTACCGTTATGGAACAGTCGAACTTATTCTTGCAATCGAAAGGCTCAGTAGAAGCCGAAGTCTCGCTCCTGGTATAACGGCCCACAAGTTTAGTCTCGGCGACACACAGACTGAGGACAAAGATAAGAAATCCTTGTGCTGTCATGATTGCACGATTTAACGAATGTCAAACTGTTGAATTAGTCCGAGCGTTGCCATTTCCACAAACCACTTTTCTCTGTGAAATTCTTTGCATTGTTATTTCAAAGTAATTACCTATTTTACCTTTTGATATTTATGTCAGTAATTTCTGTAAAGCGTGAACTGTAATAACAGAACGTAATTACAAACAAGTGTGTCTTTAAAGAATGTATCATCGTACCTTCTACACAAGTTCTACTATTGAACTGCAGTCTAGCTACTGCACAGTCGATCTATTGAGAAACACGGGGGCCGTTAACGATTTTATTGGACTATAATAAAATGGGTTCGATATTTTCAAAACCTGCTTTTATAGTAAGCTACAACCAGGGGCATCCACTCTCGGGTCATTTCGTGTTTACATTCTTTTTAGGTTGCGAGCTCACATAATCGTACGATAGTTTACCCGTGTCATGTACATCTAAAACCTATAATTTTTTTTTTATAGATCTATAGGTATAGGCAATCGCAATGCCAAAAATAATTATTAGAAAACAAGTAGTTACTATAGACTTAATAGAGTCTAATAGACTAACATTATAATAATATATTATATAATTTAATTATAATATATTAAATATAGTATTATAGACTAGTCTACTATCTTGTCTATAGCCAGTTTTTTAGGGCACTTGTGACTTAGTTAGGGTTAGGCCTATTCACTAACTATAGTATAATTCAGTATTACTATTTAGTATTACTTTAGACTTAAGTAATATTACTATATAATCTATATAATAACTATATAGACTCTATAATATTATATTAATATAGAATCTTATCTACTACTATTTACCAATCTACTACTACTAATAATAAGAATCAATAGAATAAGAATCTATTACTAGTCTAGTCTTCTAGATCTATTGAAGAATAAGAGCCTAAGTAAAAAACTTTAAAAAGAGCCAATACTGAATACTAGAAATCTAGATCTAATACTTTTACTAATAGATCTATCATCTAGACTCTAAATCTAGTTTAATTATTTTTTAAGTCAATTAAGATTATCATAATAAGACAGTAGTCAATCTAGACTATTTGAAGATAGATCATAGATCTAATCATAATCAAAATTTAAAATCTAGACTGATCTAGATTAGAGTAAATTAGCCAGCCAGGTGTCTAGTTTATTGTTACTTACTAGATCGGTAGATCTAGTCTAGCTGTACATAACATTATACATAGATCTAACAAAATTACAAAGGAACATTCTTAAACTTAGTCTAGATAGTGAGTAGACAATAACTGTCTTAAAAATCAACATGATCAAATGTATATTGCTCAGTGAATTCCATCATACACAAGGTCCTAAAATTAGTCACCAGGTCTCGTCTAAATATATAATATAGATTTTAGTTAAAAATTGTAATTTAGTCTGTATTTATGTGTCAATCTAGTCATACATGTTAATAATTGACTTAAACTCTGCTAGGTCATTGGTTTTCCTGACTGATTCAGGCAATTCATTCTATTCTCTAATGGCACTATAGAAGAAAGAGCACTTGTATGAATTTCTTCTGGCATAGGGAATAAGAAATGTGCCTAGATCTAGATCAGTGGTTCCCAAACTTTTTTTGTTGATTTGTTGTTCATCATCTTCTCAATATCAGGTCAAAGAGAGATTTTGTGGGTGTACTCTGAACTTTTTCTTTAACTCTTTCTCTCCTAATCGACGATACCATCGTTGATTTTGACCTCATTAAATTAAATTAATGTTTAATTTTTAAACTTGACCTTGAACTATATAAAAAGAACATGCATTTCCCTTTAATTCTATATCAAATACAACATTTTCTGATAACCAACAACAAAGGTATTGAAGCCCAATCATAACAGGGTGAGTGAAATTGTAATGAGCAAAATGAAGAATTCCTTCCAAAACGTGGAAAAATAATTACGGAGAGAAAGAGTTAAGTGTTTGAAAGTTTTGCAAACCTTAAACTTTTTATCAGGGTGGCTTCATCTCAAATGATCTTCCAGATTAACTGGTTTCATAGGATCATAAAAAATTGCACATTAACACTTGCTTGTTTAACAAGGAAGCAATAAAGTTCAATTTCAAATACTTAACGCTGTACAGGCTACATTTCTTTTGGTTAAAATCATAACTAGACAAAATTTCACTATTTAAAAATAGTTATTAAATTAAATAAAATAATTTTTCATTAAATCAGCAGGATAAACATTTTAAGGATTTTCTAAGGAACAATCATAAATGTGTGTGTGAAAAAATTCCAATTGTCAAAATTAAGGTCACGACATGCTGAATCGATGCTTTATCGTAGACCCCAGTCCACATCTCATAGACCCCCAATTCCCTTTTTAACTTTCGTAGACCCCTTATAAGTCTTCGTAGACCCCTGGGGGTCTATATAGACCACTTTGGGAATCACTGATCTTGATGACTAGATCAAGTCCATTGTTAAAATTGTAGACCCTAGACCCTATTTAATTTAGATCAGTGTTTATCAGACTGTTGGGTTGGGGTATGGGGTCTGCAACAATATCAACTCAAAACATTTTGAAGAATTTCAAAATGTCTCTGATTATATGGTTCTTCTCAACTTTCTTGTGCCAGAATGATTGAAATTCCTCAGACTCTTGTACCTCGTTATGTTGACAACATTTGTGTGACCAAAAAAAATGGTCAGCAACAAGATGTCTTTAAACTTTACACATGAAGAAGATCTTAAAACAATCATCTCATTAAAGATGTTTGTGCACTATATGTACCTTGAATGTCAATCACATAATATTATTGACCAGTGCTGCTTCCTTATTAATTAGACTTAATTGAACCCTAAACTTTTTTTTTACTAGGATGAATAGTGCGCACTGATTGAGAGAAAACACTTCAGTATGTCTTTTAGGCATTGTCTTTTCTTACTTCTAGTACAAGGGGTTGATTCCCTTGCTGAATGAAGGGAAAACCTTCCAATTCTATGTCCAGGAAAAGCTTTTTCTTGTATATATACTAACTATAGTAAAAATTCATCATATAAATTTCAAATGTAAACATAAAACATAAGTCTTAATATAAATAACAAAATAAAACCTGAAAATTATGATGGAATTATGTTAAATTTTTCATTACATTCTTAAAACCTTGCTGGACCTCACTGCAGGAGCATATAGTGCTCCCCCTCGTCCCCAGCTCTTAAAAAGAAAGGGGGCACAAAAAATGTGTCTTTTTAGGTGGGGAGACTGGTAAAAGTTTGAGAAATACTGATTAAGATGTCTGCCTCTAGATCTAGATCTAAATTAAGATGTAATATTTATCAGATCTAGAGCTAATTCAGATTAGAAGACTATTAGTGGTTAAGACTCTATGACAGCGGTTCTCAACCTTTCTACCTCCGCGACCCCCTATCACAACTTTTCACTAGGAGGCGACCCCCAACCATACCAAAAAAAAAATTGTCATAGGTCTAGGTCAAAGTGATTTAGCTAATGTTATAAAATGGTTATCAAAACTAATATCTATGATGTTAATTTAATAGTTAGAAACGTATCATATATATTTAGTGTAAAATAAATTAGTGCTTACATTTTTAAAAAAGTATATTTTATGATTTTCATTTATTGATTTTTCTATTGCGTGTTTATAATATTCACGTAACATACATAATTTACAATTTAAAAAGTATTACTTATCATGGAAAATGTGGCCACAGAAATAACAAACATGCCAACGTTAGTGCGAAAGTTGAGCTTATTTTTATTTCACTAGGTTAGGAATTCACATTTTCTGCATCAAGTTTATTTCTTTTTTAGACTCGATAACTAACAAGCAGAAAAAACATGTTTCTTAAACATGAACACTCATCTAGAACAGAGTGACTGCAAACAATTGATCCAGAATTTTGTAACTGACATTGAAGAGAAATATTTAGATGCATTGCTATTGACGTTGCTAATATATATGTCGATGAATAATACAGTGAATTAGGATGAATTCTTATGGGGACTCATTCTGTACCAATCATAGAACCTCCAGACCGACATTCAAGCATACTTAGAGCACCATCTGTGCAGATGCCACAATTATTTTTCCAAGAAGTCTTTTACTTTTTCAAATTTAACCAACTTTGTCAATTACATCACGCAGGTAGAGGTCGTTTAAAGAGTTTTGCATTGAAACTAATCTTTGAAATCACCATTATGTATACCGGTATATCTTAAGTATACCGGAACTAGCAATTGTGAACAATTTACAACGACTGTGGATTCATCAAGCTGGTTGCTAAATATTGTATAAGAAGCAGATATCATTTCATTAATAATATCAGAAGACATGTCAACTAATCTCCTGTAAATAGTGGCATTATGTATGCAAATTACACTAAATTTATTAATAAATTTGACTCCAATCATATCTTTGGCCACTGACAACAACTGCTTGGTAGTGGTGTGAGGTTTCAGAACTCTGGCGATTCTGAGAGCCACCAAACAAGAAGATTCATAGGCTGATATGTTTGAATTGTGGTACTTGCATCTGAGTCTAACTAAACTACTGTATGTCGTAATCGGCAAAGTTCGGACGTTTGTTCGACCTCAATACATACGGCAGAGAGAACTTCATTACAAGCTTTGCATCAGGTTTCTGCTTAAACTATACCGCAAAAAGAAAATTGTCATTCTCGTTCTTTTATTAACTTTCTTTTATTCGAATTCTGTGTTCATGAGTTGTTACATAATGAACATTTTTTCCATTGACTATAATACGATGGCCTAATATTAATTGAATTTTCTTCACGACGTGATTAGATCTTCACCAAAGAAATGTTTGATCCCACAATGATGTTTCGATGCATTGATAGACAGTACATTTATTTGTTGAAAAATATATTTTGTAACAACAATGATGTGGTCTGTAACATCGATTTTTAAATGACAATTATAAAAAAAAGAAACACAAAGAACAAATAAATAAAACATGTCTACTATCAAACAAGGATGTTACATTCACTAAAAGTGCCCTCTGTATTGTCTTGCAATATGTGTATGTTTATATTTGTCACCGCCACTTTTTTTTAAAATTGAAACTTGACGATCGTTTCTAAATTTATTTGGTAATAATGCTATTTGAGTAGTATCTTATCTCTATTATTCACACTACAAATCTATATCCACTAT
Organism: Biomphalaria pfeifferi; assembly: GCA_030265305.1. NCBI lineage: Eukaryota > Metazoa > Mollusca > Gastropoda > Planorbidae > Biomphalaria > Biomphalaria pfeifferi. The sequence continues at coordinate 3,336,116 of JASAOG010000018.1, read as the reverse complement.
GGTACAACATAAGAACATAACAACAAAAAACAACTTCCGATTAAAAAAATTTCAATTCCCCCCCCCCCCCCCCCCCCCCCAATTTTCTGATGGTCTTAGGCGACCCCTGGCAAATGGTCATTCGACCTCCAAAGGGGTCGCGACCCACAGGTTGAAAGCCCTGCTCTATGAAATATAAAAAAAAATAATATCATAATTGTTTCCCTTGTCTAGATCTATTTATATTTTTAAATCCAGAAAAAGGTTTATAACTCACTTTTTTTTTAGTTGCCATTTCTTTTTAAAAACGTGGTGCATATTATATATAAGATTAAAGAGTTGTTTGTTTTTTTTTCAATTTTTCAAAGGAGGATGGTAGGGGGGTGCACTTCCAACACTCCATTTGTTATTCATAATTCTGCACATTTTCCAATAGGTCTAAAAAAAAAACAATGATGTTACTAACACATAAGTTGTTTCACTGGAATAACATAAAGTTTACAGATTGTCTCATTTTCATTGTCCATAACACTTTCACTCTGATTGTCCTTTTATCTTGAAACTATTGTGCATAAGAATCTTCATTGTAAATGCATGCAATCTACAAAATACCCCCTCCCCACCCCCATATCCACTAAAATGTTCTACATTGGTCTTTGATATTTTCATTAATCAGGATCAAAGCAAAACTTTTCCCTGACTTATTTAATTATTTATAAATATTTTTTTTTCAGGTTCCCCAAGAACATGTTTCAAAGGAAATGTTCGATGCTATCCAACAGTATATTATTACTAAACCAGAACTTCAAAACAGAATCATTACTTTGTAAGTATATCAGTCTGTATTTATTTTTCAGTATCATCATCATCTCCTGTTCCTTGACTTTTGTCGTAGTGGTGCTATGACTCTTCACGCAACCAAATCTCTCCACTTTTCCCTGTCAGCAGCTGCTCCTAGCTGGAGATGAAGAGAAAGGCTGGCCCATTCTTTTACGTTGTCCAGCCAGCTTTTCTTTGGTTGATGATTTTAATAGTATACGGATCTCATATCTCTTGAAAAGCTTCAATACTCAAGACTGCTTTATTGATCCTTATAAAAATTTGTTGGTGATTCCAAGGATTTCATATAAAGATAACACAACAGAAACATACACATAAATAGAACAGACACAACATAAAGAGTGCATTTAGCGACTACACACAAGCATCTTGGTCCTTTTCATGTTTCCTGACATGGTAGTGTTGTGCATATGATTTTTAGGCCCTTTTTATAATGTTTTCTAAGTGGTGCAACATTCCAGCATGCAAACCGCACGACCGCAGCCATCCATCCAGTGTTAACTCCTAAAGCTTTTTTTTCTAATTTGGGTTTACCTGCAAGGCAACTGAGGTTTAGATTTAGAATTTTTCTTCATCTATGTGTGTGACAAGACTAATGAGGCCCTCATGCTTGAATACTGAACTACCAGTAGTTGACAAAATGTCAAAATAATCAACTTGTATACGTTTTGAATAAAACATTGTGATAACACACATATGCTATTGTCCAACTTCATAAGTAGAATACAAAACACATTCCTTATCATTTTTATTTTATTTGCCTTTGAAACATATAGCACATATAGTTTATACCATTTCTATTCCTTTTTTTTTAACATTGTCACATAACATATTATAACTGTCTTGATATAAAAAATTTACAAAATGAAAAAAATCATATTAATTGTTATAGCTGTTATAATCCATGTTATTTCTGTTTGTTTTTTCAATTTTAAAGGACAAGCTTTGGCTGTAAGTTTGTTGGCTGCCCTGTCTGTATTGACAACTCCAAATATCAACGCAATGCATTTATCTTCAACATATGCTTTGTGTTCAATGAAGGCTCCAGCTCCACACCCTACTGTTCAGTAGTGAAGAAACTGGCCAGCTATTTAACACAACTTGAGGTTCTTGACTCTATGACGCTAAATGTATTTATTACAATGGAATTCAGTGGTTAATATGCTTTGGTATATTCAGAGGTTAAATCTGATCACCCATTATCTAATAGTATGCCAATAGAGTCCCTTGTTAAAGTGAAGTGATGACAGAATGCCTCTTTAGAAATTTATATACAGTTTAATCCTTCAAGCACAAACCATCAACAGATTGAACATAAACCATTAGCACACAATGTAGCTTAATGTCAATAATAGATTCACAAACGTAGACTTCACATAAACTTGAAACATATTGACTGAACAGACTGATTTTTCAAACATTGAAACAAGCTCCTTTCCTATATAAGTTTTCAATCGGAAAGTTTCAAGAATGTACTCCTAGAGGAACAAATTATTTCCCTTTCTTTAATTTACATTTCTGCATAGAAGCGTGAAGTTTGAGAAGTCATTGTATAAATAAATTTTCTGTTTACATTTCTCTAGGGACCTTGACAGGTGCACCATGTGACTGTATTGCTTATGGGATATGGTTATTTAGTGATATAACACTTGTCTGTTGGACATATCCATATGAGACCATCCTGTCATATTGGTACCAAACAACCCTCAGGAATACCATATTTTCTCACATATAACCCAAAGGCTATGCAAAGTATGCAAAAGTGCTGGGTTTACATATTTAATTGTATTCATAAACATAGCTTAATGGAATCTATTGACATACTGGTAAGTCTTTATAATTCCTATGGATAGTAGGCTGCATGGTTGTGAAATGTACACTGGAAAGCTCATTCTAAACCTCAAGAAAACAAATAGTACCGATATGGCAGAAAATATTTAGTATACTAGTAATCCATTGTGACAAGTTTACAGCAAGTTATGCTTTGCACCTGCTGGGTATATAATTATGCAGTTTGTAAGATTTTGTTTTTACTTATTTTATACTTTGTGTGAGGTATGCATCTCTGTGAGGTATATGCATGAAAATATGGTAGTAAAAGCAGTTGCTTCTTTTATTCGCCTCACAACTGTAGCAAACTGTTCGCAGAAGATATAGGTCAACTTTCTCCACTTATGCTGTAGACCTTAAGGTATCAAAAGAGAATTTATTCACATATTGTACATTAGTAGGAGTATAACATTATAATGAGTCATTACAGCACCCCTATTACAACCCAATCCCATTTATGATAATGATTATTATGAATAAAAAAAAAAGTTCTTAACATTATAAATCAACATACATTTTGGAAATATTATTATTATTACTGTTAAAATATCACATTTACAGGATGAGCACGCCTTTCTATCAAACCCAGAAAATACAGAGAAAGTGTCACAGTTTTTAAAACAAGTTCACACTGATCTAAACACTGAAGGATATTGCAGTATAAATATGGGTACAAATCTTTTGATATCTAAGATATTTTCTGAGCTGTAAGAAATTGATTATATACAAATTTTGTTTTAAAAAATTCACATCTAGAATAGAGAATATATTTTTGATCTGAACCTTTCGGACATGGTTTTATTCCCGTCTCAATGACAATAAGTTCTAGCAATCAGCATTTTAAAAAATAATAGCAGTAGTCTTTTAATTTAATGGTGTTAATCATTTTAGGGCTAAGGTTTTGTACATGGAGTTTTGAATATTTTTGTTAAGCAAAGCAATGTTTCCATATCGCAGACTTGTTATTCTCAACCTTTGTTGTTAATACTTCTCAGGTACATCATGTATTGTTCACCTGAAACGTGCAGCAGTAACCAGAGGGCCCATAACTGTACAAGACCATGATGTCCCAGTACTGATAAAACCAAGAGATGTTGTGATGAAGCATCAGTGGGACCTGACTACTCAGCAGGTCAGTCCAATGAAAAATTCAGTTTGACCTTTCTTAAGGGAACAGTACCAGGGTAAAGAAAGAGAGGCAGACAAAAACTAATGATGGGAAGACAATATCAAAGACTGGACAGACCATCCATTGAATGTGACTCTAATTGTAGCTAATGATAAAGAAATGGAGAGTGATGGTCAACAGATTATGCATGATGCCCCATTGGTCCAAAAGACTAAGAGACAGGTGAAGGTGAACATAAGTCATGGAGATATTTAAGCTGGAATTTGATTTATCAACACCCCAAGATAGAATGTTTCAATAAGATTCAAATATGAAATCCTTTGGTTAATCATTCTGCTCCCATATCTCATTCTGGTGAACTATAGAAACGAATATACTAATATTTTTTTGTATCTGCTATGTTGTTGCTGTTTGTATTTAAAAATAATAAAACTGTCCCTTTTAAATTATAATAATTTATCAAAAAAAAAGGAAATATTGTTTATTGATTATGTACAAAAAAGCTTATATTTCACTAGTCAACCCGTGGCATAGCATACGCCGCTATTTAGTGACATGTGAACACTTCCTGAAAGACACAGTTGTCCAAATGGGGTGGGTTTGGGCTAACAACTGTAAGTGAATGAAAAGAAGGAACTCTGGAGAGAGCAACATACAATTGTCCATGACTGAAAACAGGTTTTGGAAGATGCATGCATATCTTTATGAACGTTTAGCCTTGTGTTTTATTAATAGTCATGGCAAAGGCTAATCTAACAGGGCATTGTCAGTGCATAAAGGTAAAAGGCAAATTTGAATCTGATGGAGTCAGGGATATCCGAGGAACAAGGACAGTTTGTGAGGTAGCAGCTGCGATAGTTTTACACCATTACAATTATATGATGCAGGAATTTTGGCTACATTGAAAGACCTGTTGAATCCACGAATCATATGTGAAGCCATGGCCATGGTTAGGAAACGAAGGGCAATAGGAAGGGGCAAAATCAAAACAAAGCTACAGAAAAAACATGCAACTTTTTGAATGACACCAGATATTAACGTGTGTAAAAAATACACACATAAATGTAGTCAAATAGAGAATGTAAAGAGAAAGATTACTTGTTCTCCCCCTCCCCCCCCCCCTTTTTTTTTTCTGAGCTGTGCTCTCTGTTGGGGTAACTCTAGTCCGAATAGCAGAAATAAAAAAGTTATCTTTCCATGACTTTTTCATCAATGGTTAGAGAGTTGGCATGCGTGCGTGGTGTCCTGCATGGTTGGGCGACTAAGAGAATAATATATATTTATAATAAATATTTATATTTTAAGCTGTAGAAATATTCTAAATAACCTGTTTTATATTATTTCTCAGATACTTCATTATGTTGATGGTGTGTCTCATGTTTTAAAGATTGCAGCAGAAGCTGATGTTGAGTTGAATCTAGTCAAGGCAGACCTACAGAATCTTTTGTAACTCTTTTTCTTTTAATGCCATTCTCTAATAAGCAAAAGCTTTTTGTACTGATGTAGTATGAAGTTAATGAAAGTAAAACACTTAACTTATTCCCTGTTTAAAGACATTTTGCTTAGTATTAGTTAATATTCATGAGACTGTCTTTAATTGGATTTATATTCTGATTGCAGATATTATAAATTATTGGCGCTTGTTCCTATTTTTCAGGTAATCACTAGATCAACTTTTTAAATTCTGTTATGAAGTTACCAATGTTAATTTCAGAAGATTGTAGGGCGTAATTATCTTATTTTTTTGAAGGAACATCTGTAATGTATGAGATAAGATCTTGAGTTTGATATGTAATTGTCTGGCTTATCTATAAACTTTATATCAGAAGTAAACTCCAGGTTGCTAAACTGGTTTATAAATGAAGTTGATTTTACACTTTCATTATCATCTCTTAAAAAATTGTTTAGACTACACCTGTTTCTATTATTTATGCAGTACAAAATAAATAGATCGTTTTTTTCTCTAAACATAATGTGTATCTTTGTCTTTATTTTAAATCTTTTTATATTTTGTTTGTGCAAGATAGGCCTTGATATTGAAAAACTGGGTAGACCTTTTTTAGAATTGGGAAAATAAATAATTGTGTTTGACTGCTTCATGGCACAAGCAAGTGACTTCAGCTTTAATAAATAGTACATTGTGTTTAATAGTTGTTCTATTTGTCATATGATACTTTTTCATTATTTATTTTTTAATGTAACTGACTATCAATCTTTGTTCTTAATGATCTGATAATGTCTAATTTTACAAAAAGCACTTGTCCAAAGAAGAACAATAATTGATTATGTGTGACTCTTTTTCTTTATTTTTGCTATAGGAACAACTTCTTTTATACATGCTTTTTTTTCTGACCTACAGCATGACTCTAATATTTCATCTTTGTAACCTGACCTATGTAATGTAGAATCGCTATAAAAGTATATGCTTATAAACAAACAGATAAACCAATTTTTTTGTGTTACAATTATACATTTGTTTTCCCACAGTATTCCAATGTTTACACTGTGACAAGAGATATTAATACATTTATGGAAGATGAAAGGTTGCAACAAGAATGTATATATTTTGTGGCTAAGTCAGGTAAACAATTACATTATTGGTTGGATTGTCTGATAGATATACAATTAGCAATAGTGTGCTGATTTTGTTTTATTTGAAAATAAAATCATTGTTGTAGAGATATGTACATTTCTTTATCAAATAAGTTATCAAGAATATTGTTTTGTTAATGTTATGGATTTGATCCCAGGACCCTAACTGGTACAGTTCACATTCACTTCTACTTATATAATATTAACTTTTATTTGCACACAAGTGTTGTTTGAGACTTTTGCTTTCTTTTTGCTACATCCGTTTATTTGTTTGCTGTCTTACTCTTACCTGGGGCATGGTGGTCGAGTGATAGCGTACTTGGCTTGTATACTAAGGGGTCTGGAGCTTGAATCCTCAAGAAGACTAGGATTTTGAATCACTGGATTTTTAGAATGCCTGAGTCTTTACCCAACTCTAATGGATGCCTAATATATTTTGGGAAAGTTAAGGCGGTTAGTTGTTGTTCTGGTCACATTACACCTTTGTTGATCATCGGCCAAAGAAAGAGATGAGCTTTACATCATCGCATTACTATAGATCACAAGGTCTAACATGGGTACCTTTACTTTTTATACTTACTTTTCCACTTCATCTTTAGTTCTGTCTGCTCTTAGTGCTGGTTTTATTGGCTTGCACTTCTGTTAGTGACAGATCCACTATAGACATGATATCCTCTCTAAGACCACTGCAGGAGAAACTCCAAGAAAGAGAGACAGACCCCTATACATCAGGTCAGCAGAAGCGGCCTTTTCAAACCCCTAAGAATAAATTGGTTGTCCTCCCAAACTACTGAAGTTCATTGAATGCTTTTGTGAGGAAACAAATGTACAGTGAAATTCAATGGAGCCTAATCAGCACCTTTTGAGGGCAGTGGTATCAAGCGGGATCTGTACTCGCACCTACTCCGTTTGGCATATTCTTCTCCCCCCTACTGCATTGTGCTTACAACGACATCAATGAAGGTGTATTTGTACACACTAGATCCTCTGGAAAACTCTTTAATGTATCCAGATGATGCAGCTATTGTGGTTCATTCTGCTACTCAGCTTCAGACCCTGATTGACAAACTATCTGCTACTTGACAGAAGTTTGGCTTAAATATTAGTCAAAGCAAGACTAAAATACTAGTTCAGAACACAAATACTGCACCTGGCCAATCACTGAAAATTGTTGACTGTTTTTGTTATCTTGGCTCCATCACATCCAACTATGTTTTACTGGATAAGGACATCAATAACAGGCAATGAACACCATGTCACGGCTGCAGAAAAGAGTATCGGACAATGCCTTGCTGACTAACAATAAACCTAAGGTGGATCTTTAAAATAATGTGGCAATATAAAATAACCAATGAGGAACAGCTCCAAAAAGCAGAGAGCCAGGACATCAGCGCTTTCATCAGTAGCTGGCTTGGTCATGTTCATAGAATGCCACAAGGTCGACTTCTGCAAGATATTTTGTACGGTGATCTAACAGAAGGCAGGAGATCCTTAGGTCGTCCACTTTTAAGGTATACTGATGTATACAAACTTGACATGAAGTTCTTCAAAATAAGCACTAACAGTTGGGAAAAAATGGCACTGGATAGATCCATATGGAGAGCAAGCATAAATAAAGGGTCCCAGATTTCAGATGCCATACACAACAGTAGGAGAAAGAAAGGTGAAAGTGCAACAGTGCCTGGTGATTACAGATGCCCAACCTGTGACCAGGATTAGGCTCTATTCACACAAGAAGTTGCAAAGGAAAAAAGATTCTCTCTCAAGGCACAAAATGTCACAGAACTTCTATTTGGTAATCAAGCCACTTTATTCTTTGAATTGATATAACATAACTAATTCGTATATCATTGAACATCATCCTTTTGTTCCCAATATACTTACATAAAAACCATGACCATTAAAATTGTGTTAGGTAGTAAAACAAATCATTTTTTTATTGGTGATTACATCCTATTCTGGCTTAAAAGATTGGTTGGGCATTTATTGACTAAATATAGGAACTGTTTTGTACAGTGAATTTAGAATTTGTACATCAATTTAGAATGACTGGATAGTGGTGAGATATTTTAATCTGTCACCTCATTTGTTTATCATTACATCCGGAGTGGAGGAATTACCATAACTAGACTCACAATCTCAAACATGATTCTTACAAATGCCTAGATCACTTTATTCCAGCATAAGTTTATGTATATATATGTCTACCGGCACAGAAAATCAAGAAGAATTAAATCCAATATGAATAAATAAGTTGACAATTAAATTACACTACACTTAATAACATTTTATTCCTATTTCCCAATACTTGTCTTACATTGTCAAGAACATTATTACTGTGCAGTTAAAAAATCAATTTTAGGTTCCAGAAACCTCTTAGCATTTCTTCCATAACTTTGCTCTAGAATTCTTTTCTCTGCTGAGTCAAGCTATGCTTGGATTTTTCCTTTGTGCTAGTAAGCTTTCTTAGACTTACTTAGACTTAGGTCATCCCAGGCCAGTGGCACATATTGGCAAGCTCTTTGCACTAAGATTGTCATACGTGACGTCTTTTCCCAGCTTATGCCAAAAGATTCTAGGACCTCTAAGAAGGTGTGACTCCATGTTATATGTGGATGACCTTATTTTTACTTTCCTCTTTTTGGTTTCCATGTTATGGCTGACTTTGGTAACCATTTTTCGTCTTGTCTAAGGATCTGTCCTGCAAATCTTAAGCAGCTTTCAGTCGCCACTTCATTCATTCATTAAGGAGTCGATAGCTCCTGCCGGAAGGGATTTTTCTAATGGTGACATGATCCTGGTAAGCTAATAAGCTTACCTATATGTTAATGTTTTCCTTTTTACCCTAATATATGGATATGTCAGTTAATTTCCTTTTTACCCTAATATATGGATATGTCAGTTAATTTGTGGATTGTATTGAAGAATACAGAATAATTTGTGGATTGTATTGAAGAATACAGAATTGAATATTTTCTTTCAGAACGTGCTCTCCCTGACTATGTTGATATATTTTCTTTGTACTGCTCGTTTACACATGGAACTACTGTAAAGGACATATGTACTAGACAGATGAATCCACACATTATGAAGGTTAATGAAAGGTAAGATCACATACCTACATAAATATTTTTTTCATTGAATTATTTTCTTCTACTAATTTCTATTGCATTGCAATGTCATTAATATATAATAATGACTAAAATATTTCATTTCTCTTAGAAAGCTTGTGCTGTTTGGTGTCATGAAAGGTCTCATAAGACGTGTTCATAAATTTCCTATTGCTTTAAAACCATCGGCTGTTTCTAGCAAACTGCAGCCCATTGTACGATTCCTGAATGGCAAGCACAATTTTGACCAAATTTGTGCACTGACTGGTAAAGTGTTGGATTTTATAAGTAATAGAGTAGTTATGTTTTTGTTTCTTGTTTTCTTATTGGGTTTTTGTTTGTTTTTAAATTAAATTGTCTTGGATTTGTTACAATGATTTTTATCTTGCTTACAGTGCTGTAATGATAAAATCAATGACTATGTGACTTTTAAGTCCTTGGTTGAAATGGTGATCTTATCTAATATTATAAATTAAAGATGTTCCTTCATAAAATATATATATATACATATATTTTCTTGTTAAGTTAGTTGTGCATGTTAATTAGTCTAAATCACTATTGAGTCGTTGGTTAGTATTCCTGGTTCTGGAAAATTTTGAAAAATTATTTTTTAATGGTTATCATTTTTTTAATCTTTATTCTGAAAAAAAATATTTCTTTTTAGTTACCTGACATTGTAGTGGCTAAATTATTATTAATTATTATTATTATTTAAAACCCATGTATTCTTTTTTTCAGGTTTGAGTCATCATGAACTTGATGAGAGATGTGAAGCAGATGAAAGTATTGTAGTTTGTTGCAGGTGATTCATGTGACATTGAAAAAAAAAAGTATTTTATCTTGGAAATTTAGTTATAAAAGATACAGAAATGAATAAATATACAGGATTTTTTTATTAAATGAGAACTTCAAATTTTTTTTATTATTTTTATTATCAAATTTGTTTACTTTTTAAGAGCAAATTGAAAAACAATAATGAAAAATAAAAATATTTTTAAATCATTTGTTATTGTTAGAAGAATTACCAATTCTGTAAAAATAAAACTGTGATTTGAACCTTCAGTCCCTAATATGCAAACATCTCCAAACTTAAGATTAGCTCTGATATTTTTTGCTTTTTTAAAATACCATACTTATTTTTTCTATTGTTGATTGTAAAATTCAGTTGGTATAATTGTACCATTGACAAAGTAGAATGTAGCCTGAACCTGGAATGGATCTTGAATGCAACAATTGGTTGTGTACCTTGTGGCTGACATTGTCTGGCATTATGTGCCAAGCATTTAGCTAACAGAAACAAAATTGTAGGTACATGTAAAACATTGCAAGTATGAATATTAATTTTGACTGGATGTTTATGAACGTCAATTGCTTTTGATGTAATAAAATCATATAACATACATTTTTTTGTGTCATTTTTTTAATGATACTGTGTACAAGTGATTTTGTAGATATATTTAACTTTTAGAATTGACTTATTAACTTACTAAAATTAAACAACAGAAAATCTGGCTAAACCAGTTTTTATATTTGTAATATTTCCGAAGCGACATATTTTTTCAGCTCTGTCCACAATATCTTGAATAGTATATTGTAGTTCTCGGAAATCTTACTACTGTAAGTGATCCTCATAATACTAGATCAATTGAAGACCTACATTTTGTTTGAGTAAAGTTTGTAACATAGGTTTTCAATAAAAGAAAAAAAAATATTCACATTATTCTGTACCTTAAAAAAAATTAATCACTAACTCTTTCAAATGAGTTGAGATCAAAAAAATGTTTTTTTAATGGACTACGGCTATGCTGTATTTAAAATATATGTATATATAAATATATATATATTTCGTCTGGTATATCCCCTATTTCTCTGCGATTTCTCAACTTAAAATAATATTAACTAGCTAGAATGGATGCAAAATAGAGACATGAGATTTATAACAGATTTATAAATTTTTGCATTTGGCTAAAGTAATGCTATTAGTAAAATTTCTAAATTTAGAGACACTTCAGGACAGAAGACTAAAATGTTAAATAGCAATAATTCATAAAACATTAATCCATAATTTGCAAATACAAAAACAAAACCTAATATAATACTCAGAAAATTACAAAAATAGAGGCACATTTCATATGCAATGACAAATTCATACAAGTCCTCCTTGCCTAGTACCATTAATGCATGGAAAGGGTTGCCTGAATCAGCCAGAAAATTCAATGACTCTTATTAACATGGATGACTGTATTAACACATGGATATGCCTCACTCTTTTCATCTGTAATTTATAAGATAAGATATATTTGCTTTAAATTTACTTGGGATTAATGAATGTTTGTTGCAGCTAGTATATTCAGTTTTTGTTTTTTAAGTAAGTCCTAGGCTTGCATACCCAAAGGTGAACAAAAAAGTCAAAATAAACTTTTAAACTGGACAATTTAATTGTTGAAACATGTCACCAAATCAAAAGCTATAAAATTACTGTAAGTATCATATTTGTTAGAGGAAGTGACGTTAATGTTCTGTATATGATTCGAAGTTGAAGTATTGGTCAAACTGATAAACATACTATAATTCACATTGATACACCATTTCTTTAGAATCGCATATAAGTGATCCTGTGTGTTTCAGCAATCAAACCAGATGTTATAAAGGACTGAAAACGATTTTAATGCAGTCAGGGCCGGCCTTACGAATTGCAAGGCCCAATTTAATTGATGCTTACGAGGCCCCTCTTCTATTTTTTTTTTTTTCGCAAGGCCCAATTTGGAGCCATTAGTCAAATTGGCTTAGAGCTGGATGGGCCTGACTGCTATTACAATAAACAACACAGTAAAAGACAAAGTTCTTCACACTTTAGGCCAACGTGTACACCTGCTGGATGTCTGTTAACCGTATAATAGGTTCTTTTAGGAGTTGAATGAGAGTAGATATAGCCAGTAAGCAGCGAAGGGCTGTATAATAGGGGTGGGGCGGGATAAATAACGCTGTTAGCTCTACAATTCTGATCTACAGAAATGCATCATCTGAGGTGTCTACAGCGCAATGCCTTGCTATTCTTCTGATTTATTTTTTTTAAAGTGCCTAGCACTATTTTCACCCTGAAGAAGTGGTTTTCAAACTGTAGTACCTGACCCCCAGGGGTCCACCAGTCAGCAGAAAGATGAAAATTGTATTCAATCAAATTAGCCTATCTAATAAAAGTCAGTTCATCGGATCAGATAGTTTTAATCTTAGTCCGCTTGCTCCTCACCAATGTCTATTGCGTACTTATATTTTATGACGACCTAAACCAAAAAGGTGAAGAAATTATTCATTTGGATATTCCTTATACTTATGCGCATGAACAAACTCTGATCCAAAGCACACATAAATCTGTTCTTATACAGGAGCAGATTATTGAAATATGCACAAACAAGGAACTGAAAAACAATGTATGAACATGGATGCCGCAAATTCTGGTTTCAAAAACAGTCCAATTTTATATCCCACATTACATTGAATTTTCGTCTTCTTATTTGGTAGAACATGGATTCAGGGTGGATATAAACCTTATCCCAAATGAAAGAACATTTGTGCTAGTGGAGATTTAATTGGGTTCCTGCTTAGAAACATGAAGCCGGACATCAATGCTTTACTAAAATTTCACCAACATCAACCAAGTCATTAATTTCTTGCTCTTTTATTTTAAAAAATAAATTATAATCTCAACTAACAATCCTTCAACTTGTTTTTTTTATATTGGTAACTTATTATGCGCTTTTTCACATAAAGGTCCTTGGACAAGTTTTTACTATATAAAGGGATCAGAGGGTCAAAAAAGGTTTGAGAATCTCTAACCTAAAGTGAAATAATTTTAACCTAGGGAGAGGACTTTGGAAAAATAAAAAAATGAACAGACCAACTATTAATTATTACTTGATAGAAGATGCGCTGTTTTTCGTATCTTCAAGAGCCACGTAGGATAGTTATAAATATTATAGATCTTTTTTTTTTTCTATATTTTATTATGTTATATGGTTTATATAACTCTGTAGAATGCTAAAATTTTAACGCGAAATTATAATCAAGTGTTCCAAAAAGACGGAAGTGTTATTAGCTCCCTTGACAAATTCCAATAATAGTATTATCTTAGGACGCTACGGTTGCTACGAATGAAAACATGATTATTGTTTAAAATTAAATTAAATTAAAAATGAGAGCTGTTCCTACTTGGGTTGATAAAGCTATCGACAACAATAAACACGAGCAATGGTAAATATCTAGATTTAGTGACAATTTATAATTATTTTATTACTGGTTAGGCACTAATTATTCACTAATAATTAAAAAGTTCTTGTAACTTCTAGATCTAATTACTATAAAATTACTGGACTGTTACTCTAATCTAGAGTCTATAAAGAATTATAATAATAATATGATGAAACTCTAATTCAGTCCGGTAAAAATCACAATGATTTCACAATGGCAATTAATGAATGACCAGGTCACTTCACAGACTTCAGTCAAGTTTAGTGGCAAATCTAACGGAGAGTCCAGATGCTAGACTAGATCTAGAGTCGAATCACAAAAAGCTCTCTTCTATAGTGTCTATACTCTTACTCTTACACTAGATCTAGATTAGTTGTGACAACTTTCCATAAAATTGCACAACAGAAATATAAATTAAAAGTTCGTTCTGACCTTTTATCAGTGTTATCTAGACTCTAGACAATCTAGATCCAGAACTTTTAGACTTTTAAGAATAATGAGAATCTAAATTTTACTAACTTTTTATTTACTTCACAGTGTCTGGAATTTGTGCTTCAGTCCTGATGGTCAAAGGCTTATTGTGGCAGCTGGTAACAAAGTACTAGTCTATGATGCTTCTGATGGAACAATAATCCAGTCATTAAAAGGCCACAAGGAAACTGTCTATTGTGTTGCTTATGCCACTGATGGTAAAAGATTTGCCTCAGGCTCAGCAGACAAAAGTGTTATCATTTGGACTAACAAACTTGAGGGAATATTAAAATATACGTAAGAAATTGAATCCATAAATGTGGCCTAAACGTACATCTTTTGTTATAAAAATATTATAGACACTTAGACTTAGAGTTGTATCTGAATAGCTTCTATCAACAAATAGATCTAGATACGCAACTTATTCCAATGTATTAAAATGGTACCATTACCCAGTCTCACACACCTTTAGATATATATATATATATATATATATATATATATATATATATATAAATTATTTTATAGCTTTTATATAGCGCTACTTTCATGCCTATAGCATGCTCAGAGCGCTTTGGTCCAATCTCATTTGTGGACCAGTGGGGGGGGGGGGGGGGGGGGGGTTGGTTGTATCTGGGAGGTTTTCCGTGCTGCCTTTATGCGCTCAGTAAACACAACTCTGCTCGAGTCAGGTGTCGAACCTCGAGCCCCTTCATAGGTAGCCAAGCCAAGTTTAAGCGTACTTGATCTCTCAACCACCATATATATATATATTCTTAATTTTGTCCACATGTTTAATTACTTAATGTAATTTTGAGGTCCTCATGTTAGCTGAATGACATCTTTGTTGACCTCTGAACAAATCCTTCGATCTCCTAGCAACATTACTTTGTCGTACAGGTTTTCTAGTTACAATTTGTTTTATTTTTCACTAGCCACAATGAGGCTATTCAATGTCTTGCATACAACCCAGTGACACATCAGCTGGCAAGCTGTGCTGTGACAGACTTTGGTAAGGTGTTGTTCACATTTAGTTGTCAAAAAGTCTTTATAATGCATTAATCTTTACAGTTATGATACATATTATATATTCTTGGCACTAGTTATACTTGCATACAACTAGAAGTACATGAAAAAAAATTAATTAAAAAAAAATGCATTGAACATTGAGTTTTTTTCTAGTTTCAACCAAAAATCTGGTCATAGTATGTAAAGCTTTACATTTTTAAATAATATTCTTTTTATAAGGAATAATAAAAATAATAATTGGGGGCATGGTGGCTGATTGTTAAAGGACTTGGCTTCTGAACAAGGGGTCTTGAGATAAAATCTTGATGAAGACTGGGATTTTTAATTTCTGGATTTTTAGGACATCCCTAAGTCCATGAAACTCAAATTGGTACCTGATTATAGTTGGGAAAAGTAAATGCTGTTGGTTTTGTGCTGGCCACATGACATGCTCTTTAACTGTCTGCGTAGAAACAGATGACCTTTACATCATCTGCCCTATAGATCTCAAGATTTTTAAGAGATACTTACTTGAGATTATTATTTATATTCTAAAATTTCCTTTATTATTCTTTTAATTTTTTTTGGGCATTTTATAGATATATGTTAATCTCCATTTGTACAATCTAAAACTTGTATCTTTTTGTAGGACTTTGGTCACCTGAACAGAAATCTGTATCCAAAAATAAAGTCAGCAGCCGTATCACTTGCTGTAGCTGGACTAATGATGGACAGTATTTGGCTCTAGGATTGTATAATGGTTTAGTCAGCATACGAAACAAGGTGAAGATGTAAATTTATTTTTTACACACATTAGTATGTAAATCAATGGTCTGAAAATATAAACATATGAAACTTTGCTTTAAATGGGCAGTGCGAGTTCAGGTTTGTCAGTACATTACAGTAAAATTACTGGCCATACAAAAAAAAATCATATTTACTATCATAAAAGCTGTTATAATTATGCCGATTTTTTCTTTTTGAACAAGTTGTAACATAAATTAAATTTTTAGACAGGTGAAGAGAAGGTAAAAATTGAGAGACCACAAGCCAACTTGGCACCTGTATGGTCAATAAGCTGGAATCCCAATAAAGATGAAAGTGATGTCCTGGCCATAGCAGATTGGGGGCAGAGACTGTCCTTCTATAACTTGTCAGGGAAACAGGTCAGTAAGTATGGATATCTCTTATGTAATAATTAGTGCGGACAACATTACTGTGTAATTTTAATTCGATCCTAATAGATGTCATTTTATAACTCAAGGGAAAGTAGGCAGTAGTGTTAATTGAAAGAAAAAGACTTGTGTAAAATTGTGGAGAAAGTAGACTGTGTGTAAATTAAATTAATTTATCATTTATTTTTTTTCTGAGCAACATATTTCCTAGATTAGCAGTTATTTTAGGTTTTATTGCATTCTTTGGCCTACTTCTGTGGTAAGACAACCTTGGATGAGTTGAGAGCCTTGGTATTGGCTTATGTTGCTGAGTTTTATTTAGTTGTTAATGAACAGCAGTCCACTTCCCCCTCTTCCTAATGTTAAAACAGGAGGACAACATCAGATTAAGGACTTTCAGAATCATTAGATTCCAGTAGTTTTCTTGTACTGGACCTTTCATATCCATTTCCCTATTATTAATCAAAAAGATTTTTGATGACATTAAAACTTGTTGTGTGAGGAACTGGGGCTTCTAAAACTGATTGTGGCATCTCCTCACCAACTACTACCTTAAAGAAAATGCTGTTATTAACACTATAAGGTATTTTATCTTGACTACAGTTCAGAAAAAAAATAGAAGGTTAAACTTAACCAAAAACATTTCTGTGTGTGCATCTCTTTCTTTTTTGTACAAATAACTGATTATATATATATATATATATATAATATATATTTGATTAACAATAATTTCATTGTCTTCTTGCTTCAAGAGTTCATTCCTCATTATGCTTATCAATAGAATGAAAATTAATTGTGGTTTAAAAAAAAAGAGCATTCAAGGGCATGCGATAGAATATTAATTGTTTAATGTAACATGACTGACTTTTTAAACCACTAGTTGGCATCTAAGATGGAAAAAAAAAGGCTTTTTTTTGTTTGTTTTGTTTTTTATACGTTTTGAATGTACCTTCAGAAATGAAGATTATTATGTCTTAACCTAAACCTTTTGCAAGAACAAAGGGGAGGAAGGCAGTTACAGCTTGAAATCTGTTCAGAGTGAATTCTACTTGACCAAAATGGGTGAATAAGCTTAAGTCCTGAAATTGAACACCAATATGGAAAAAATTTCTCTAACCTATTCTATTTTTCTTACAAAAATGCTTAATTAAACTACAGAAATTAACTATAATTTTTTAAGTTTTATTTCTTTCATAATAGATTGGTAAAGACAGACCCTTAAACTTTGACCCTTGTTGCCTGAATTGGTTCTCTAAGGGAGAGTATCTGGTACTTGGGGGAGCTAACAAACAGTGCTGCCTTCATACCAAAGAGGGAGTCAAGCTAGGAGTCATTGGAGAGCCATCTGGATGGGTCTGGTGTTGTGCAGTCAAGCCAGACTCTAATTTTGTGGTAACTTAATTTAACTAAATGGTTATTTAGGCTTTTAGAATTCTGTTTCATATTGTTTCAGTTATATGACTTTTGACGAATGGCCAAATGTATTTACTTAATTTGCTAGAATCTATTTGAAATGTTGTGCATCTTGCATTAGTGTAAACTGGTTTTATTGTATTGTATATTACAAATTGACTTTCAGAGCCACACTAAGATAAATTTCTTTTTTACTTTTTACATAAAAAATGAATCAAGTCAGCTATTAAGTATTAATTAAAAACTAATTTGATAAAAGTTTATATTGCTCTTGAATATGCTCAATTTAAATAAGCTGCAATGCATCTTTGAAATCAGAGTACATCAAACAGGCACATTTCAAATTGTGCTTCTGCTACTTAATTCTCACTTCCTCTGTGTTTGTTTAAATATTTTGTGATTTACGAAACTGAGCTATTTATTATTTTGTGAGTTGTTCTTATTAGGTTTTATAAAATATGTAACTGATAACTGTTTGATTTAAACCATTGTAAAAATTGATATCAGTTCATACACTTTATAATGTATCTAATGTCTACTCTAATGTAACTCTTCACTATTTGAAATTCAGGCAGTTGGTAGCAATGATGGAACCATTGCTGTGTATCACTTGGTCTTCAGCACAGTGCATGGTTTATTCAAAGACAGATATGCTTACAGAGACAACATGACAGATGTTATCATACAGCATCTTATCACAGATCAAAAAGGTGAGTGCTTCATAAAGTAAAATTTAAAAAATTCTTTAAGGTTCATTTTCTAGATTAAGATGCAAAAATAGTTGCTGAGCAATAAATGTAAATACTTGGAGCGAACATTGTTCTATCACATTCAATGTAAAATTTGAAGATTCTAGCTCTTATTTTGGCAAGGTTAACCACGAATTCATTTCCTATGTACCTAAAAATGGCTGTTAAGTCAGACAAAAAATATTTAAATGGTTAAAAATTTACTTAGGTATCTTTGAAATCGAATATAGATGTTATGATCTTTGTATAAATATAACATTTTCTTACATCTTGTGTTAGAGCTAGTAAGTTTTCCTTCTTGACCCTATTATTTGTTCTAAAGAATACAACATTGACAGTATATATTTTATTTATGAAAGTCTAACTATTCAAAATAATTCTAAAGCTTTTGTTTTAATTTTGCTGTTTGTTTGTTGTTTTCAGTTCGCATCAAGTGTCGTGATTTGGTGAAGAAAATAGCAATTTACAGAAACCGTCTGGCTGTAAGGAGTTAAGATATAGACTGAAAGCTTGAAGATAAGATTTAATTAATTTAAGTTGTTTATTATAAAAAAGTAATATTCAAACTTTGTGGGTACTCAGGTTCAGTTGCCAGATAGAATAATAGTGTATGAGCTCTACTCAGATGACTCAGCTGACATGCACTATAGGATCAAAGAAAAGATCAACAAGAAGATTGAATCAAGTCTGTTGGTTGTCTGCTCACAGAATATCATCTTATGCCATGTAAGTTTGGAATCTAAATTTCTTAAGCCATTTAAAAAGAGAAGTTAATATGGAGGGCCTAAAAACAGTGGACACCAGGTGACAGATCTTTGAAGAGACACCTTGCCGCCCAATGCGCCAAATGGTGGGAAGAACCTAAGTCTTATATCTGACTATATCACTTGATGTCCTCTTGTTGATAACTAGCAAAACATGCAAATAAAACTCACCTAAATATTCATGATTTGAATATTTTTTCTTGGTTAGTCCTAAATTTAAAATAGGAGTTCTTAAAAAAAATAAATTTGAATTTGCAGTGAGGTTTAGAATTAATTTATCCTGAGGCGATGTTTACAGACCAGGCCTATCTCATCAGATAGAGAATAGTGTATGGCATTTTTGCTTTTTCTTCATACCTTTTGTTCCCTGATTAGCTATGATGGCAGTGTTCCATACTCTCAGGATGGCTGCCTGGTCATATGTTATGCATTCAGATGGTCCCAGATTCGAACCCTGCCTGTTTCCATCCCCCGCTGTCCTGCTGGATGTTTGGGCTAGGATGTAATAATTTTCTATTCTAAGTTAGCATCTTTAGCATGTAAAACAAACAAACAAATAGAATTTTTTTGTTCAGAATTTTCTTATGAAAGATCTTTAAATCATGTTGCTCAAATTTCTGAATTCATTTTCTATATTTTTCATATTAAGTTAATTTTTTTAAAAATATCTCTGTATTCTGTAACAGGAAAAAAAACTTCAGTGCTTGTCATTTGCTGGAGAGAAGGAGAGAGAGTGGGTGATGGAATCAATCATACGCTACATCAAGGTGACAGGCGGACCACCTGGCAAAGAAGGTCTTCTGGTGGGATTAAAAAATGGCCAGGTAAGTGTTTATAATGTTTTGTAATTTTTCTACAATGCTTTAATAAATAAGTTTTGTAGAAGGAAAAAAACTGTATTAATATGTTACAAAAAGGCAGTAAAAAAAATATTTATTTTGTATGCAAATAACTGTGAAGATAAATTCAAGTTCATTGTTATTTTCACACAAGTATTCTTCCCTAGTGCTATTAGAGCATGGAATGGGTTGCCTGTGATAGCCAGAGAAACCAGTGACTTGGCAAAATTTAAGTCATTGGTTAACTTGCATGACTAGATGCATGACGCATAGGACGTAATCATCTTCTTTTTTGAAGTAACGTCTGTATTATATAAGATAAGAAGATAAGTAAAAATTTACTCTTGCATTGTTAAATTTCCCCATCCCCAAAAAAGTTTCTTCTATATTTTTTTTCTATGTTTTAGATATTCAAGATATTTGCAGACAACCCATTCCCCATTCAGTTGATGAAACAAGCCACATCAGTCAGATGTCTGGACTTGAGCTGTTCACAGAACAAACTGGCAGTAGTGGATGAGCAGAACACTTGTCTTGTCTATGACTTGGCCAGCAAGGACCTCCTCTTTCAGGTTGGTATACTTAACCCTGTATATATTAAGCAAAATCAGTAGGTTTGATAATAAAGCATACAATTTAATTTTTTATCAACCAAATATCAATTTATAACATTTGGGTATGGTAAGGAGACTTAAGCTTAATGGTAAACTATCCATTTATCAATTTAGACATTTATCCTAATTGTATACCATCAGATTAAGTTTCCAATAATAATATTTGTTTTTGTTTGTAACTTTTAGTGTAAGAAATAGCAAAGCAGCACAGGAATTGGTTTTAAAAAGTGACTTTATATTTGAGAAGTGGTAATAACTGTCTGTGAATATCAGGTTTAGAATAGGAAGTTTACTTTTTTATGACTTACAAATATATATGATTCACTTACATTTTTCTTATAGTTTGAAATTATACTGGCAAACAAAAGTCCAATATAATTTCGTAAATATTTGGCAATTAATTTATTTGATGACAATTTAGCATTTTATTCAAGACTATATTCTGAGTTTTTCTATACATTATTCTGGCTTTGTACAATTTACTCATGTATTCCTTTTCATGTTGTAAATCTTTAGGAGAAAAATGCCAACAGTGTGGCCTGGAACACTCAGTATGAAGACATGCTGTGCTTCTCTGGCAATGGATATCTAAATATTAAGGCAGGAAACTTTCCTGTCCATCAGCAGAAACTTCAGGTAATACATACATTTAAGGCTCAGTAACCTTTGACATACATATTAAGAATGTCACTCAATAACAATGAATAAGCAATTTAAAAAATACAGGAAATGCCTTACATGATTAAAGAATTAAAATTAAATTTACCATTTATTAATATAAGGAATTTATGCTTATATCTCTTATGAAATCTGTTTGCTAAAGGTTGCTTTGTTGTGGTTGTTTGAGTAATAGATGTAAAGTAGATCTAGGCCTAAATGAAGTCTTCTTAATAAATTCTGGTGTTCGTTTTCAACCAAAACAACATATAGTAACTTGTATAAAAGACTTAATAAAACGGAATATACTTGACAAATAATATTTAATCCAAAACGAAGGGGCACAGTCCAAATGTCACAGTTCTACTAAAGTTGATGTCTTACCATTAAAGAGGAGTGAGTCGTTCTTCTTGTGTAACCGTCAAGTTCCCATCATTCCCTATTCAGTTAATATCCCATAATTCCCTATTTCCGTCCAAAGTAGTCTATTTATAGTCTCGTCAAATTCCCAATTAAACTAAACCTATAACAGCTTACTTGAAAATAAATCTGCAAATAATGACCTTATGGTGAAGTAAATTATAATTCTGGCCGTATGAGGTAACTTTAGTGTTATTTTTCTTTTCAGGGATTTGTTGTTGGTTTCAGCGGGTCAAAGATATTTTGTCTGAATGTGTATGCCATGTCTGCGGTTGATGTCCCACAGTCAGCCCCTATGTACCAGTATCTAGAGAAGAAAATGTTCAAGTGAGTTATACACATTGTTTGGTGTTATGGCATTGTTAGGAATTAGGGTTAGGAAATAGGGGAAGTTTTGACAGAGACAATAACGTGACTAGTAAAAACAAGACTTGGTTTTAGATAGAACGAAAAATCTGTCAATTTAAACATACTACTTCCAGGATGCCTTACAGATAGGCAGCTTGTTATGAACATATGGAGTTAGTTGGTTCCCTTCATTGATATTAAACTTCTTGTTCAGTATCAGCGTCGATTAAATTATATTGATTGTTCAGCCTTTCGCTGGTGTTATTGCATTTTGTTGAGTGTTACCTCTGTTGGGTTTATCTGCATTAGACACAGCAGAAGGGCCTAACAACAGCAAATCGTTTTAGGGAATTGCTCCAGGTGGTTAATTTTTTTAAGATCTGGACTGCTTGACATAGAGTATGAAATAATATCCTACTGATTTATTTTATCTGCATTGAATTATTGATTATGTATTGTGAGTGAACCACTTGAATATGCTCTTAATACTCAAAGCAAATGAAGCAGTCTGTCATGGATCTGATCCTGATGGTATAGGTCGATGTTCTGTCACACATTTTTAATAAGATATTGTTGTAACTGAACTGTGAACAGCAATTGGTGTAGCCTTGTGTGTGACTGACTGATGTAAACACTACCCATGTAGATCAACAGTGGTCTGACTATGGTCTTTGTGATTTTTGAGAGTGCCTTGGTTCTCGTCAGTCCGACACAGTAAAGGACCAGCAGAGTTAAGAGGAGACGGAGATTCAAGTACAAGTTATGTTTAGCTGTTAACGTCAGACATTTACTACTGCTGATTGTAAAGTATTTGATTGTTAATTATTGTTAATTTATTATGCTCATTAAAGTAAATATATATATATTACTGACAACTCAATAATTATTAACAAAAAAACTAGTTATTTACAAAACATTTTCTCTAATGTTCAGTTATTAAATATGGGTAACTTAGGTAACTTAAGTAGCGACAAGAATATAATATTCAGAATTGATCAAAGAACGCAACTTTTATTTTTATAAAAACACATTCCTGTAGAAATATAGAATCTTCAATCGGACCATAACTTAATTGTTTTCTAATAGTAATATTGAAAATAACTTCCACTTAAATGTCATGATGTAAAAATAATAATAGTAATGTCATGATGTATTGATCTTTTTTTTTCATCATTCAACTCACGTTGTTTACATGTTTCACTTCATTTCAGAGAAGCTTACAAAGTGGCATGTCTTGGAGTGACTGAAGGTGACTGGGAAGCTCTGGCTCATGAAGCACTTGAAGGTTTGGACATTGAAACAGCCAAGAAAGCTTTCATCAGGATCAAAGACTTGAGTTACTTGCATCTGATACATTCAATAGAGGTTGCATTTTACACCTAGTCTTTCTTTCTTCATCAATGTATATTAAACAAACTATTTCTAGGTTTACTACTATTTAAAATGCAAACACAAATCATGGTATATCACAGACACTTATGTCTTGAACTCTAACTATCATATATTTTGCTACATGGATAGCCATAGTCTAAATTGATAGTAAATTAATTTATGATTCTTTAATGTCTTGTCTTTTACTTGTAACAGTTCAGTAAAGTGGTTTGAAGTAAATTTATTTTGTTACAACCAATAGAAGCCTAAGTTAACTGGCTTTGACAAATTTGTGTAAAAATATGTGTTATTCTACAGGAGCGCAAGAAACGAGGTGAGCAAGACAATATGGTTTTCCTGGGAGATGTGTATGCTCACCAGGCCAAGTTCCAAGAAGCAGCCAAGTTGTACAAAAAGTCCAACCAGGAGCAAAAAGCTCTCAACATGTACACAGACTTAAGAATGTTTGACTATGCCAAGGTTAGGACTACAGCGAACAGAAACTTGATATTACTTTTCAATATGTTCAGCCTAACAGCTCTATACTAAACTAGCTACTAGATGGAAGTTTTTCTTTTGGCTAAATCCACAATCCATTAGTCCTAAAATGTGCACCATTTTGTTTTTGTTGAACAGGAATTCCTGGGAGCTGGTGATGCCCAAGATAAGAAGCTACTTATTACCAAACAGGCAGATTGGGCCAAGAGCAGCAATGAGCCTAGAGCAGCAGCAGAAATGTATATATCTGCTGGAGAGTATCTTAAAGCCATTGATATCATTGGGGATCACAAGTGGCCAGATATGTGAGTTTCAGGAAATTTAAATAAACTTTTTGGTTTGTTTTAGTACTTTAATTGTATTTTTGTCTTTTTTTTTTTTTTACTAACTTGCTCTGAAGGTTTACACAGAATATGAAAACAAAAGAGTGAATGATTTTCTAAAATAAAATTGAAATGAAATAATGCAAAAAATGAAACAAATGACAGTAAAACATAAGAAGATTTAAAATGAAACAGAAAATAAATCATTTACTGCAAATCATTTTCTGAAACTTAATCATTTTAGCATCTTATATTAAAAATATTTCTCTGACTTTCTAGAAGTCCAACACAGAAATTTAATAAATTAATGTAAAAAAATATAGCATATATATATGATATTTATATATACATGGAGATTTTTTCTTTGACATAATGTTTCCAAATGAATATTAATTATTACTTTTTTTTATTGCTATCTGGCAACTACTGTAACTTTCGCATGTTCTGTATATGTTTGTTTATTAAATGTTGCTTTGTGTTTGTTTACTTTAGGATGATTGATCTGTCTCGTAAGATAGACAAAGCTGACAGGGAAGCACTTGGCCGAGCTGCCCATCACCTGGCTAAGATGGGTCGGTATGACTATGCTGCAGAAGTGTACAGCAAGATGGGAGACCAGAAGGCACTCATTGTCATGTGGGTTGAGGCCAAGCACTGGGATGATGTAAGCTGAAATATACAAGATAATATTTTAAATGATTGTCATATTGAATAATTGCTTTGCATCCAATCAAAATCAATAGCTAATATTTACTTTTTAAAATTTTCCTTTTATACCTAGATGCTTAAATTCCAAATGATGTTAGGGTCATCAAATTATGCAGTCAGTGATCAAACAAGGATTCAAATATAAAGAAGGATAAAATGTTAATTATTTTGGTACCTATACCTTAAAATATATAAAAACAAAACAAGATTTCACGAACAATATTTCTGAGTTATGTTTCTAACTAACAACTGTTTCTAAAAATATTTACATTTCTCATATAGACCAATTTGGTTTTTTTATTGTTATGCATTTTTTATTGGCTCTGAAGTTCCCCTCCCTTCCCCACAATGTGATGTACTGTTTATCTTTACTTCTAAAATCTGCTTATAAGACAAAATCCAGTCTGTTTTCAATGTAATGTACTGTTTATCTTTACTTCTAAAATCTGCTTATATGAAAAAATCCAGTCTGTTTTCAATAATTTATACTGTAGACCTTAGTGGTTAAGTCGAAAAAATATATAATCTTTGAAGTAAAAGAGTTTGTGGGAACAAACTTCAAGCTATGATAAGCAGCATTTAACATTATGTTTCAGGCCTTCACCTTGGTAGAGAAACATCCAGAATTTAAGACAGATGTGTATGTGCCTTATGCCCAGTGGCTGGCAGAGAAAGACAGATTTGAAGAAGCCCAACAAGGTATTTTCTTTCCTTGTCCTTTCCCAACAGTAGAAAAAAAAAAAGTGTTGTACAGTCTCAAGACAAGGGAAGATCTTTGCTGAAGTATATTTTTTTTTATTCTTTTCCCTCAACCAAATTTTTGCTGGGAGGTGAAGAAGGATGAACCATTGTTATCTCCCATCCACTCATTAGACATTACAATTTTATGCTGCAACTTTGTCTTTCATAATAAACTGTTCTTTTAAAACATCAACAATTTTTAATCTTAGCCACTACATGGAATTTCTATCATATGATTTTTTTTTATATAATAGTAACCATCCATCCATCCCAGTGTCGCCACAGCCCATGGAGGGCTCTGGCCTGCTTCATCACATCCCTCCATTCAGATCTCTCCTGGGCCTTTCATCTCCATGCCTTAACCCCAGGCTTTTGTAGATTTTATAATAGTAATAAAAATAAGAAATAATTTCTTAAAGCAAGTAACTGATTTAACACAAGATACCTAGTTAACTCTTAGGATACTCACAATTCATACCAGTAGTACCAATACACACACACTCTTTAATTTATTTAACTTTATTAATACATCTAGGAATGGCAAATTTGAAAATATATATGAAATTATGTATAGAATATGGTATTCATAATTTGTACTTACCAATACCATATGTCTATGTAAATGTTTGAGTGGTAATAACTCTATCATCGAATAATACTATGCAATGTATTTACAATTTGACAGCATTCCATAAAGCTGGACTCCAGGCGGAGGCGGTAAAGGTTTTAGAACAGCTGACACACAATGCTGTGGCTGAATCACGTTTCGATGATGCTGGCTACTACTACTGGAAACTTTCCATTCAATGTTTAGATATTGCTAGAGGTATAATTGAAACTTTCTATATAATGTCTATATATAGCTAGAGGTATAATTTAAATTCTTCCCTCATTGTCTAGCTATTGCAAGAGGTATATTTTAAACTTTCCATTCAATATCTTAGATGTCTTACATGTCTAGGTATATTTTTAAGCTCTGTGGCATTTTACATCTCAAGACATCGTCTTTTCAGTTTTCAACTTCTTCTGTGACTAAAGAGGCCAATCCTTGATATACAGCTGTGGTCACAGGTTGGGCATCTGTAATCACCAGGCACTGTTGCATTTTCACCCTTCTTTCCACAACTGTTGTATATGGCATCTGGCATCCCTTCTTTTATGCTTGCTCTCCATGGGGATCTATCCAGTGCCACTTTTTTCCCAGCTGTTAGTGTCGATTTTGAAGAGCTTCAAACAAGAGTTTGCATACATCAGTATACTGTAAAAGTGGACTAGAGCTAAGAGAACATAAATATAGGGAATAAAATATTTATTCAGTAGTACAAGATTCTGCATAAAATATTCTACTTGAGTTTATACAAAATGAGCAGTTCTCTTGAATAGCTTCTTGATTAAAATAACTTTAAAAAAAAAGATTTCCATGACAATGTTTGTTCTCCAGAAGAGCCAGAGAAAAGAGAAGATATGTTGCACAAGTTTCAAGAGTTTCAGATGAAAGCCAACATCTACTTTGTGTATCACACCATCTACAGACATGTGGTAAGAACATTTAACTTGTTTTTGTCTTGATGAGTTTTGGGTTTACCTTCAAAAGGAAGATTATAAAATCCTGATCCAAACATCCAGTTTTTTTTTTTTATTATTACAGCTTTTATATAGTGCTACTTTCATGCTTATAGCATGCTCAGAGCGCTTTTGGTCCAATCTCATTTGTGGACCAGTGGGGGGGAGGGGGTATCTAGGAGTTGGTTTTCCGTGCTGCCTTGAGCGGTCAGTAAACACAACTCTGCCTGAGTCAGGTGTCGAACCTCGAGCCTCCTTCTAGGTAGCCAAGCCAAGTTCAAGCGCACTTGGCCTCTCGACCACCCTTCCCAGTTTGTCCGCAAAGGGATGGCAGTGGTCATGGTTCTAAATCAGGGCCACTGTTACGAAAGTCTGGAACACATATCACCCAAATAGGCAGCCTCTTTGACAGGTGTACAATGGTTGGAGCATTTTTCTCTTCCACAGTTAAATAAAAGAATAACAAAAGTAAATATTCTTTTGTGAAGTACAGAAAAGGAAAGAGCACTAGATGGGAAAACAAATGCTCTCTCTCTATATATTTTTAATAATAGCAAGAATGTCTGTCATATTAATAGAACAATAGTCAGTTTTTATCAAGAACTTCAAAATGCTGTCTTTGAGCCCCAATGAAAATGTGCAGTGAAATGAATTGCTGGTGACAGAAGAAATCACTTACTATGAGACAATTGTGGTACTTTGGGCAAAATATGTAATTCTTCACTGATTCATCATAGCAATATTAACATCTAGGTAGAGTGATCTTAAAACTCTTAAAAATAAAAATTCTACAACATTTTGGCCAATTTAGGGCTATATCAAAAACTTTAGAGGTATATATTGTAGAGCAATTATGTTTTTTATAAGACATCAATGCACACACAATCTGAAAACACTGTATGACGGCATTCATACAAAATCATTTTCTTTTAATCTTTATGTCTTCTGAAATAACAAATAGAGCCTCAACAGATATTAGATAAAAGTCATGGCATGCATAGTAAAAAAGACTAAAATATATTTAGTATCTTAAAAAAGTTCATACGAGTTCATTGTAGATTATGTAAAATTAAGGAATTATTTTAGCATTTCCATTTTCATAGACGCTGGTGATCAAGTCTTGTAGGTGTTGTTTCATTTTTCATGCTTACGTTAGGTTATTTAATGTTTCTGTGGGTTATTCTGTAGTAATTACTTTGTTCTCTCTGGACAAAATTATTATAGTTGTTTAAGGTAGCATTTTAAATTATATTTTGAATTTTCAGATTGAGCCATTCACAAGTGTTCTACCTGAAGGATTGTTTAATATGTCAAGATATTTACTTCACAATGTTGAGAATGATGTACCATATGGTGTCTCTAAAACATATCCTTCTTGGTTCCATATGATTGTTAGTTTTTTTTTCCTAACATAAGGGAATAACCGCCAGGTTGTCCTTGCCAAATGGGGTAATGGATGTAAGCACTCCACTACCTATAAAATGCTTCCTAATGGCATGCATCACAACTAGCATCTGACAATCAGTCCTACTCCTGGCCTTTCTTTGTGTGGCTCAGATATTGAGTCTGGCAGAACTGTTCTCACTAACTAACCCTGAAGAAAAATCGGGAACTGGCGACCCTAAGGCAGTTTGCAGCACCCAATGCTACACCTTGGCAGAACCTGCAATACCACTGACCGCAAACTGTATCGGCACTGCCGTTCCTTTGGATACATTAGCTGCCTGGAGAGGGGGGAACTGATGTGTGGGTGACATCGTTCCAACCACAGCTAATGCCCAGGCCATTATCTCATTTCCATGAGACGATCCATAGTCCATGGCCATAGAATAGAATAGAAATGAATAATTATTTAAATGACCAGTTTTGCAAATGTAGTAAATATGCTTATTCTCTTACTATATTAAGACATGACTCAGTTGGGCGCATCCATTGTCTTCAGATACATGAGGAGCCCTGTATATATATATATTAAGACTAGTATTAGACTCTTCTAGTAAGCCATTTTTTTTTTTTTTGTAAATTTATGATTTAATTTGTTTAGTTCTCTTGGTTGAATCTGACACTTGATAACTGCATTGGCCTGATCTGAATGAACAAAAACTTTACTGAAAATTGAAACCAACCACTCTTGTGCAATCTTCTGGACCTAAATTAGAACTAAAATGTTTTATTTTTAAATGAAGTATTTTACTTAACTGGCCATTACATCTGCACTATACACTATTGCAAAACAAAGTAAGAATCTTGGAGCGTACAAACTGGCAAGAACTGCTTATGAAAAACTGAGACTGTTGTGTCTGCCACAGAGGTTCCAAACTGCAATTGACCTTGGCTGTTTAACTATTAGATCCAAACCATTTCATGATGCAGAGGTATTTATGGAAACAATATGAATTAAAAGGGTTTTCATGAAAGTTACCAATTATTGGCTTACTATGGGACTAAAGTCATGCAAATTAAGGCCTATAGAAAATAAGGGAAATTTAAGAGGAGATATAAAGGTTTCGAATCAAAAATATGTAGAACATTTTATATTACTGATAGAAAAAAAATTATAAATTAAATCTTATTTTTTTAAAGAATCTACAATGTATTTACCAAAAGACATTTGGGGGGGGGAAAATAGAGATCGAAACAATTTTTTTCTTTCAGGAACTCCTGCCAATGTGTTACAGATGCTCTACCACTAACCCTCTGCTCAGCAAGACTGGCAATAGATGTGTCAACTGCAAGCAACCTTTTGTTTTTTCTTTTGTTACTTTTGGTGAGAAAAATGTATTTATAGAAGTTCTAAAAGAATATGTGTTGAATTTAAAAACAGCTTGTTGTTCATGCATGCCAGGTTTTTTTTTAAGGATTTTCTTCTCCATCCAAGTCTTGTCCTTCCAGAAAGTCTTAGTCTTACTGCAGGGCCAGCCTAACATAATTGGAGGCTCTAGACGAAATGAAATTGAAATAAAAAATGAATGGTGGAAAAATAAAATTACGCAGTGTATTTAAAACCTAGTCAGGCCAGTATACTCCAACAATATTGGGCACAAGTTTTGCTATTTCTTCTCTAAAAAATTTGTTTTGACTTCTGTGCAAGGCCCCCACCAATCAAAGGCCCTAGGCACTTTCCTAGTTTGCCTATTCCATAAGGCCTGCTCTGGCCATAGCCATCTTATGAAGCATACAGGAGCATAGAAAATAAAAGTTTTTCAATGACACTGTATTTGTCTGAATCAAAGTTTTTGCATGGTAGAGTCTTTAAAACAAACTTTGCCTTGTTACTATTTGCAATTGCTATTGTACATTTCTTCAGCATTTTTTAAGATTATATTATAATTTAGCATCCAAGCTACACCTAAAAATAACTTTCAGTTCTTTTGAATGTATTTTTTTTTTGGATTCTTTATTTTTTCTTACTTTTTTTCTTTTTAGATCGCAATAGATATTATAACTATTTCTTTTTTTTTTTTCAGAGGTTCTGCCACTGGTTGAATTTGTTATAGATGAAAGCTTGACTGACCAGGAAGCTATACATATTTTAGACATGTCCATTCCCAAAAAGAAGAAAAAAACTGGTCCCTGGGCTGAAACGAAGACTAACAGTATCTTTTTTTTATTACAGCTCTAAAGTGTCTTGAAGCGTCTTATGGACTTATCTTGAGATTAAAAACAAATAGGCTATAGGGATTTTCAAAATAAACTAAACAATGTAAAGAACGCTAAATTGAACTTCACTGTTGCCAACTCAATATAAAACAAGGTTACAAAGACAGTTTGTGCGGAAACAAAAACTAAAAAAAGTCAGCCCCCAAAATGGTCCACCCTGGCAGGTTTCAATATTTTCAGAAGAATATTGGTATAAAATTCTATCAGAAGTGGTCCACCCAGGCAGGTAAAAATGCAGGTTTCAATATTTTCATGAAGGAATATCATAATGAAATTCTATCAAATGACAGAAAAGAATGGAGAAAAAGGTTGACAGATCCTGTGTGGTGCCCCAAAGGTCCAGCAGACCAAAGGATAGGTGAAAGTGAATGTGAAGTTAGATGAGAACCTAGCCTAACTGATGTCTTATAATGAGTATCTAATTGATTTAATTGTTTTGTAAAGGGTCAATCTCTTATTCAAAGCCTCAAGAAAAAAACATTTCCTTAAAAAAAAAAAAATTTCCTTTAGTTTTGTGTTCCATGGTATTTGACAGCACTATGCAGTTCTTGCGATAACATGAAAAACTACTTATTAATTGTTGTTTTAAATTATTTCCAACTTATTTGCGTAATAAATAGATTTTTTCTCTTTAAAAAAAAAAGTTAACATTTTTTTTGTAAAAGTTTGGGATCAGCACTTACATAACTTAGCAATACAATTGTAAAAAATAATATTTTTTGGCCATTCAAAGTTCTGATGCAAGGGCTATTTTCTTTTCTGAAAGCAAAAATTTAATTTTTAAAATCAACTATGCAAGCAGTTTTTTATAAAAAGATACACCATTTTTACAACTATTCACTATTAATAGTTACAAACATGGGAGGCTATTTTGTAAGGGAGATGACTATTTACCATATTTTCAACACATTTATGCAAAGTTAAGTTATATAAGTTCTAACTACATTTACAAAAAAATGTTCATTTTTTTTTTAAAGGAGAAAAAATCTATTTAATATGCATATAAGTGGAACATAATTTAAAACAAAAATTTATAAGTAGTTTTTTTAATTATTGCATGAACTGCAATGCGCTGTAAGATCAATATGAAACACTGAACTAAAGGAAGGGGAGAATTTTTTTTTTATTATTTTTTTACAGAATTGTTTTATTTTTCTTGATGCATTGAATAAGAGATTGGCCTTTTACAAAACAATTAGATCAATTAAATAATCATTACATGACATCAGTTAGGCCAGGTTCACATCCAACTTCACCTTCACTTTCACTTATTTGTTGGATTGTTGGGGCACCACACTAGATCGGTCAACCTTCTTTCTCCATCATTTGCCTTTGATAGAAATTCATTCTGAAATATTGAAACCTGCCTGGGTGGACCACTTTGGGGGCCAATTTTATAGTTTGTGTTTTCACACAAACTGTCTTTGTAACCTTGTTTAATATTTGTTTACTGAACAATTTTTTATTATTTTTTTTACTAAGCATGCCTCCTTTTTGCTTTTTATAAATAATCTTACTATGTTGAAGTATAAAAAGTGAATTAAGTGTTAGTCAACACAATCTGTATGCACAAAAACTCTTAATAAATACCATCTTTTAGAAATTTGTGTATACCAATATATGTAGAAATTTGTGTTAGCAAGTATATCATTTAATTAGGAGCTATTTTTGTTGTTGTTTTTTTGGCTAGCTGTTGTCCTTGACAATTTGCAAGATTTTCAGTCACTGCGACTTGGTGATCAAGCTCCAGAAGAAGATGAGGATCCATTTACAGCAAGACTTAAATCTTATCACGTAAGTAGGCAGACACTAGCATACTACAACACTGTCACTCTGTATGTTTGGATTTTTGCAATATATTTTTTCATTACTTCTACTCATCCAAGTGTCATCAAATTTTACATACAAGCTCATGCTTGATGACACATGAATCAATTTAAAAATCAACCAACTAGCTTATCAATAAGTCCTTATTGATTAATTTTGTTTTTATATAAAAAATGCACTAAGCTAACCAGAGATAAGTCATGGGTAGTATGTAAACATAAAACACTAAACAACTTTGTGAATTCACCAGGTGAATGGTAAGGCCTAAGTGTGACACACAAAAGTGTCATGTTTGGTTCACAAACCTTTCATTGTTCGAGTAGCAATAGTGGTGACCCTTAGGCAGACTGTGGCACACTGTGCTACAACCTGGCAAAACCTGCGGCGCTGCTGATCCCAAACTGTTTCCAATATTTCTGTTTATTTGGTCACATAGAGAGGGGGGAACTTCTGTGTGAGTGACATCTCTTCGACCATAAATAATGCCCAAGCTTTTATCTCCCCTTCATCAATAGAAGTAAAAAATTAGTGTAAAAAGTTTAAAGCTAAAAAAAGCAATAGTAAAAAAAAAAATACATATATAAAAACATTGCTTATATTAAAATTCACTAAAAAGTAGAAAATAAAATAGGAAATAATCAATAATCAGAGTGTTGGGTATGACTTCCACTTAAACTCGTACTAGGCACACCCAAAGTACCATTTAAAAAAAAAAAAAATATGATTTGGTAATTAAATTTTTACTTGTTAATCCTCGAACAATCTGTGCAAACTATTTATGGTAGTAATAGTGTGATGCTTTATGTTTGTCGGAACATAAATAAAGATCATCTTTTTTAACGACAATAAAAGAAAAAGATAAGGAGTTTATAAACATTTAATGTCACTAGGACTCAAAGGGAGGCGCGGTGGCTGAGTGGTAAAGCGCTTGGCTTCCAAACCAGGGACTGGGGTTCGAATCCTGGTTAGGACTGGGATTTTTTATTTTGGGATCTTCGGGCGCCTCTGAGTCCACCCAGTTCTAATGGGTATCTGACATTAGTCAGGGAAAAGTAAAGGCGGTTGGTCGTTGTGCTGACCACATGACACCCTTGTTAACCGTAGGCCACAGAAACAGATGACTTTACATCATCTACCTATAGACCATAAGGTCTGAAAGGGGAACTTTTTTTTTTAGGACTCAAAGGGTAAACATCTTTATGCTTGAACAATGAAAAACTTAAATGAAGCATCACTATAAGTAACTTGTATCTACATCCGTTATCAGTTGGAAACAGACAACAAAGAAAGAAAAATTGTAAAAATACTTTTTTTAAAATCAAAGCTTATATAAAGTGTAATTGTATCAATTAGTTTAGTCAGTCATCTATAATAGATCTAGACTCTAGACCAACAGCAATAAATTGTGCGATTAGAAATTATTTTTACCAATATTTTTTGTTTAGCGCTGTTATTGAACTTTCTCAATATGATATGCTCTTATCACGTCACTTATCGGATGAGTTGGGGAAATGAGCGGGGGGTGGGGGGAGGAGAAAAAAAGGGATATCTGAATGAATTTTACAGTAATCTTTTTTTTTAAAGTATTTACCAAAAGAAAATTAAGGAACCTAAATTCGTACTAAGAAAAGATGCACTCATCCTTTATATTTGAACTCAAAGACATTAGACTAAAAAATAACAGTGGGCAGACTTGTGCATATTATAGAGTAAGATTTAAAAATAAATAAACTATTAATATGATAAAAATTAAAATCTCTGAAAGAAACATTGAAATAAATTGTTACATTCTCTAAAGAGGCCTATTATTTAAACAAAAAAAAAATATTTTTAAAATGTTGCTTATAAAGTTATAGAACAAACTTACAGATAACACATAAATATACCCAGTATCTTCTGGTTTCTTTGAACTTATCTTAGGAAGGGGAAGACTTTCAACCTGTGGTTGTGAACAAGTCCACATTGCAGACAATGTCACGCTCAGATGTCTACATCCTCAAGTGGCCCAAACCTCTACGCTACCAATTTTTTAGGTCATTACTGCCTGATGTGCCACTCACTTTATGTTCCACATGTAATAAGGTGAGACCCACTGCTCATGTTCACTATAATTAGTTTCTTATTAATTTCAGCTGAGATTTTCATCCAGATATATTATTTTACCATGGAGAACAGCTTTCAGTGACATACATAAATTTGTGGCTGAGGGGTTAGTTAAATGGAAAAATGCCCAAGTTACTGTTAACTACCAGTACCAGAGATAATAGGCTAAAATATATATATAATCTTTGTTGATCCTTCAAAATTTCTAAGAACAGCTCAATTTTTCTTATTTATATGTCAGGGTACTCCTAAGCATTGGGCTCAAACTTTTTAAGTTGTCTACAAATGTTATAAAAATATGAATTTGAAAACCACTACTTTAAATTATCTTTGAAAAAGAACAAATTTTATTCGTTAGTTTTTTACTTTTGATTAGATTTTATTATGCCACAAAACTTGTGAAGTCTGGTAGTGAAAAATTGGATTCCAGACTTTTTACTTAATCTAAACTTTAATGATTCACATACAATGTGTGAAACTCTTTTAAATGTCACATATGACTTTGTTCAAACCTGCTTGGTTATTCACTTTGTATTTATTTCAATGATCATTTTTTTTTCATTATTAGTTGAGTCCTAATAAGGAAGTATGTTTCATTCATTTTGGAATTATTAGTATGATAGTAAAAATAAATGGGGACTCACTTCCCAAGCAGGAAACACAGATGATAATAATTCAAGTAGCTGATAGTAAATTCTCATCCTGTTCGTGACATAAATTTAGAAAGGTGTACACTTGACGATCACATTTTAAAATTGTACACAAGAGGTCATTTGAATTTCAATTTGTTTTTTAAGATGGGGAGGAGTTATTATTATTATTAAAGATAATTACTATTTTTTTATTTTGTTATTTCAATATATTCAACTTACTATTACTTTTTTTTTTTTGTTCATTTTCTAAAATAAGCGCATATTCTTTTTTGAAGGAACCTTTATAAGTAATAAGATTTTTAAAATACGAGATAGAGACCTAACTGTACAATGAATTATGACTCCTGGAGTAAGCTGATGAAACATAAAGGATATTTAGTAGATGGCAAAAATGTAACAAGAGCAAGGGATTAGTATGTAATTTTTAGAGTATGGAGTTTTAAAGGTTGAGATCTTTTTCTGGGCTTTCTTTTGTCCAACCTATCTAAAAATAAAGAGGCTTCCATTCTGTCTAAATGAGACTTTTAAAAAATGTACTGGAAAAGTACTATAAGATAGATGTCAATCTTGGTGTAGTTGCAAGATACATTCTGATCAAGGAGTGAACTCAGCTGAAGATCCATCATTTTTGTATGCTTCAGAGTTCCTTGATTTAAATTCCTACAATATCAATTGGCTTCTTAAGAAAAATAGATTTGATCACATACCAGACTATGAAATTCTACACATTGAAGACGGACAGTATCTGTACAATATTTAAAAGGTCCTAACTATGGTGAGCTGGACATGTAATCCATGTATCTATAGTCAACTTTCTAAATGGTTATTTTACGTGGAACTGTGCAATGAAAGACTTCTCAAGAAGATCAAAACAGAAGATATATATATTTATACTCTCAAGACAAAAGTATTAACAAATAGACCCAGAGTACCCACCAGTGTAAAGCGCTTTTCAAAAGGAAGACTTCACATCCATCTTTGAGATTCTAGGAAATATTGTGTTCATCTTCCACTAAAAAGCTTAAAATTTGAACTTCTATTTATAGATTTCATAATACACTGTACAATCAGACATGTAAAATATGTCAAGCTTGTGTATATTATTCAATTACAAGGTGGTCACAATTTTGTCATAAGTGCATCTATAATGATGAGATGCCCTTATACATTAGTGAACTGATCACTCCATGTGTCACATATATCTCTACTAGTATTGCTTTGCCTATTCATCAATATGTTAGCCTGAAAAAAAAAACCTTGTCTCTACATTCCAAATGTTTAGAAATCGCTTCTCATTGAGCTCGACTGATAAAAACTAATTTTATATACATGTATTGAATATTGCGAGGCTTATACAGTATGGAGATATAACTGGAAACAAAACAAAAATAGAATAAATAGTATCAACCTAATCAAGGTATATTTTGAGTAATTGGATCTAAATGTTTATGAAAGTAATTAAGTATGCTGTTAGAGCTATGTGAGAGATATCTATCTTTTTTTTTTCGTGTTTCATTGTAAAGATATTGAAATACACTTTATTGCTTTCATGCACTACTGACCCACTGAAAACACTTTCTAATCAAATTTTTTTCCTCAAACAGCTGTTTCACACAGATGACTTTGAGCAGCAATATCTTCAGCGTGGACACTGCCCATTTTGCAGAACTAAATATGAAGACTGAAGTTAGAAAGGACCAACACCCCAGTGCATATAATGATATCAAATGTTTTTTTTACATATCAAAATGAATTAATTTAAATTCCGTCCCAAACTTATTGTCTCCATGGTTTAAACTGAACACAGTTTCATCTGTAATCTGTTCAACAAGAACATTCTAATCCAGAAACTGTTTTACCTAATAAGAAATGTAGTAAGCCTATTTACTACCTTTAAAATGTGCTATTCAATAAATTACTTCACAAAGGAAAACAAAAAAGGTTTTGTGATCAGGAAATTCATTTCAAGCTTTTAATTTTACTCTTACCACGTTTTTCCTTTTTGTTTTGACTCCCCTGTGAACTCAGCTCTAGGGTTTAATAATCTCAGAATGAGAAACTGGTATGAACCTGGAGGCAAGTATAGGAATAAAAAACTGTGATGATTTCTATATTTTTTTTATATATGAAATGTGTTGAGAGCATATATGTTATTAAGTTCTTACTGTCATCTACTAGCACAAATCTTGTTTAGAACTATTTGTTTGACAATAATGTACTATATGTAGTAAAAGAATTCAAATCAAATGTCTGCGTTGTGAAACTTGTACTTTATATGATCTTTATTACAACCAGAAGGGTTATGAAATACAAAAAGAAAAAAAATGCCATACATTTCAAATGTATTGATGTTTTCAAAAATGTCTCCTTTATTTGAATAAAGCGTCCATCAACTGTGATCAGTGTAGACATAGTGATTGGAGAGAAACTGTACAACTTTAGAAGCAAAAGATATAATGAACAAAGAGCTAACCTTTACTTAGACTACTTTGTTAATGGGTTAATTATAGAAAACACATTTTTGAGCCAAATACAATTGCAAGCTTTAACAAGTCTGTCAAAACAGTCTTCTAGTATGATAAATAAAAGTTGAATTTCAAACCAACTAAACAAAATAACTTGAATTATATAGTGACTATGTCTGTAAATACAATCGTATGAATGGTTACACGGTTAACTTCATTAAGTCAAAAGATTATTGCAAGGACTTGTCCACAACTTCCCCAAAATGTACAGAATGAACCAACAGCATATGCATGCGGTGTGTGTGTGTATGTGGTGCCTTGTCTAAGCTACCACACAGCCTTCATGCTCTCCCCTTAAAGCACAACTAATGAAGAATGTACAGCATAGATCTAAACAATATTTACAACAAAAAGAAAAAAAAAATTAAATACATTTTCAGATTGTGTTCAATGGTAGGGCTGTTTATAGAGTTAAACAACTACTTGCCAATTTAAATCAAGTTATATTTTTTTTTGAAATGAAAGAAATGTGTTTAGACAACAATATTTCAAGTATACTTGTCACGCCAACAGTAATCTCAGGATAAAAATTTTTTTAGAACAATAAAAAGGCTGTTCACAGATGACTATGATCTGGAGAAGTGGCTATAATCAAAGTTAAGAATCAAATTAAAAAAAAAAAATTCTTGCATCAAAATTGACAAAAACATAACTTCTTTTTTTGTTTCTATTTGAGGAAGAGGGGAAAAAAATGTTCTTCAAGGGCAAAATATGAACAAAATTTTTTTTAAAATCATGAACAGCCAAAGTGCATTAATAAAAAAAAAAAAGACAAACCATAGCTGACTTAACAATTAAATAATACATCGTTAATATTATCAGATGATAATCATATAAATAATTACTATTGCAGGATAGTTCTCGAGAAGAAAGATTAACATGAATGACATTTCTCTGGAAAAAAAAAATTTCAAGTATTGCAAGCTAATAAATTAGGCTTCAAATAATACTGCAGACTCTAGCAAAAGAAAACGTGTTTATATTCCACAACTCTGTTACTGCAAATAAGAGAGTTAATCTATACTCTTTACTAACATAAATAGTATTGTCAGTAACATAAACAAATTGCTGAACCACATGTTCTTCGTTGGTTGGTCCCTTATCGTAACCGGAAAATTTATTATTGTATCTTAATGGCTAATGGATGTCAAAATGCCCAATTAGTTATAACTTTCCTATTGCCAGGGTGAACTGCTCCATTTAGTTAAACTTTTCAACTAGAGGGGTCAAATTGTTCAACATAACTCTCTTCAATGCAGTTAATGTATTTTATAACTAATACAAAATTCAATTGCAATGATTTCAGTAGAATGTAGAGTTAATGTTTAAAAAACCTAGCCTAGCAGCACTGTTTATGAAAAGTTCAAAAGAAAAACAGAATAAAAGCTGACAATACAAACTAATCAATATTCCATTTCATCTTTAGAAACACTGGTAAAATTTAACAAAAAAATATGTTAGACCTGCAAGTAAGTTCACTTTGAAATCAAAGATGATCATTTGAAGCAAATTTAAAGAGAAAAAAAAAAAGCCAGAATAAAAATAATTAGCGATTCATATATAAATTGTTTCAAGGATCTCAGTGACTAAGCACTATCCTAATGGCATGCATTTGGTTACAATCAAACAAGTGACTGAAAAACTGATTAAATTTTTTTTCACATGCTTCAAAAAAAAAAAAAAAAAATCTCTTTAAAAGAAAACAAAAAAAAACAAGAGATTCAAAAAAAAAACTAGAGATGTCTTGATGATTTGCAAATCTTTAACAAAAAATAAATTAAAATTGAATATATTACATTGTATCTTCAATGAACCCACTAAAGGAAGTGGTATGAATAGTGCTGTAGCGATCATCACAAAAATCTCAATTGTGTACTGGAATAAAAGTGAGAAAGAAACAAAACTTTATCGCAATTCATCTCGTCTGCTAACAATGTCATAGCCCTAACAGCTGCAAAAAATAAATATTCAAGAACTACCAAACACTGGTGGAAATGGTCCAGGCTATAAAGATTGATGGCTTTGGAGGGGAGACTAATACAACAGGAACAGGAAACCATTTAACGAAATAATCTTGAGATATTGGTTCTATTTGTTTTACACTGCCATATAACGAAAACATTTGGTGCTACTCTGCCATCAACATTCTTCAAGTGGAAAGAAATAGTTGTTTTTTAAAGCCTGCCATCATTTTGTTTAAGCATAAACCTGGGGAAAAAAAATGTTTTTAAAATGAAATGCAGAAACTGATAACTGAAATAGTTGAACATAAAATTTATCTAGAAAAAAAAATCTTCTACCTGATTAGAATTATTACAATTAAACTCATTCCAATTTATTGTCATATACATTGTGAAATTGTATATCTGATTTTATTACAACCAGTATGATTACAAAAGAAGAAACAAGTTAAATAAAGTGAAATTGTATCAATTATTTTGAGTCAGCTCATGTAATTAATTTTTAACAGATCCAAACTAACAAAAATAAATTTGTGTGATAGGAAATATTTGTTATTAATTGTTTTCATTTAGCGCACTTTTATGCTTATAGAATGCTTAGCATATTTTAGCCCAATCACATTTTGTTTTAAAGTTACTCAAGTCTGAATTTGAACGCAGGGCCTTGAGCCTACACAATGGAAGGCTGACACATTAGCCAATGAGTACTATAAAAATAGTAGGTTTTATAATTCTCGGATATGCTATTCTGCCTCAACGTGGCACCCGGGTGGAAACGATTACTTGAGGAAGTAATTAGGCTAAATGAATAGCAAAACAAAACTCCTGTGGGAGTATCCAAGGGAATGCGAGAGCTTTCCCATTGCACAGTGCAGAGTTGAAAGAGAGCTTCCACAACCCTGTCGATAATCCATGCGCAGTTCCTCAAGGGACCGTTACACTAATGGCGAGTCCTGCGTAGTTAGCTTGGTACAACATAGGAAAATGGCGGAGGTTCCCGGTGTAATCAGCCTTCGGCCATGCATTCTAGTCCATGCGCCCAGAGTGCCAGATATGCCGGAAATAGCAATGCTTTACATAGCCATTGACTTGGATCTCTTCCAGTCAGAACGGTTTGTTCAAGCAGGTTCACATGCCTAGACTC
This sequence comes from Biomphalaria pfeifferi, assembly GCA_030265305.1. Lineage (NCBI taxonomy): Eukaryota > Metazoa > Mollusca > Gastropoda > Planorbidae > Biomphalaria > Biomphalaria pfeifferi. The sequence continues at coordinate 3,294,853 of JASAOG010000018.1, read as the reverse complement.
ATCTCTTTTGACAATCACACGGTTTTATAATTTAAAAAACACTTTAGTTTAACATTACTTTTCAAACTAATGTCAGGTTGGTGAGCTCAGAAGCGCAATAAATATCTTTAAAAAATCAGTCTTCAAACCCAGGACCCTTTGGTTGAGAAGCAAAGCACTTAACCACTCAGCCTTCTTTAGCTTAATACATTTCTATATAAAACAAAATTAATCAACTATTTTTAATTGGTTATTTGATTGAGTGGGAAGTAGGAGAAATAGCATGTACAAGATTCCACCCATACAGACAGTGAGTTAATAATAAGCTTTGTAAAAAGAATTGGTATACATGATTTGTACAGTAATTTATGTTAAGTTGTAATTGTAAAATTAAATTAACTACAGGGTGTTTGGGTTACACTTTTTTTTATCATTGTTAACTATGAATAGTTTACTAATTATTTTTTATTTAATTTATAAGGCCACAGTAAATGATAAAAAAAACACTAACCTCTTTGGAACTCAAAGTAAGTTGCAACCACTCTTTTTTTTCTTCTGTCGGCCTGGTCCTGGGTTTTTCTTGTTTATTTGACGGACTAGATCATAGAATATCTAGGAACAGTAAAAGAAAACATTAATTGAATATCAGGCTTTAAGAAGTCAATCATAGCACATAACACCTTATAACTATCCCATTCATAAACTAATGTGAATCTTTCAAAGATATCTATCTGTATAATAGCAACAAGGAGTTGCCACAATAAAAAGGTAAAGAGAATATGGTAAGATGAAGTAGCTACACAATAACCAACTTTGTGTGTGAAAAACAATTTTCTTTGTAAGTACAAGTGGAAAAGTTAAGCAACATTCTAATGTTTAAATGTCATCACTTAAATTCCCTCACAATGTAAATGTGACATCTAGATACCCTTTATGAGAAATGGAAAACATTACAACCAAAAATTATTTTTTTTTTCTGTGAAAAAGTACAATTGCTTTAACTAAAGTATAGCTAGCACAATGAACAAGCTAAGCATAAAAACAGACTTAACAATAAGGCAATAAAGTAAACAAGTTAAGTTTCCCTTTCCCAATCTATAGAGCAGATGATATTTATAAAGGTCATCTGTTTCTGTGGCCAATGGTTAACGAAGGCATCATGTAGCTAGCACAATGATCAAGCTACTTTACTTTTCCCAACAAATGTCAGGTACCAATAGGGTGGACTTAGGAACACCATAAAATTCTAAAATTGAAAATCTCGATTTTCACTGAGATTTGAAAAGTAAACTATTGATTCAGGGGACTAAGCCATTACCAATCAACCCCCACCACAAGACAATGTTATATACTAAAGCCATTTTTAAGGAATTGCTATCTAAAATGTCATCTATTGTTTTATTTTTATGTTTGCCTTTTTACATTTAGAGTACTGTATAATCTTGGATTTTTAGAAAGTACAATCTTCAGTTCAGGGTAAGCCTTTACAAGATTTGTTACTTTTTAAATTTTAAAATTATAAACTATCGTTTTAAATGAACGTTTATAATGTGCAAAAATTTAACTGTTCTCTCAACTATGATACCTTATAAAGCTAGATACACTGATATTCAGATCAGATGTTACACAAAACTGAACACACATTAACGAGTTGTTGTTTTTTTATTCCTTAAAAATAATATGAATCACCAAATTATTTTTTTCTTAAAAGAGAATGAAATAGTTCAAGCATTAAAAATTACCTCTAGAACATTTATTTTCATTTTCGCTGAGGTTTCTAGGAACGCACACTGAAATTGTCTAGCCAGATTCTGTCCTTGATCTTTGCCAACAACACGCTCATCTTCAAGATCACATTTGTTGCCAACTAATAACATTGGAACCTAGGAGAAAAATAAATCCAAGTTATATTTAGAAAGTACCATTTCTTTTTCTTTTAAGTCGATGCTTAGTAATTAAAATAAAAGTCTGAATTCAAATCTTACATCGTCTGTGTCTTTCACCCTGAGAATCTGTTCTCTGAGATCTTGAAGGTCATTGAAGGTAGACTGTGCAGTTATGGAATAGACCAACAAGAAACCCTGGCCATTTTTCATATACAGATCTCGCATTGCTGTAAATTGTTCCTGTTTGGTTAAAAATATATAAAAAATTAAGGGATTTTCACCTGTATGATACTTTTATAAACAACCACACAGAAAACACCCATGCACAACAAAATGTATGTGGCAACAACAAACCAAAAAAACTATCTGTCAATAAAGTGAAAGAGTTGGAGAAAAAAAGACAATATAAAAAAAAGTAAATTGTTTTCTTAAACAGCTTCTATTAGGTACCAACAGATGTCAAGTGAGATGGCAGAAATGTTTGAGAGATTAACTTAAGGGGATGCATAAAGAACTGATCATCTATATATATAATTCTCTTCATGGCTCAACAGTTTGATCACCAAGAAGTAAAGGAAAGATCACTCTTTTATTTCTGCGAAAGATCACTCTTTTATTTCTGCAAGTCGGATAAGAGTTATCCCACATAACTTAAAGGGCAGGGGAAAAGGGGGGGAGATCAAGTAATATTCACGCGTCACTAAATAGCAAGGCCCGACTTAACCATTGTGACCAAGAAGTCATGGAAATCACTCTTTTATTTCTGCAAGTCAGACTAGTTACTCCACGTATAAAAAAAAAAAGGGGGGGGAGGGGGGGGGGGGGAAGTAATCTACTCTGTATTCACCTGTCACTAAATAGCAGGGCTGGACATAACCAATGTGGGGCCCCAACGAAATGTATTTGGCGGGGCCAAGTTTAGGTAGAAAACAATGAAATTTAAGAATTTGTATCAGAAAATAAATTCTTTACTATGTACAGAATTACTTTACGAGCCTTGCCTATAGCAAAGTCATACAGTATATCATAAAAATTCTTTCCTACCTAGATCATGCTCAATAGAAAGAATTACCAAATCTACGAGAATTGTTGACCTCAAGTAATTCTTCATTAGTTTGAGGCGCAAGAAGCTTCTTTCACCAGATTCAACAATTATGGGTATTGCATAATGCTGTTTCTTTTTGTTTTTCTTTATCGCACGTAGGATTGGCATTTTCCATATCGAATAACACCCCAAAATCACAATTTTCGTCTACACATTTCAGGAGATTTGTATGAGTTTTTAAATAATTTTAATAATTTCCAGAAACTTTTTCGTATATTTTGCAATTTCAGTAGATTTCCAGGAGCTCCTGGCAAATCAGGAGGCTGTGGGAAATCTGTTATAAGATATAAAATGGTTTAATTTAATAATTTACACAGAGAATTAGTGCGGGTCCTATGAAAGTGCGGGGCACTGCAACATATAATGGCGTTTGCTACGCATGGGTCAACTAGTTAAGTAATAATATGTATAAAAAAGGACCACCCAATGGGTTAATTAACAGGTATAAAAGCAAGAAATTGATAATATAACTTGAATAATAACTAACAACTTTGTATTTAATATAGTTATTGCAAAAAGGATCCTCCAAATTTAATCCACAACAGCAATACATCTACAAATGTTCCCCTTTCAGACCTTGTGGTCTATAGTACAGATGATGTAAAGGTCATGTTTCTGTGGCCTATGGTTAACAAGGGTACCTACCACCTTTACTTTTCCCCAACTATTGTCAGGTACCCATTAGAGCTGGGTGGACCCAAAGGTGCCAGAAGATCCCAAAATTAAAAATCCCAATCTTCACCAGGATTCAAATCCCGGTTTGGAAGCCAAGCGCCTAACCACTCAACCACCGCTCCCCCTATACACCTACCAATAGCTGTCATTAATGTGAAAATACAAACTTTCCCTCTCACAGTGAAAGAAATATAGACTAAAACTTACAGTGCCAGCTGTGTCTAAAATTTCTAGCATACATTGTTGACCATCTACTTCCACTTGCTGAAACACAAAATATAACACAAGATTTTATAACTGACAAGAAATATTCTTTACTATTTGTTTATGACAGCAATTAATTGTAACCTGTAAAGGCTAAGCAAACCAAAGATTAATTTCTGTATAAATCTCCTTACACCTTTCACATAATATTATATAAATATCTTCTATGCCAGTTAGTAATTTTTAAAGGATAAAAAATGTATATCTAAGCTCACCTTCCTATAACTGTCTTCTATTGTTGGATCATATTTTTCTACGAAAATACCTTGAACAAATTGCACAGTCTGAAACAAAAACACACAAATGATGTTTTGACAGACTGAAATATTTTATTCTTGAACTTTTTAATCAGAAAAAAAAAAGTGAAAATTAGATTCCAAATAACCACAGCAATTAAATAACTTGGTTGCTAAACTAATTTTGAATAATTTAAACTCAATATTAATAATTTGAACAGATTTTTCCTATCATACAAATATAAATGATAATACAGTATACATCTTCCAACAAGTTAAGAAGTCGCTGCACATTGAACTTTGTTTACAAAACAAAATCAAATGGAATGACACCGGGCAATTGTGTATTCATAAAAGGATTTAGAGAAAGGAGGAAAGAAATAGCAACTTATGTCATATCTGAATAGCAGACCTTCTTCATTGAGAGGTGCATTGCATATGGATAAGTCCAGGAAGTTCTTCATGTATTTCAAAGCTATTTATGACATGACTAAGGTCGCTAAACATCTTTGTTCGAGACAAAATTTATTCACAAAAGCCAATATGTAAACATCCACAGCATCATCACCTTAAAAAGGACAGAAATGTTTTGCCATTCTGTTACTTTATAGCTAGTGCTAACAACAGCACCAGCAGGAACACATACAAGTATTATTAATGCTGTTAAATTAGCTTCTCAGAGACAGCATCATGTTTTATTTCAGGACAGCTACACCATAACACTGTCTCAACACATTAAGCAACTAGGATTTCTTTTCACCCATACAAAGAAATAATCACCAATCCAACTTTCATTTAAAAAAATTTCTGTAAGATTACATTATAATTTATTTTTTATTTTAGTCTATAATATACCACCAGTACAGAATGTGGGTATTAAGACCTGAAAATGATGTTTTAGTAATAAACATTTTGAATATTTGATAGTAGTGGTTGTTTTACTGTAAAAAAAAAAAAAAAAAAAAAAGCAGTATCTACTTAGCAGGCCTATAAATAATTATTTAAAAAATTGTGCTTTCTAATATTGTCAATATTGTCTCATTACTAATTACCAATTTTCGACCCTCATACCAAAGACCCCTTTACATCATCATGACAATAATGACCTGTTAAAATTTAATCCTAGCGTTTCTTTAACTGCTCTTCTTTAAGCATTAATTAGCCATAATGCAATAGCATCACCTTCGTTGAATAAAGATTTTCACTTTCTGCCAATTAAAAACTTGAATTACAAAAGTAAACTTTTTTGCAGACCATTTTTAAAACTACTTTAAAGTTCTATTCATTTTTAGTTCAATATTTTTATATATGTCATTATAACATTCGTCATCATCATGATCATCAAACTCCATTTTAGTGAAGACTTGAGAGGCTCAAATTCTTTCTTGCAAAAGCCCTGGACAGAAACCCTACTTTTTTTTTGCGTAGTGCATACATATCATCATACAGGTCGAGAATTAGTTGTTTCCCAGACCTGTCAAGATAAAGATCAGCAAGTCTGGGGCAGTCAAAAAGGATATACACTGTTCCTTGCAGCAGGGGCACCATGAGTCAAAGTTTGGCCATAGCCATGAGAAATATGAGCTAACAGTAAAGTGGCCTGTCCTGCACTGTGCTATAATAGCTTGCTCAGGCCTGGAAGGCTCTACTACGGGGAAGTGCAGTCAGGGCGTCTCATGCGCTCCCAGACACAGCAGGCTTTTTAGTACTTGTCCAAGCACTCAAACACTTTTCTATTTGTTGGATTGTAGCCAGAGCATGATGAAAACTTACAGCCTGGTAGTGTTAGTCTGCAATGGTGTTGCCAGTTGCACTTATTTGACTCGGTACTCGCTGCATTAGTACAGGGGTGCCATTGCGTTGAATTATGTTGTGTGAACCGATGATGACAGTGTCGATATTGGGAGGTCATGGTCCAAGGTATTGCAACTGCAAAAATATGTGTTAACTTCAAATGTCCCTCGCCGAGTTGAGAGTCAATGACTTTTAAGGCTTCACAGATTGCCATGGCCTTTGCATCAAAACTGCAAAAGCTACCACATAGTCCAAAGATTTTAAATGAGTCAGAACCAATAAACTCGATGTATGCTCCATAGCCTGCTCTTTCTAAATTTAATGATGTCGAACCATCAGTATATATATATATATAATATATTACATCAGCATATGTTACAAACATATGTCTGGGTTCGATGGACAAAACCAATGATGAAAACGTTTAATGTTTTGTTAGTTGGAGAGGCCAGTTTTATCAGATAGTCTAGTGGCATGTGTGTAAAAGACTGCATCTGGTTCTGCATCTCCAAACATCTACTAGTTTTCTAGCTGGGAGGTATTCATCCAGCCTTTTATACCCCTCAAAGCAATTTAGTATTGACCATTCCCTTCTAAGGTTTAGTGGACCTACATTAGCAATTATTTCAGCCGCACTTAGCACTGGTACTAGTTTCAATTTTTTTTTTTCAATAATAATTAATATGGACATTTATAAATCTAGACCTGAAGTTGTTGCATCTTAACACTGTCCCTGAAATTATTTTTTAGTGTTCAAAAACATTTTTTTTTAGATTGATTCACATCTGGAATCTTCCAGAATAAAGCAGAGACCAGACTTGACATTTACAGTATAATTGAGTTTTTTATTAGGCATTTTCTTAATAAAGTAGAGCACTTTATTACCAAAATTTCACAGAATTAATTTTTTTTTTTTTGGCTGCCAGGGATAATAACTACTTACCAGGGCACTCTTGCCAACACCACCGCTGCCTAAAACAACCAGCTTATATTCACGCATACTTAAGCTTTGCTGGTATTTCCTTTCTTTTGTGATTTATCCTAAACACAACCCTAACAGCAAAAAAAAAAAAAAATACAAAGTAATTAATTATTTAATTGTATAATTATATATATATATATATATATATATACACAAATAATTAATAGAATAATAAAAGGTTAAATATTCTTAAAGAGCTTCACATTATTTGGAATTTTAAAATTTTATGAAGGTTATATGAGGACTTTGTTTTACATAGTAGTTTAGATAAAGACTTCATTATGATATAAAAATAAATATATGAATGCATACTATAGCAACAATAGACCAACGGCAAAGGCCAAGCTTAAAGTATATAATACTACAATTTGGATACAAGTCTGTGTTTAAAAAGGAAAACTCACAGTTGTTAACATAAAAAATAAGGTCTCATTTAATCTTGTTAAATCTACTAGTTCTATAATACAAAACAACATGGCTATTATTATATTATACTATACCTAATTATGAAAGAAAGTGCATGTACTGTAATTGAAATTTATCAATATATATTTATATAATATATATATATATTATATTTATAATATCTTTTTTTTTATGTTTAAGTTTTCAACTAATCACCTAGACCTAGAATCCTCAAAGATCTTCCCAGAGTTGAAATCTAAATAATTTTACTTAAATAGACTCAATACTCAAATCAAGTGAATTAGTAGTGACAGCGAGTAAATGATTGCTAATCAATGTGTCATTACTGATTACTGTCATGTCACCATCAATTTTGACTAGCTCTACTAGTCTAGACCTTACTTAAATTTAAATAGATCTAAAATTAAATTGTCTATAGAGTAGGTACTTCGATAAACTGACCTAGATCCATTTTTTTTGTCTCCCAAAAATAGCGAAAAGTGTGTCAGCACATTTTACCCTTTTTTTAAGGGTGGTCATTTCCATCAAAGTTTTAGCACATTGTATTTGATTTCAGGACTAATTGTGATTACTTTTTGTAAACATAAGATATCAGAGATCATTTTTATTTGCTTTTGAAGCCAATCTGTTAAATTTTTCTTAACAAAAGTTTATGTGAAAGTTGACATTTTTACAACTTTTTTCCTTTAAAAGTTACAACAATGCTGTTTGCTACAATAATTAATCATATTATGAAATGTGTATATTTCAAATTCATTAAATTCTCTTGGCACACTTTAAAGATAATTGATATTAAAATTAACAAAGACAAGGGTAAAATTTTATTTTTTAAATAAAATAAATGTGTTTATAGTTACAACAATTTCACTAATTCTATTGAATTTAGCATGTTAACAAATATCTGTGTGCTAAGTTTGAACTTTGTAGCTTGGCGCACTCTTTAGATATTAATTTTCAAAGTTGATGGTCAAAATCTATTTTTAGTAACAACCAACACTGTGATTACTGGAAATGGTCAATTTCTATCTATCACATCCTATTTTTAGAAGCACAGATAGGAATTTTTCATTTAGATTAACTTTTATAATGTTTAAATGCTAGATTATGGAGAGGGAAAGTGTCTTTATTATAATGGCTTTGTAATGTGCAAATTTTAAAGTAAAAATAAATATTTTAAAATAATAATATTAAATATTATTTTTTATTTTATTTTTAACTCTGCGAACTATTAATTGATTTTTTTTTTCTGGGTGTTGTTTTTTTCTATTAGTATACATGTAAATTAATAGTTAATAAATGAGTACATTACATTTTTAAAATGATGAGCTATTACTGCTAAAAAAATTAAGTAAAAAATCTTTTAATAACTTCTAAATAAATCTCAAGGTTTCTTTTTTTTTTTTATTGTCTGATGCAAGACATTTTTCATTTACAATCTAATTTTTAAAGCATTTAAATTCAGGCATTTTAAAATGATTAATTGCCAGTGCTCTACAAAAAGGTTGAAAACTGTTTTTTTTATGAAGTTTATTAAACTTATAGTCATTAAATTTTAGCAAATATTTTTCTGGGCAGTGCTATTTTCTTTTTTAATTTATAAAAATTATCTATCTGATGCATATAAATAGCTATTTAAATACAGTAGAATTATAATTAAACAAAATAAAACACACTACAGATCTCTGATTTGTTTTATTTGTGATTTTTGGGCTCATATAATGACAAAATCACATATATATATTTTTATTTTTTGTCAAAGGCTTTTTTTATATATTAATTCACTTTTTTTTTCAAAGATTTTATTGCTTGGTCTTATTTTTCAAATTTGTTTTAACAGAATACAGGTTAATGAAAAAGAGTGTGAAGTTTCAACCCCATATCTTTAAGACTTTGTATAATACAGTTAATTAAAGTTCAACTGTCAGTTGTTTCGGTCACAGATTTTTTTTTGCTTTACAAAGGCTAAAGAAGGCTTATTTTGGCCACTAAAAATTTAATAACTTCCCTCAGAATTAACTCAGCAATATAAAATTGGTATCATTGGAAAGCATTTCTCAAGCTCTATCTAACCAAATAGGTTCCATTGCATTGTGATCATTTTGAAATTTTTATCAAAATACCTATTTAGAGTCTAGATCACTGATTAATAGATATACTATAGACTCTAGTATATAGATCTATATTCTATATTATAAATTATATATATTATTTAATTTTAATATAGTTAATTATAGATTTAAGTTTAGACCCTAGAAAAATATATATCTACTTTACTCTTTAGATCTAGATCAGAATTTTCAGATCTGTCTACTGAGTGAGACAGTCAATATCAATGATGAATTATTGAATAGATCTATGGTAGTGAAACTCATAAGTTATATATATGTATATTTAATAATTTAATATATTATACAACTATATTATAGACTATAATTAATTATATAATTATAATAATGCTATAAATATTAAATATAATATAAAATTTGTACATTGCATCATATAATATATATTTTATTTCAACAATTCAATTATTATTAATCTAGAAAAATCTAGACTCTTATTAAATGAATTTTGATACTCACAATTAAGAATTATTATTTTTTAAATATTTTTTTGATGATAGATCTCTCTTTGATCTAGATCTACATCTACCAAAAATTATGTCAAGTCAAGTCACAGCAGTATTATTAATATAATATATAGTCTAGTATAGTATACTATATAAAACTTAAAAGATCTAGATCTATCATCGATCTATTCTAATTATTAGAATCTAATAAATCCAGGGTTCTGTTAATCATTCAATGTTTATGATAAATGTACGAATATTGTTTTAACATAGACTGATAAAAAGAAATGCTAAAATTACTGAATACATAACCTACTTTAAAAAAATAATCTATCACTCCCACCCTCCTACAGCCTACTCCCTAATCTTAGCCTACACACTTTACACAGTAACAAGACTTCAGTGTCTATTCGACTCAATTTCTCTGTATTTGCAGTACTTGCCACACCTAAAGCCTGCTGTCGTATTGCATTAAACAGTTCAAAACATATTAATGTGCAGTGGCTTATCTAATATACAGTTGATAATGCAATTGTTGGGCTTTTAAAAGTTATTTTTAATGTTATTTTCGTTTTGAAATATTACTCACCGGACTGGCCCTTGACTGATTTACAGATGGCTTCCGGTAAAGAAATTTGTGACGTCAAAAATTTTCAGACTGTGCATGATTCTATATTTGGCAGTGTTTTCCCAGCATACCATGCGACAACTTCAGCGCATGCTCAGCCACTATCTTTTCTTTTACTTCTCCCTTTGCTTCTTTTTTTCTGCCTATTCTTTATTCTTTTAAACTTGCTCTTAATCTCTATTCTATCTGTTTCCATCCTCTTTCAATTATTACCTACACAAGCTTTGATCTTATTTGATCTACTCTTAATTGAGTTTGAAATGATAGGAAACTTCTCGGCTAGTATAATGCGATGATGCCGAGCAGGCAAATTTGTGGACATGATGAGAAACGATTTAGAAGGATTGGGGTTGTTTGATAAGTCAAATATCCCTTTGATTCTTGTGAAATGAACATATCTGATCCACTAGCTTGATCTGAAATTAGATCTAGTATAACATAATTAGATTTACTAATTTTAAAATTAATTTTGCTTGCGTGCCTTTTTATTAAACATTTTGCCAAGGACTGACATTTTATTTCGTAAAGTAGGCATGAAAGGGAAGAAAATAGATCTAGTTTAGTAGGTCTTCAAGGATCTTGGAATCTATCATCTATTTAGATCTATGTCATGATTTTATATAATGAAACAAATTTACGTAAATATTTAATCACTTAATAGTATAAAAAATAACTTTTACGTAGGCCTAATTATTTAGTGTTACTTTAAGAAAAAAATACAGATGTAGGGCCTACTCATGTAGCCTAATTAGAATCAGATCTACATAGCGTAATTTTATTGTCTTATAATTACCGACGTTACTTAAAAAAAAAAAGAGGATAATACGTCCTAAGCATTTCATGTGTCAAACTAGATCTAGTTATTCATGCTAATCAATTAATTAAACTCTGTTAAGTCGTTGGTTTACCTGGCTGATTCAGGCAACCCATTCCACTCTCTAATGGCACTAGGGAAGAAGGGGCACTTGTACGAATTTTTGAAGGAGCTTCTGTGTGGTAGAGAAGGCCATTTGTGGTTTAGAGTTAGATAGATCTATATATCTAGATCTTGTATTAATGTAGGGTAAGTGTGCTTTTTTCAAATGTTAAGGAAATAATTATGATAACTTAGAGGCTTATTAGGTGAGCTACCCCTAGATCTAAATGGCTTAGAAAAAAATTCTTGATTTTTCTAGTTATTGAACTCTATGGACGTTCTTTCTATAAGTAAAAAGCTGTAAATATTTTGATGTTTGTAGATAGGCCTATGTATTGTAAGGTCTAAACTTAAGCAATATATATATATATTAATAATCAGAATTAGCAAATAAATAGAATACAGACATCACTTTTAGAGACTTCTATATCTCATGATCGATTAACTCGATTTTAACCATTTATGATCATACAGGTCCAACTGGTTATTTTCATATATTGCATCATCTAAATTATGTCTGCGTTCTCATGGAGGATTCACACAAAGGAGATTAACTGCGTTGTGATTTCCTTATCAGGAAGTTCTCCATACAATTTTTCATTAGGGATGTTTTAGGGCCAGTATCTCCGGGGATAAAGTTAGCAGTTAACCTTTATCTATTTGGTGTTCCTGATGTACATAATATATAAGAAGTACCCGTCCCCCCTTTTTTTTTTTGAAAAAAAAAAAAGTTGATGTACTAGGTATTTTAAAATACATATAATCATTTTTTGCACTTTTAGAACTGCAGAATCAAAATTTGAAACACTTCTATAATTTATTTATGCCTAGGACTCTACCAGTCGCGAAGAGATGATGGATTGTCTCATAAATATGGTAAAAGACGAAGCCTTTCCCATGTTTGGATTAGATTTGCTTGAACGTTTGTAAACAGGTTCTTCTAAACAAGGCCGGTCCTAACTATTGCTGGGCCCTATGCTAAACGGCTTGCGCGGGGCATAGTTTGGGCGGGGACAAGCATAATGTCCAAAATAAGATTTTGTATCAGAAAATACATCCGTCTTTACAATAATATTTATTGAAGGAAAGTTGACTATGCCGTTTTTTTTTTATCCCGCGTGGGATCGGCACTCCAAAATGACAATTAAGTCCATTTTTTGCAGAACATTTGTATGAGCTTTCAGGAGATTTCCAGGAGGTGCTTGAAAATAAGGAGGCCGCGGAAGCACTGTTATTATATATGAGTGATAATGGTTTAATTGAATAATTTACACCTTGTTCTCTTTCCTTTGCTTCTTGGTCACAATGGTTAAGTCTGGCGCTGCTATTTAGTGTTTAAAAATGTTTGTTTGTAAAATGTTTTACATGTTTCGGATGTTCCTTCAGAGTTGAAGATAGTTTACTTCCTATTCCAAACCTCCCACAGGACGAAGGGAGATGGGAGCGGGCAGGGTTTGATAAATCCAAACGACAGTCCAGCGCGCAAACCGCACGACCATGCAGCCATCCGTAGTGACAGGTGAATACTACTTGTTCTCCCCCCTCTCTTGTTTTTTCGTGGGATAACTCTATCCGCAGAAATAAAAGAGTACATCTTTCCTTTACTTCTTCTTCTTCTCGTCCAAACTTTTGAGCCATGAAGAGAATTATATATATAGATAATAATCTTTGTGCATTTTTTGAGACCTGCAAAATCAAATTTCTAAGCGCTTTCGTTCATAGAAAAAAAGATATTTGTTATTATTTAGTTATCAATAGGGATCTAATAATATGACGTCCTTGACATTGTTTAATTTCTGTATTGATTTTAAAATCTCTCCCAGTCTTCCTCTTTTCATTTAATTACGTTTTTCTTTAATTTCCATATTGCCACCACATTTCTTCATATCATTTTCTCTTCTCCTTCTCTCTTATTGCATTTTATTGCTTTAAGAACGTAAACACGATCTTTAGAAAGTGTCAACAAAGAGCAGATTACAGTGATAAACTTTTAGTGTGAAAATAACAAATAAAATAAAATATACAATTCCTCGGGATCATAGTGCACGAGTGGTAGACTTGCAAACTGAGTGATTATGGTCGAATCCTTGTGCATTTTTATAAAGCTTATAGTAAATTTAGAGATACTTCTGGACAGAAGAATAAAAAGTGAAGTAGCAACACACACAAAAAAACACTGAACCATAATTTTTCAAATCCAAAATTCAAATCCCAATAAAATACAAAAAAAAAACAACACAAAGATAAAGACACATTTCTTATACCATATGCTAGGAAAAAATTAGCATAAGTTCTCCTTCTTCCCTAGTGTCATTAGAACATATTTAGAATGGGTTACCTGAATCAGGCAGGAAAACAAAGGGCTTAGCAGAGTTTAAGTCACTGATTAACATGTATGACTAGATTGACACATAAAATACGTAGGACGTAATAATATTCTCTTTTGAAGTCACGTCTCTAATTAATAAGATAACAGATATATGTGGTAAATAGAAATATGCTTCGGTGGTGTATAGATATAACAAGAAAAACATTTTTAAAAATATTTATTTTAAAAAAGCGTATACGAAATGTAATTGTATCTATTAGTTTGGATCAGATTAATTCAGCTTATACCACCACTTCAGTCGAGTACTATTTCTTTTCCTTGTTCGAGATACGAAACATAGTAATTAATTACCAATAGTTTATTTAGTAATTTTTTTAAAATTTATTCTTGTGTTGTCAGGTAAAAGAAATAATTGTGCCAAATTTCAGCTTGATCCGAGATTGGGTGTCTGAAAAATAACGTGTAGGGCCTACAAACTTTTGACCATCAGACAGAGTGAGTTGATATAAGCTTTGTGTAAATGTATATATGGGTTAAGATTTAACTTCATCCTTTTCCGCTTTTCATTTTCATTAGCTTCGGATTTACCAAAGTGGGAAACAAAAAGCCTCTCAAGCCTGTCCGCGCCACTTTCGCGAAAAGTTCGGCTGCTTATCAACATTGACAGGATTCTCACATTGCGCAACATGAGAATCGAGCCGTCACAAATCAGTTCCAAAAATACTACCACTTCCACTATGAACTCGATCCTTCTAGACTCTACATCTTAACACCGACTTTGTGTCGTTGTGTTGGTGCCTCAGGTGATGGGGGAGGGGGATGACGTTCTACTTGAAATCCTATTATTGTTGCAGAGGCGTAGCTAGGGATTTGGGATTTTGACATTCGACATCATGACATGAGATAATCGCGTAATATTTAATGTAAAAACACATTTCGGACACTCATTTGGAGGCCCGGGGAGATTTTCAAATGTGGACCCCCTCCTCCACCCTAGCCACACCACTGTATGTTGTATGCTATATTTTTTATAACCACAAATTAACCCCTTCTCGCTTTTCCATTTGTTTTTCGAAGACCACATTAAATGCTCCACGCGCTAGGCTGTGAGCAGCGCGCGAAACTATTGAGATTAATCCACGCGCAGCAAGGAACAGACAAGATGGAGTCGTCTCATAGTCTGCTCTTTGTTTACAAAATAGAAAAAAAAACATGTACTCAAGCAATCGAAATTGTTTCTCTAATTTATGGTACTCATGTGCTATTATTCCGTAATGATGGGGGAGAGGGGGGTACACTTGAGTAGGAAAACAAAAAGTGACATCTACTACAGCCTGCTAATGAGGAGCAGAAAATGGAGATCTGGTGCAATCAGATGTCAAGAAGTTACACTCAGATGTCAAGAAGTAACATGTGGCTTATAAGTTTAGCAGTAGCGAAGGATTCTCTATTGGGAAGGGTCCTTTCACACAATTAACTTTGGCTTAAGCTGGGTAAAAAAAAAATTGCTGTCTCTTATGTTCTGTTTTTTCTTGTATAAGTTTCACTCTACCTACAGGAATGAAGAGCATTACTTCCGAGACCACATCTCTTACAGTACAGCCGGAGAACCAATTGGACAAGGTTCGAGCCCGGGAACATCGTCTCGACAGTCAGAAGCGTATTCCACACGACCAGACAGTCCTTTAACTAATCACATAATCCTACGCTAATTTCATCTCCGGGGAGTCAAGGGTGGGAATTTGAAAGGGAGGGGGAACTAGCATCATTTAAACCGGTATTGTACCGTTACATCCTTTTTTTATTATTATCTTTTGCACGTTATACGTCTTATTATTAAGCTACGTCTTTAGGTTTAGGCTACTGTGATCAAAACCCTAAGCACATTTGGTTTCTTAAATAGTTTTGCTAGTGGTCTATTAGTTCTCATTCTATTTATTTCTTCTATTTTCTTGTAATCCTTCATTAAGTCTTTCTAATGAGCTTTGTACAATCAAGCTATTCTATTAACAGTTATTATGACCCCTTCAGTCGCTAAGCGACTATGGATCATCTCACTGAAAATGAGATGAATACCTAGGCATCAGGTATGGTCGGAACGATGTCGCACTCACGGTAGTTCCCCCTTCTCCACGCCGCTGATGTATCCAAAGGAACGGCAACATACAGATTGGGCAGCGGTGTCGCAGTCCAGCTAATGATTTGTACAAAAGACGGTGCGCAAAATGTTGATGTTAAATCTATTTATTTATTTAACTCTTACTGAACAGAAACATTTGAGTCGAGTGCAATAATTCCCGCTGATGCCGTGTGCAAACTAAAAGGACGTAACGTAAGCCAAATTTAATTATGATTTTATATTTCGAAATATTTTATAATTTAATGGTCAAACCTTGTGGATGTCCAAAAGAGCTGAGCCGAAGACTCTTCGAGCTCTAAGTTTGAAAAAAAAACCCTGTTTGGTCGTCCAGCCGAAACAGTAAAAAAAAACAAAAAAAACCTGTGTGAACGCACAGTTCTGTTTGAGAGCGACCCAAGTCAATGCCTATGTAAAACATTGCTGTTTCCAATGCCTTTGGCCCCGACGCATGATTCGCCGCTCATGGCCGAAGACCGAGGACACCGGGAGCCTCCGTCATTTTCCTTCGTTGTACCAAGCTAACCGTGGGGAACTCGCCATTTATGTAACGGTCCTTTGAGGAACGGCGCATGGATGTGGGACGTGCTCGTGGGGACTTTTTTACAACCCCGCCCGGGCAATGGGTGGACTCTCGTCTACCCGTGGGCATCCCCACGGGAGTTATGTTTCGCCATTCATTTAGCCCAGCTACCCCCTCAAGTAGCCGTTTCCACCCAGGTGCCACGATGAGGCAGAACAGCGTACCTGGGAATGGTCAAACCAGAGCTTTCACTGGCAAGGCCAATTAGGCTTTTTTTTTTTCAAAGACATACATAAACTTTCGTAAAATCTCTCCAAGATACCCGTCCAGTATCTACCCAGTTGAAACCAATGAAGAGTTTGCAAGCTCAAAGGAGGAACTGTAATAACTATCTCTAGATCTCTTTACTATTGCATTCAGACAGCTTGCACACCCCTAAGACCGCGCCTCTGGGTATAAACTTTTAATTGAAAAAAAGGGTAAGGTTTTTAGTAGTGGAGGCAATTGGAGACTGTGTGTTTGTGTGTATTTTACAGAAACTGCAAGACGTCTAAAATGATAAATTTTTGTTTAAATTTTTTGAATCAAAGATATGCTAGATTGATTCATCGCAAAGATAACTGGCAAATTAACTACAGTATCATTTTTACCGGAGCATTGCAAAATTATTGAATGCTTCGCGTTTTCAGGCAAAGCATGGACATAAATAACGTTGGCATTTTCTACTTCGCCTCGGCATTGCTTATTTATTACCCAGTAAAAATAAATCATGTATTTGACTAGTGCTGCTGCGTAAACCAACATAAACGTATATAGTGCTTTGCATATTTTTATTTCCATTAAAAAAAACTAATTGCATTTTGCTTGTGGCCTTATAGATGAAACTATTTAGGGAACCTCTGCACTAGTTCAAGTAAACAAAGACGTGGCATTAAACACTATTAAGAAATTAGAAAAAAAGAAACTGAACTAAAGCTACTAGCTCACATTTAGAGGGGGGGGGGGTCCTAATCTATCTATACTGCTACTAAAGTCTTTGTCCCATTGCCAGACTGGCCAGAGAGAGTGAGGCGCTCTACAACACTCGAGACATTGCACCAGCTAGAGAACTCTGCACTAATAAGACACCTTCCTTGAAGACAAGAGGCTGGAGGTGAGGGGGATAGAAAATTAGAAGAGGGGGGGAGGGAGGTCACGCCGCTAAGTCAACTTTCGGCTCCAGACACAAGACCTCAGAAAAGGGGCGCTTGGTGGAAGGGGTTGAAGGTGACGAAACTGGTTAAGGAGAAAGTCGGGAAAAGAGAGGGGGGAGAGAGAGGAAAGAACCGGCCGGTGGTCAACCATTGTTCGGACCACTTACGGATAATTAGTCATTTGAAAAAAAAAAGTCGATTAATTACGTGTGCTTGGCGTTGGTAAAGTGTTGATAGACTGGCCGCCATTTGGGCTTTTACATATACACAAAAATTTCCAAAAGAAAGAGGGGAAACATTCCCCCCCCCCCCTCTATTGTAATGATGCCTTACTTCCCCCCCCCCTGCTCCCCTTTATTGGCGTTATATATAAACATAGAGAGCCGAGAAAACTTATGTTCTTTCTATGCAAGTGACACAGAAACGTGTGATCGTCTGCTAACGAGTGTTGCTGACCAGTAAACATAGTACCTCTTTGTATCTATATCCTGCCGCGCTAATTAGATGTGAACTGTGTTTTTTTCTCTCTCCCCCCCCCCCCCCCCCCCCCCGTTTCTTAATGCGTACGAAGGGAGTGCATAAGTCACACTGTAAGGACTAATTAGTTTGACACACGCAAAATAAGGGGAAAGACAGGACTCTGTGGAGTAGAGACTTTGTGATGGAAGAATAAGAGTAGAGCGAATAAGAGTAAATGTCATTCTTTGGTTATTATTATTATTATTATTTCAATGAATTCCAGCGTTTTAATCCGACAGATGGCTGTCTCTTCAGAAGACAGTAAAGGAGAGAAAGGGTAATTATTTCTTTGTTCTGCATGTCGATTTGAATGCCGAGTAGATATTTACAAATGTCGCAAAAACATTGTCATTGATGATGTCTGTGTAGTGTAATCTTATATAATATATCTAGAATGTAATATTATTTTTATAGACACATTTTTAAATATCTCTAATCTAAATGGAGATTTGCACCTTTGGTTAGCTTTTGAAAAAAAAAAAATTGGTGGATCTTGTGTACAGAATATTGGAACTTTTGATAAGCTGAATATTTTTTTAATGAAAACGATAATTTTTTATTCCCTTTTTATCACCGTAGAATAAAATGAATTTGCTGTTTCGATTGTAAGACATAATAATTGTTTTTATATGGCAGCAGTTTATGTTGTTTCTTTTTTCTTTTTTTTTTTTCCAAATCTTTCCCAAACTTCTTTTTTTCCCTTCCGCTTTAATTAGGTTCAATTACATTGGCTCCATATTTTTCCATATCGTTTCACCTCTTTTTTTTAAATATCCCTATGATGTTGCTTAAATAATGTAAACCGGATCTTAAAGAATCGAAAACTAAACAAAGAGGAGATCACTGTATTTAAAATTGATAGTGAAAAATCCAAATTGAGGCGAAATAATTCAGTCAATGTAGCGGAGCATGAGAGAATGAAAAACGCACTGCTTCGCTCTTTCTCTCAGTCAGTCTATGTCACAGACACACACTGTCTGTCTCCATCTCACTCTCTCTCACACACACACTCTCTCCGTATACCACGCTTTCCATTTCTATTACATTATAGGTGTTTGTTTATTTTCTCATTCTCCATACCCCACACTCTTCCTACCTCTCCTTTCATCTGTTTACACCTTCCTCTACCACTATTGACATGCGCTCTCTCTATCCCTTTCTTTCCTCTTTCTCTTGCCCTATTTCTACTTATCTAACAATCACATTTATCATAGAATATCCTTATCATTATATAGATTACAAAAAATGACAGTAACCTAGAAAATTGAACTCAAGAATTATTCATTACAAATAATAGTTATTATAAATAGCTATTTAATATAGTTATTATAAATTTTGACTTGACCATTTCTTTTATGTATTTTCATTTCTAGTTAATACCCCTCCTCCAATCGGAATTTTTTGTTATTTGAATTTTTTTTTTTTTCGAAACCACTACGTTGTAACACAAAAAAGAAGCTACTTTTCATTGTGTTGACTGAATTGCGTGCTGTCGTAACTATATGTAAACAACACGTTGCATGTCAACAAAACATTACGACATACTGTCATCAAACAGATCAAACGCTTTATTTTCTGTCACATATTGTACCACACTTATGGAAATATAAAGAGCTTTTACATGCTTAGAATGTATACCCCCCCCCCCCCTCTCTCTCTTATCAAGAACCAGGCGGTCAGCTGGGCAGGTGGAGTTCACAAGGTCATGGCCTAGTTGGGTGGTGAGTAGGTAGCCCCAGTAGACAGTCATCACATTTCATATCCTTGGAGAATTCCGACAAGAATTTCGGCCCGATAACATTTCTCCTGACAAGTTAGCCGTGGCCAGGTTTCTTGAATCTCACAGCACCGCTCAAGTCTTATGTTGTGAAGGGTTTAAAGAGATGCATGCGTTTTAGGCAAATTAAGTTCATACAGACTATATTAGTTTGGTATACAAAAATGTCTCTCATTGTGCCCAGGAGTCTACTTTTCAATTATAAAGAGGTCCGGAGATCTGGAAAGTTACTAGCTTTAAGCTAGATTGCTGATCTAACATTACATTACCTCCCCTATCATTTCATCTATGATTTTGACAAATTGGATTCACCAATTATATTTATGTTCCAATGCATCAATATTTTATGGCCAACATATATATTTAAAGTAAGCTATTCCCTAAACCTGTGTTTACCAAACTGTGTTCTGCGGAACCCAAGTGTTCTAAAAGGCCTGAACTGGTGCTCCACGAACCACAAGAAAAAGTTACACATTCTCTCTCCCTCTCCCTCTCTCTCTTTCATTTTCTAACTCCCTCTTTCTATCTCTATATTTTTGACATACCTCAATTCAAATAATAAATGCTTTCAATTTCGCTTTTGTCTATCAAAGTGAGATAGCGATAAAACAATTTGGCTACCAGTGTTCAAATCCTGCTGAAGGCTAAGGGCTTTTCGATTCGCAATATCTGAGTGTTAAAACGCTTGGCTTTCGAACCGAGGGGTTCCTGGGTTCGAATCCTGTGAAAAACTGAACATTTAATTTCGGGATCTTTATGGTGCCTCTGAATCCACCCAGCTCTAATGGATACCTAATAATAGTGGTGGAAAATTAAAGGCGGTTGGTCGTTGTGGTAGGTACATTACACCCTTGTTAATCGTTTGCCACAGAAACAGATGACCTTTACATCTTCTGCACTTTAATTGACAATTAATAATCTCTTACAGTCATTTCATGAAATTTTAAATAACGTTTCAGGTCTGAATGGTCCTCATGGAACAACTACAATATCGGCCAGATACTACTTCCGATTCTATGTGCAGCTTTCATCGCCACAGTCATCATAGTCATCGCTTGTTGTCTTATTAAAAAGAAATCAAAGTAAGTGAACCTCTGTGTGTAGACACTGCGCCCACCCCTACAAAACTGTAAACCATATCCTCTTTGAATGCCCCTTCCTAATCCACCTTGGGCAGACCCTACTTCCACTACAGCCCAACATAACCAACACCCTGTAAGGCTGTGCTGAACAACTGAAGAAAACAGCACACTATTTTTCCTTGGCACAGTCTGCAAAAGAGCTCACAGCTCAGCAGCAATAAAGCTGGCTAGAAGAAGTGTACTGTACTTTGGCCACTATATAGTCAAACTCAGAGGTAGATAGACTCATTATGGACATGACGTAGGACAGTGCTGGACGGACACATTATATGCAAGATGTTGGTAGAAGATACCAACCTAAGGAGCCTGCCTTTAAAACAAAACACGATAATAAAGAAAGTGAAGATAAACTCTTGGGTGGCCCCTGTGGGTCATTTTTACTGGCATAAATCGCTGTAGTCATGTTTGTACTACAAATGATCTGCCGATTAAAACGACAATATTGTATCTTGTTTTAAAATTTGTTCCTTATATTGTATGCACAATATGCATAAGGTCGTAATGGCTGAGTGATATGGCGCTTGGGTTTTCGAAACAACGAATCTTGAGTTTGAAATTCCGTAAAGACTGGGATTTTGAATTTCAGGACTTTTTGGGCGCCCTTCAAATGTAATGGTTACCTGACATCATTTGGGTAAAGTAAAACTGAAACATTATTATTTATGTGACAAAAGACAAACCAGTCTGTTTTATTTCATTTGCCATGACATCCTAAGGCCAAAGCCATAGATCAGTGTTATACACAACTTTAGAATTCTTTATTAAAATGGTGTTAATTAACTCTATTTTGTTTTCTATGCATCGCATACATTGAACGCTTGTAAGAGTGGCCCTCCATCTACTTTCTGGAGTTGGCAAGCAGTTCCTCAAGTAGGGAAGGCGTGGGTTAACTTCTTTCTCCTAGGCAAAACTGATGCGTTTATTAATGCATTTCAATTCAGACGGAAAACCACGAAACAGAGTGGTCAGTAAAGAGTTGTTAGCCCCTTTCTAGCTTCTGTCACCGAACAATGTAAGGTGTTTTTCTAGTATCCCCTTTGAACCGTGGAAATCGGTGAAGTAGAGAAGCCATCTTAAAGGGTGCACGGATGAATTGAAACTGATATTTCATGAACTAATGACCGGACTTAGCCTAAAAACAGCATTCTCAATGATATGTAATAAGTTCTCCAATGCACTCATTCTTTCTTTGTTAGCACTTAACTGCTTTAGTTTATGGTCACGTGACATTCCCGCAACCGCTAGCACAATCTCAGCTTTCTTGTCTTCATTTTACAAGATAGAGAAAGAAAGGTAAAAGATTGAGAGATTTAAACTATTTTTTTTTTCAAAAATGTGTATAATTTCATTCATAAACTTTTTTTGTGTTCTTGTCTGCCAGACGACATGTTTTCTTATTTAATGTATTTTGTTCTTATCCAGCTTCACTCAGAATTTTGTTAAGCAAGTTTGTTTGTTAGTTTTCACACTAGTAAATATATACGGATGTTCTTGTAGGTCGAATGACCGTTTAATGAGATTGTTTAGGAACTGAAATTCCAAAATAAATTTCTTCCGTTTCTCAGTACACAAGATTAAGCATTATTGTCTACATTATGTTTATAAATCAAACAATAAAGTTATTAAACTATTATACTTATACAATTGTAGCCGGTATAATGTAAGCAAAACTAAGTTAGTACATAATAAAGGGCTACTTTCTATGTAGCGTATTTGCGTTTAAAAAATGGAAGGATTTTCACCACCACCACTACCCCGTGCCTTTTCCCAGCTCAGGCAACAAGTCTTTTAACAAACATCGTAAGTATTTTTTTTACAAAATAGTTCTTGGTCGTTGCATCATTTCCACAATTGCTATACAAATTAACATACGGCTACCACCAGGGTCAAGCTTATTTTAGTTTTCCAAACCCTAACAAGGAGATGTAATTACACACTGCAAGGCGGTGGTATGCGGAGTCACAAAGCGGGGACTTCTTTGAAGTTGTGCTAGTCTAAGTCTTAACTGAACAGTCACTTATCCCTATGATATATTTAAACATCGCTTCCTGCTATTTCCTTAATTCATCAGACTGTTTTACTCTCTGTTGCTAGCACATATTACTCTTTATACGATAGTACCTCACTAACACATATTAATCTTTAGTATGATAGTACCTCGCTAACCCATATTACTCTTTAGTATGATAGTACCTCGCTAACCCATATTACTCTTTAGTACGGTAGTACCTTGCTAACACATATTACTCTTTAATACGGTAGTAACTCGCTAACCCATATTACTCTTTAGTATGATATATATATAACCCCTCCTTCGTGATCGAAGATGAGCACATTTCTCATTTCCTATTGACTCGAAGAATGCTGTAAAGTATGATACTCGTTAACCCCTATTACTCGCTAGTCATGAGTACGGTAGTACCTCGTGTTTATTAATGCTCCACACAGTGTTCCTAACTGACGTATGGCGTGCTATTTCAAACTGTCATTTCTCTTTCAAATACAAGAGTATGATAGAATTTAAAAACAAAACTTAGGTTACTAAGTACTTGTGTATGTGTCCCGACTCGAGTCTTTACTGCACACGTAGTGCCCGTCGAAACAATGAGATAATTGTACCTACCTACACACGTAGGCGACATAGTCACTTTTTTTTTACAGCAACAAACGCGAAGTTGAATTTAATAAGTTATGTCCGGCCTTTTAGTGAATGGTCTGATTTTTAGCACTTTATTATCATTGAAAGTAATTAGATCTAGGGCCCAGCATAGCCTAACCCTACACAGACAAGTCCAGCCCAACACTGTTCAACTCTAAACAAACCTCACTCACAGCTTATTACAGTCCTAAACTTTAACTATAATGGGGGAAGGCCTACATAGTTGATAACAATTTTGTTTTGTTATTGATAGAAACATCTGTTAAGAGAACTAGAACTGCATTATATTTACTCTAAGAGAAGGTCCATAGCGTAACTGAAGCAAAGCGAACCAATTTTTACAAGCAACTTTTCCTAGATGTTTTTTGACATTTATTTTACATGCCAAGAACAAACTACTCAATTAATAATAATAATAATAATAATAATACGGCTTGTCTTAGAGTCCAACAATTATTGAGGAATGCAGTATATCGCGAAAAATCACGGACTCAATTTCCATCATGACATGAACCCGAGAATTAGGTATTAGCTGTTTCGCCAAGTTCTATGACTTGCTATTGAAATAAAAACGCGAAATAAAACAATATTATCGCTAATACATTTTTCTCTTATTCGTCCAAAAAAAAATAGCGTTCACAATTATTTTTTTTAAAAGTTCCCCTTTTAGACCTTGTGGTCTATAGGGCAGATGATGTCTGTGACCACCTGGGTTTAACGAGGGTGTCATGTGACCAGCACAACGACCAACCGCCTTTACTTTTTCCCCAACTAATGTCACGTACTGAGTTGACTCAGAGACACCCAAAGATCCCGAAATTAAAAATCCCATTCTTCACCAGGACTCGAACCCGTATCCCAGTTCAGAAGCCAAGCGTTTTTTCCACTCAGCCACCGCGCATTCACAATACTAATTTCTATTTATTGTTTTTAAGCAGCATTCTATTGTTTTATACAAGTCACTTCTTAATCTTAAATTCACTGATGGTTAACTATAATAGCCCCTCTCTGCCCCGCCCCTCCCCCCAAACACAATCCTTCAAAAACGATTTTTCAAGTAGTATTTGAGAAGCTGCACTTGAACTGTATGTGACAGGACCTATGTTTCAAGTGCGTTCACCGCGTACTTGCACACTGACGAAGTAGTGAACTGTTGTAGAGGATTCTACTTAATATAGCAAGATTTAGTATACATTAGACTGACACACGCACAATTATATTATATTTTTAGTCTAGCTACTGTATTTCCTAGGAGATTGGGAATTAGTGTGTGTAAATAGTATAGCCCACTTTAAAACATTCCATAGCCCGCCAAGCTTCAAATTCATTTTTTTAACATTCCTTTTTACATAATAGATACCCAAACTACAGCTCGGGGTGCTATCCGCCCTTAAAACGATTACCCACATAGTAGAATGAGGCCTCAGAAGCTAGGTTCCATTGTACTAAATTTTATAACTCGGTTGTACGTATCTTGGCACGCGTAATGTGACACGCGATCGCAGATTTATATGCTCCCCTCCCTTCCCACGCCCAAAATGGCTGGACACCCCTGGTATGATTGGACACCCCTGGTATGGCTGGACACCCCTAGTATGGCTGGACACCCCCTGGTGTGGAGAAATATACTTTAGGAACGAAAGTCTGGATTTTCTGGCGACACGCTTAAACAGGCACATGACTTCACTTCACTTGCTAAAGTGGGACTTAAAAAAAGTCGACGGTCATTGTGCTTTCACACAATATTCTGATAGCCAATGTAAGCCACTAGTAATATTTTTTTGCGCTTTGAAACTCATAGACAGGCTCATACTATGTAGTGTAGCTACTGAAGAGGGATGATTAGTTGTCGTCATTGGAATCTTTCAATCTCTCACCTCCTCTTCAAATGCCACACGTCTTTGTCGCAGGGGATTCCAAGTGTGCGAGCGGGCCAGTTGGCAATCTAAGATCAAATAGTTCCCCACCAAGTCTGCTCGCTAAGTGGTTAATTACATAAATTAATACGCTTTGTAGACCAACATTTTCTTTTTAGAATTATCGCCGACAAAGAAAAAAATTGGAACAGAATTCTTTTCTGCACCGCCCTCATTGCCACTTAGACTCAGTGGCTTCCCCTCGGTGGAAGACAACCGACAGAAAAAAAAACGCCTTCAACATTGGACGAGCGCCCATCTCCATTTTCTCTGGTTCTGTCAAGTAGTTCTTTTGATGTTGTTGGGTGTGCCCATTATTTCTACATACAGCAACTTATACATAACAATAAAAAAATATAAGCAGTTTAAACATTTTTTCTTAGTGTTCACTTTAAGAGTGTAACAGCTAAGGGAAATTCAATATAGAATGTAAGGGAAAATCAATATAGAATTTAAGGGAAAATCAATATAGAATTTAAGGGAAAATCAATATAGAATTTAAGGGAAAATCAATATAGAATTTAAGGGAAAATCAATATAGAATTTAAGGGAAAATCAATATAGAATTTAAGGGAAAATCAATATAGAATTTAAGGGAAAATCAATATAGAATTTAAGGGAAAATCAATATAGAATTTAAGGGAAAATCAATATAGAATGTAAGGGAAAATCAATATAGAATTTAAGGGAAAATCAATATAGAATTTAAGGAAAAATCAATATAGAATTTAAGGGAAAATCAATATAGAATTTAAGGGAAAATCAATATAGAATTTAAGGAAAAATCAATATAGAATTTAAGGGAAAATTAATATAGAATTTAAGGGAAAATCAATATAGAATTTAAGGGAAAATCAATATAGAATTTAAGGGAAAATCAATATAGAATTTAAGGGAAAATCAATATAGAATTTCTTGGCTATGTTCAAACTAGCTATCATTTTAAAAGTAGAAGTAAAGTGACAATCAATGTTTGGATAAAACGTACACAGTTTGTCAATGAGTAGATCTGTGATGAAACTGAATGTTGACTAGTGTGGATTGTCATATATGAAGGCTAATCGATGAGTTACAGGCTTTTAAAATGATAGCGCCTAAAGGCAGCACGGAAAACCAACTCCTAGATACCCCCCCCCCCCCCCACTGGTCAACAAATGAGATTGGACCAAAAGCGCTCTGAGCATGCTATAAGCATGAAAGTAGCACTATATAAAAGCTATAATAATAATCCGTGGATCACAATAAGGGTATTGTTAATTGAGTGAAGTATTCTGATAAATCGTATAACAATATTTTCCCCACTTGTCAGCACTATAGAATACATTTTAACATCTTTTGCTTATAGCTCAAGTTTATTTTTTTAACCATTAGGTTGGCAGCAATAATTTTAATTTTGTCAATTCATTTCAACATCGTTCCTCGTGTTCCTCTTTTCCTTTTCGTACGTTTCCTTTATGGCTCCATTAAATCGCCACCTTTTTTCTTCTCTTTCTCTTCTTATTCTTTCTTACTGATTTTCGTGGCTTCAATAACGTAAACACAGTGGCGTAGCTAGGAATTTGCCATCATTAGGGGTCCCGGGAGGCTTAACCTCTTTGGGGGCCCCTGTATTTTGCGTAATATAAAATATTTAATGTAAAAAAAAACAACACTCATTTGGGGACGCCCTCAAGTTGGCGCTCGAGGGATTTTAAAATT